>JAJKFI010000099.1:1600301-1634015 GCA_029204185.1 Lerista edwardsae | reverse complement strand
TAATAATAATAATAATAATAATAATAATAATAATAATAATAATAATAATAATAATAATATAATCTGTTAGTCACATGTACTCTGCTAAATGCCAAATGCTAAAACAGTTGTATAATCAACAATGTATAGTTCCGGGGTGGAACCTATAAAAATAGGTGGAACCTAGATAGAATTGCACTACCGTGATTTGGGCATCAGCCCCACAACTGTGCCCAGCGACGTACACGCTGAATAAACTGCTTGAACTCTTGCTAAGAACCGGAGTGGTCTGTTTCCTTTAAACTACACAACGCAGAGAGAGCTCATGCGCCTTACAGGATGGGCAATGGGTATCCTCCCCTCTGCACTGTCTATTTTGCGACCCAACAAAGAGGTCAGGATCTGGCTTGAAGGTCACTGCTGGTTCCACCATCACTCTGCCCCCCCCCCCCCCATGATGTGATGTGAAGGCCTGGATGGTTGGATGAAAAAGCGTTTGAGCTTCTGGCCAGGGACTGTTTATTTTTCTTTCTTGGTGGGTATGACATCATTCTGCTGTTCCAGTGGTATTTAAACTGAGGGTCGGGACAGCCATCTTGGAAACTGCACACCTGACTCTTGCTATATTCCTTTTGTGAGTCTGAATTTTCAAGTGAGGCTTTTTTTAAAATTTTGTTTTTCGCTCAGTGATTTTACATCATATTTGGTCCAAATCTTGCTTTCTGTCAGGGATGTTTCATGGTTGTGCAGTGGCTGCAGTTCAAGGATGCCTATTTGCACTCCAGGAGTGTCATTTTATTATGTTACAATGACAGCACTTGTTGCTTGATGATGTCATTTCCTAACACAACATCACTTCCTGGTTAATGGCATCACTTCCGGTGGGTCCCACCATGAGTGCCATTCTAAAAGGTGGGACCCGGTCTAAACAGTTTGAATACCACTGTGCTACTTGATCGCTCCTCCAGCCTTCTTGAAACTTGATCAACCAGTTTGGCTGGTCTTGGCTGCTTTGAGCCTAGTTCATATTTCCTCTCCACCAAGCAGCCTGTAATTTGCATCCCTGCTCCGAACGATAGAGACTGGCCCCATGAGCCTCAGGCCTGCTCCTGCATAAGAAAATAGAATATACGCAGAAATATACATATAGACATTTTATGACAGCTCTTAAAACCAGCCTCTGGGGGATTTGTCACAGTATTTAGTGCAGGAGGTCTAGTCGAAGGGCAGGAGGTCTAGTCGAGGGGGTAAAAGCTGCCATTTGCCCGAAGATAAGATCCAAAGGTCGCCAGTTTGAGAACACCGGAAGTTTCCATGAGCGGCAGACCTTGAAGAATGCGGCTGATAAGATCTGAGCTGAGCTGTCTCCGGCTGCCTGTGAGAGAGGAGTTGTGCTAGGCCAGCTGTTTCTTTGGTGAGAGCAAAGAAGCCGTTTATCAGCCAGCGGGAAGGCAATCGTGCGGCCAGAAAGAAAGACTGGACAATGAAAGTTTCATTGAATGTAGTAGTTTTTGAAAGATAGAACTTGTTTGTGATTTGTAAAATCCCTCGGGGTTAGAAAAGCCTGCCTATGTAAACCGCCTTGAATTAAAGTCAAGGGAGCAATCTAATGACCAAGAAAGGCGGTATATAAATACCATTATTATTATTATTATTATTATTATTATTATTATTATTATTAGTAGTAGTAGTAGTAGTAGTAGTAGTAGTAATTTGTGAACCACAGCACATGCTACCTTTCATGGGACAACTCAGCTATAAGCATTGCTTACAACTCAGTTGAAAGACCCAGTGCAGAAAAAAAAGTAAGATGGGTGAAAAACAAAACTGAAAACAATACCAAGGTTTTGTCTTTGGTTCTTGATCCAGCTCAACTATTCAGGTCAAACAGGCTCACACAGATTTCGCCCGCAAAAAGTTACAGCTGTTTCCTCTAGTTTCTCGTGCATCCTTGTCTCATCCCAAGGCCTCCAAGACACTCCTCTTAAAGAGACAGTGACTTAATGACTTCCCATTCCCATGCCTTGAACAAAGAGCAGGTGAAATGCTGAGAAGCCAATCATAAGCCCATTAAAAAGATGATGGTGGTTTTCCTCCCTTTTTGAAAGCAAAAATTACACAGAAGGCTGTTTTGGTTCAGCTTTACTTCCTCCGCTGCTTGTGAAGGGATGGAGATCAGACAGAGTAGATTGTACTGACGACTGTCATTTGCACCCAAGTGGGTTTCCTATGAATAACAGTTCTAATTATTTAATCTTTCAAGCGAAGAGGCTTTGCAGCACTACAAAGCCTCCTTTAGAAAAGAGGTTGGTGATCTGCACCCTTCACAGTATCTGAAACAAAGTTTCACTATTAATTGAGCATTTGAAACAGAAAAGATGTGATGCTCAGTGCAGGAAAATGAGATGCCTCTTTCTTATGGTAATTGTTTAATTCTAGCAACTCAAAGAATATTCATTCAGGAACAGCAGACACTTCCCCTCATATGGTGAAAACAGCCGGGTGCCTTACCTTATGCTCAAAGCATTGCAACATATATTTCATACTGCTAAATCCTATGGTTTGGCATTAACTGAATTCAAAGGCGTCATCCAGGCGGAACGGCCCGGTACTCCGTTCCGATAGTTCCGCGGAGGGTCCGGGCCACGCCGCCTCTCTGGAGGACGGACGAGCTGCTGCTGGGCCCGCCCACCCTCCCTTGCATCCAGAATCACTCTAAAATGGAACGATTCTGGTGCAGTGAGGCTTGGGGAGGCGTGGCAGCCCTCCGCCATAGGGGCGGAGGGCTGTCAATCATCTGAGCGTTCCGGTAGTTCGCGCGCTCGGATGACGTCGCTGACTGAATTAGCAGTTGACTGTCAAGAGTACTTGCTTGGAGACCCTGGTCTCCTCCCTTTTGACCAAAGCACATTTTGTTAGATTCCAATGTGACAGAATATTTCAGAGCAGAAGTTCCCAAACTGTGGGTATGTGACACACCAGGGTCATGCCTTGATACTTGGTGGTTCACAAAGACAGGGGCAATCAAGGGGCAATCAATGCACCCATCAAGGGTTAAACAACCTGCTACTTAGTGGGGAACACTGCTGCACAATCGCCATTAAGAACAGCCCCACAGGGTCAGGCCAAAGGCCCATCTAGTCCAGCTTCCTATGTCTCACAGTGGCCCACCAGATGCCTCAGGGAGCAGGCAAGACACCTGCATCTCATTACCACCCCCCTGCATCTGGCATTCTGAGGTAGCCTACTACTAATGTAAGGAGGTTGCACAACCTATCATGGCCTATAGCCCATGATGGATTTTTCCTCCAGAAATCTGTCCAATCCCCTTTTAAAGGCACCTAGGCCAGATGCCATCACCACCTCCTGTGGCAAGGAGTTAAGAACATGTTCTGCAGACATGGCTCTGCAGACGAGCCCTGCTGGATCAGGCCAAGGGTCCATCTAGTCCAGCTTCCTGTATCATGCAGTGGCCCACCAAGTGCCTCAGGGAGCGCACAAGACGACAAGATGCCTGCATCCTGTTGCCACTCCCTTGCACCTGGCATTCTGAAGGAGCCTACCACTAATGTAAGGAGGTTGTACAACTCATCATGGCCTATAGCCCACGATGGACTTTTCCTCCAGAAACCTCCTGTGGCAAGGAGTTCCATAGCTTTCAACAACAATATCTATTGTATGGATGGATCCTGACAGCCAACCTTCCCATGTGCTTGTTAATGATGTCCAAATGGGGCTTTGCAGACGAGGGGTTTCCTTGCCCCCATTACAGCCACAGAGCCTTGAGCAGATAGTTTTTTAGGTTGGTCCCAATATTAAGAAGTTTGGCAACCACTGCCTTAGAGAATGTTGCTCAAAAGGGCCAAAGAGAATTCCTTTGCATTTCTGAGCCTGACCCATACCTGCTTCAGAGGAATGCAGTTCCCATTGCTCAAGAACCAAGATGGCGGGGCCATAGATGATGGAAGAGGAGCTCATGGTGCATCATGACAGCTCTAGGAATTTTGGAATGGACCCTGTATGCTTGCCAGAGGCGTACCTAGAGGGAGAATCAGAGCACTGTTTTGTAAGCAACCACTCCCCCCTCCTCTTCAGAGCCATTTCTAATAGCTAGAGCTATGGAAGCTCAACGGAAGCTATGTTGGCTCTGAATGGCTCCGGAGAGAAGGGGCAAAACCTAGTTGCCAAATTCCCTGCCGGGCCACCCCAAGGGCCCCGATGCCCACACTAGGCTAACTAGTTTCCCCACAGAGCGGCCTCAGAGATAGGCAAGAGGTCACCCACTGGGCCTCTTCTCTTCCAGCAGCTTCGCTTGGGATCACTGGCTGGTCAGCCTCCTCCAGACTGCCCTCATCACTGGCTTAGCTCCAAACTACCTTAATTCTAGCGCCAACTAACCCCACCACCAAACAATAGGCAGTCAGCTTGCCCAAGCCACAACTTCCTCCTCCACTTGGTGGCTCCAGGGGCATGGCAGCCATATAACAATTCCCAATGGTCCCCAAACAACCTTACCTTAGCCAGTTCCTCAATCTTTCAGGCAGGCAGTCCAGCCAGCAGGCAATCAGTCCAGCAATCCGTCCGTCCAGCACTCCATCCATCCAATGCCTACCTGGTGCCCTCCTCCAGCACCTTCCCAGGTTCCTCATCCAACACCTTCCCAGGTACCATCCTCCAGTACCTATCCAGCCCTTCTTCTCCAGCTCCTGCCTCCAGCTGTATACTGAGGACAGCCAATCAGTGGGCAGGCTTTAATTAATCAGTCATGCCCATCTGCACCTGTGCTAACCTCCCTTCATTGCCAGAGCCATCAGCCTACAGCTGTGTTCCCGAGGGTTGCAAAGACCTTGGGGGTTAACCCTATATTCCCTGGCCAATCTGGGACAAAGGGCCATTGTTGATACCACTCCCTAGCTCCTCGGGGAGCTGTCTTTTCTCTCCTCCTGTCTTTTCCAATACACTAGTGCTGTGTCCCCCCTAGGTATGCCTCTGATGCTTGTTAGCATGTGCCCTGCCTCTCCACTACAAGACACAACATGGAAACTCACAGTTGCATCTGTATAAGTTTCAGGCTAGAATCCTCATGTCTCCGATTTGGGTGGAAAAGGTTAATTATTCCCATTGGTCTCCATCCATAAACATCAAGTACAACAATGGGTTTCTTTAGACCTGCACCATTGATTTTGCTGGTGCAAGTCTGGGCAGAGAGGGGGGCAGAGATGCTGCTGATGGAGGAGGGATAGGAGTTGGCATGTGCCATCACAGCTGGGTCCACTTCCCTCTGCAGCCTCCTCACTTCCTGTTCCTCCCCCTCCCCACCCAGTTTTGGGGAAGGAGTTTCACACATTTCACAGGACTGTTTTAATATGCATCTCCCTAAACCTAAAAAGGGACGTGGTGGTGCAGCGGGTTAAACTGTTGAGCTGTGAGCTTGTTGACTGGAAGGTTGGCAGTTCAAGACCGCATAACAGAGTGAGTTCCCGATGCTTGTCCCAGCTCCTGCCAACCTAGCAATTTGAAAACACCTAAAAATGCAAGTAGATAAATAGGGACCACTTCGGTGGGAAGGTAACGGTGTTCCATGCGCCTCAGTGTATAGTCATGCCGGCCACATGACCATGGAAGCTTGTCCTAGGACAAACACTGGCTCTTTGCCTTAGAAGCGGAAATGGCCACCGCCCCCTACAGTTGGTCACGACTAGACCATTTGGTCGTGGGGAAACCTTTACCTTTTTTAAAAAAAACCTAAATCAATTTTCATACAGCTAAAGGAAGATTATTGAAATGAAAAGATCTTATTATTTATTGGCAAAAGAGGACTTAAAAAAAAGCTCCCTTCCTCCCTTTCTTTATTAGGAACAGTTGCTTTATTTAATCGTCTAAAGACAGCCACCATTTTGTTTGCTAAAAGGCAGATTCACATTCTATCATTGCTCTGCTGGTTACTTGAAATTCACAGGGTCACACCAGCCTTTGGTTCAGATTCAAGAGAATGACTGATCAACTCGAAGCGACAAGGAAGCGGATAATTAGATCCTCAGGACTGTGTACAGAATTAGTAACTTGTGTTAAATGTGGAAATCCATTAAAGATTAGAAAATTTAACAACAATCAAGTTAAGTAATCTCAAACCCCACTTAATCACAGTCTGAGTCTACTTGCTTCTTACGTGCTTCTTCCTCGTGCCAACAAATTGGTTTGGGAACTTTCCCAGATCATGTATGCTATTTATTTCCAAAAGTATATAGGGGGGTCTAATGTTATCCCAAACTCAGAACATGAGCTTTGAGTCTTGACTGAGTGCAGTGCATAAATGCAACAAATTCAATGTCACATGACTGCCTTAAGTGCTAGCTACAGTATTTATTCCAAGGGTATTCAGACAGAGTTTTCCATTAATGGAAATAAGTCTCAAGGAAAATGGGTAAATGTGCCTGATAGACATATGTTTAGTAACTGGATGCCCTCCAAAGTTTCTCTCTCAAGGAGGATCATCATGGAGGTTGAGACTGGACAGAAAAAGAATTGTTAGGGTGCAATCCTAACCTGGAGTTAGGCCAGTACAGTTAGACCAGCAAAGTTTGGCCGGCCCAAGGGACACCGAAAAGTATGTTTGCACCACTCTCAGGGTCAGAGAGTCCAGCACACAGAGATGCACCATCCTCCCTGACTCAGAAAGTGGTCCAAACACGCTTTATGGTGGACCTTGTGCCAGCCAAACTGTGCTGGCCTAACTGTGCTGGCCTAACTCCAGGTTAGGATTGTGAAATGCCATAAAATGGCAGCACCCTCATGTATAAATTAAATGGTCTCTTAGAGATATGTTTTATTTATACATGGTTTCTCTCAATAAAGTAATGAGCTATAAGAGAAATGTTGACAGTCTTCTCTATTTTTTGCATCTAGTTTAAAAAAAAAACAACTTGAAAACTATCAATTCACCCTGTGGGAGCTCTGTATCTAAATCCTGACAGGAATGCTCAGAAAAATATCTCAAATGCCATTTACAAAATTAAACTGAAAGACATTGAGAAAAAAACAAACATGCAGCAATTTGTATTGTAATTAATGAAGACCACAGAATGGAGGAAGGAGTACAGAGAGTTGAAAGTCTGCAGAATGTGAACAATTAAGAGCGCAATCCTAAACTGGAGTTAGGCCGGCATAAACTAAACCAGCAAAGTTTGGCCAGCACAAGGAACACCGTAGAGTATGCACCGTAGAGTATGTTTGGACCACTCTCAGAGTCAGAGAGGCCAGCACACAGATGTGAGACATCCTCCCTGACTCCAAGAGTGGTCCAAACACGCTTTATGGTGGCCCTTGTGCTGGCCAAACTTTGCTGGCTTAGCGTATGCCGGCCTAACTCAGTTTAGGATTGCACTCTGAATGTGGTTCCAGTTTAGAAGGTTGACCGAATGGCATTATGGGAAAAGGTTCATCGCTTTATGCACGCAAGCACACATGCGCGCGTGCATGTGCGTGCACGCATGCACGCGCGCGCACACACACTTTTCCTATTCAGTTCCCAATGTAGGCCATCCACTAGGACAACCAAGGTCATTTCTATCCCAAACTCTGTCCAGAAGTCAGACCAAAATGGGCCTTGACAATCGTTCTCATTCAAGAATTCCTGGCATTGGACTGTCATAACCTGCTCAAAGACCTTACCCCAACCAGGGTGTTAGAGATTCACCAGTAAGTATCCCATATGATGGGATCAACTGGTGGCTTTTTTCAGGGAAGATGCTACAGACTTCTAGAGGCAGAGAAAGCTGGAGGTGAGCTGGAAGCCCACTGAGAGTGTCTCTTTCTGTAGTGGGAGAATGAGCTGAACATGCGAGAGATAAGCAGAGATATGCAAAATCAATATCAATATGGTTCCTTCCCCCCCCCAAACATTTTACTGCCATCCCCTGAAGATTTCTCTGTTTATCAACAAGAGACTTCAGAATTCCCAACCTGCTGCTCTGATAACATGGAACAAGTAGTTTGACTCTGCATACAGAACAGGAATGATGAGAAATACTTTTAAAAGCTTGGGTAAAAAAAAGCATACTAGCGTGGACGTTGTTATTACTGAGGTTATTATTATGAAGAATATATACTTCAACACAGCGGATTACATAGAAATAAATCAATTCCCTGTCCCCAAAAGGCTCACACTCTTTCAAAAAGAAAATACAGAAGGTTGCTGAAAGTATTTTGCATGTACTTCCTAGGCGATCTGATATAAATGTAAAATATTCCTGTTATTATAAAATGATGATGATGATGATGATGATAAAAGTGTTTCTATAGTTTGTGGGACGTGGTGGCGCAGCGGGTTAAACTGCTGAGCTACGAGCTTGCTGACTGGAAGGTTGGCAGTTCGAGACCGTGCAACGGAGCGAGCTCCTGTCGCTTGTCCAAGCTCCTGCCAACTTAGTAGTTCAAAAGCATGTAAAAATGCAGGTATATAAATAGGTACCACTTCGGTGGAAAGGTAATGGTGTTCCGTGCACCTCAGCGTATAGTCATGCTGGCCACATGACCACGGAAGCTTGTCCTAGGAAAAACACCGGCTCTTCGGCTTAGAAACGGAGGTGAGCACCGGCCACAAAGCACCGGAGATGAGTCGGTCACAAGTAGACCGTTCAGTCATGGGGAAACCTTTACCTTATCTTTAGGGTGTTCCTAGCGCTTTACATCAAGTAGCCACATAATCCTTAAGACAACCATCTCTCTTTATTATAGGTAGAGGTGTTTGAAAACGGTGTTACTTATCTTACTCAGCCCGTTGTGTTTTCAGCTCATTGATAGACTGTAATCCTATTTTAGTCACCCGAACCGAACCCTGGTAATTAGGTAAGGAACGGAGGCTGAATCCCAATTGCTTGTCAAAAGCCTCCTAATAAATTCCCAATAACAACCAGATTGAGCTTGGTTCACAGCTCAGTCTCTTAGCCATTAGGATGCTCTAACTCTCACTAATTGCAATATGTAAATTAAATTACAATATACAGATTCTGACAGTCGGAAGAATGGAGAAGAACAGATGGAGAATTTCTCAAATTCATCTAGGAACTGCTTGGACTTAAGAAGGGACGTTGCCGCAACTCTCCAGTAATTTATCCGCTCGTGTTCCATTTTGCATACGTTTTCCCTCTTCAATGTATCTCTCTTGGTTGCTGTGCGGTCTAATTTACACTTTGTGAATGGACCATTAAAGTGAATCTGAAAGGAGACAGGATGTAAGAAAGACCCATTAAAGACAGTGAAGATCTATAGAGCTTCTACAAATGGTTATCATTCAGTGTCATCTGATTTATACAGGGAAACAGGGGAAATTGTTCCCTCGATAATATTATGCAGCTGCCTTCTTGAGGAATTTATAAATGACGACCGTAACTTGGGGCGGATCAGCTGTTAATGCGAGAACAGTGAAGTATACTAACTGAACTATGAATTAGTTATTCAAATAAATAACTCAGGGCATCGCATCTCCCATTGCCCTAGTAATCTTATTTACAATTTGTTTGGTGGGAGAGAGATGTTTTTGTCTGCAAACAACCCTGCATCCTCTATGCCTAAAGAAATTTTTGTTCGTAAAATATTGATATTAATTTGCATCTTTTACATAATGTAGAATAGGAGGAGCATTATATAGTTTCACAAAACTGGCGAAACAGAAGAGAACACTGGAACCATCTGAAAGCATCTCCGCTATTCGTTATTTATGTTATTTATTTGATGAATTTATATCCTGCCTTTCCCAGCACCACCCTTTTAGCAATACCGCTGTGCTAGGGAGAGACAAAGGGAGCCTCAGAAGGCAAAGAATGTTACAAGGGAAGGGGCAGACCAAGACAGGTGAGAGAGGGAGACGTTGCCAAGGTTTTGGGAAAACCCAATTATCACATGAACGTAAGAACATAAGAAGAGCCCTGCTGGATCAGGCCAAAGGCCCATCTAGGCCAGCTTCCCGTATCTCACAGCGGCCCACCAGGTGCCCCAGGGAGGCATGAGACAACAAGATGCCTGCATCCTGTTGCCACTCGCTTGCACCTGGTACTCTGAAGTAGCCCACCACCAATGTAAGGAGGTTGCACAATCCATCATGGCCTATAGCCCACGATGGACCTTTCCTCCAGAAATCCGTCCAATCCCCTCTTAAAGGCATCAAGACCAGATGCCATCACCACCTCCTGTGGCAAAGAGTTCCACAGACTAGCCACCCACTGGGTACTTCCTTTTATCTGTTTTAAAAGTACTTCCTTCTATCTGTTTTAACTCTCCCAACCCTCAGTTTTAGCGGTTCCCCCCTGGTTCTGGTGTTTTGAGAGAGGGAAAAGAACATCCCTCTATCGACTCTATCCCTTCCATGCATAATTTTGTATGTCTCAATCATGTCTCCCCCTCAGGCGCCTTTTTTCTAGACTGAAGAGCCCCAAACACTGCAGTCTTTCTTCATAAGGGAGGTGCCCCAGCCCCGTAATCATTTTCGTCGCTCTCTTCGCCACCTTTTCCAGCTCCACTGTGTCCTTTTTGAGGTTCAGCAAGGACATGGGCCGCCCTTTCAGCAGCACTGCTTCTTATGAGGTGTCCACTCAGATGCTGAGTTGTGCAGTGATGCTGCAGTTAAAGTGGCACTGCTGACAGGTGGGCTTTTGGGCACTTACTCTCCTCCCACCACATTTGCTGCTGGTATCGCTCTGAAGGAGGGCTTTGGGATTGCCCATGAGTAGGGATGGGTTTTTCTGGTGATCAACACAGAATGCCAAATAATGAGAATTTCTACTCAAAACTCTACATAAAACAAAATTTAGGTCAACACACAAAAAAGCACTGCTTTTGCTTTTTTGTGACAGAGTTTGAGACACATTTAGTGCAATTTCTCTAAAATAGGTTTAAAGACCTATTTGTTCCATCTGGCTTTTGGAGAGGGAGATACTAGGGACCCCTTTTAAAAGAACATTTACAACTTTTATACCTGTTGATTTAACTTTATGCTGTTCTTTATTTGGGATGTTCTGCTCTTTTTATGGTTATTTTAATGTGTTTTAATTGATTTAATTGTTAATATGTTATTTTAAATGGTTTTTAACATTTGTAAACTGCTTTGGATTTTAGAAAAGTGGTATATAAATCTAATTAATAAATAAATTTCACAAAAATAACACCACTTTTGTTTATTTTTCACACAGTTTTGAGGAGTCCAGAAATAGTTTTCAGGAAGGGATCAGGAGGAAGATTGACAGAAACAGGAGGAATCTTGCTTAGACTTGAATGAACACGAATGTTCTTAGTTCACAGTGCATGCTGGGGCGACTTGAATGGAATGTGGAAGCACTAAGTGGCAGTTTCTTGACGCTCCAAGCAGCAACCATAGTACAACTTGGGAAATTTTGAATAGGTCGTTTCAGGCTGGGGTGTGTGTGTGCCAGTAATTGTTTCCCTTTGTAGGGCCATTCACCCTTATTTATTGCACTATTTGTACAATTTGCAATAAGCATTTGGATAAAAATGCCCTAACATCACAATTTGCTATTTTAATCAAGAAATTTTGGGGAAAAATATCACCAAAAAATCCTGCCACTACCCATGAGCTCTTTTGGGGCAACACAGAAGCTATAGAAGAAAAGAAATAGTAAGCAAAAAAGCAAGCACACAAACACTAAGGGCGCAATCCTAACCTGGAGTTAGACCAGCACAGTTAGGCCAGCAAAGTTTGGCCGGCCTAAAAGCACATTTGGACCACTCTTGGAGTCAGGGAGGATGGTGCACGTCTGTGTGCTGGCCTCTCTGAGTCTGATAGTGGTCCAAGTATACTTTATGGTGACCCTTGTGTTGGCCAAACTTTGCTGGCCTAACTGTGCTGGTCTAACTCCAGGTTAGGACTGCACCCTAAATAGAATCAGAACTCAAATCAAATTGGAATCGCATCCAAGGCAATGACGTCCGTGACTCAAGTCCAACACAAGTTGCAAAAACCAGCATTTTCTTGACTTGAGTCTGAGCTACACAACTTGAGTCCCCATCCCTGTTAACAACTACCTAACAACGTTAAGCACATCCTGTTGAGCATTGCTTTTTTTTTTTTTTGCTTTTTTTGGAAATATCGATGCAGACTTGGCAGCAGACATGACTACAAAATTAAGGTCTCTGTTGTGGTTTAACATTTTGCTGCCCTTGTTCCCACCTGACCGTGTTTGACAGAAGGGAAAGATCCATCAAGGTTAATATTGCACATCCCTCTGGTGAAAGAGAATGGATTAATGTTTGTTCAGGTTAGCATTTTCATATTAGAAGCTGGGGCTTATCTTATCTCAAACACTTTGCTGTACAGGCTTACTGCTTAATTATCAAACTGAACGTTGAGTTCTTAACTCAAGTAATCAGATTATCATGAGGAATGCTAGAATATTCCGGCCGGGGGTTTGGAGTGGGGTGTCACCAATATGCTGATGACACTCAACTCTTTCTCTCTTTACCATCCCAAACTGAAGAGGCTGTGAAGGTCCTGGAGTGCTGCCTGGAGGCAGTTGGGGTATGGACAGTGGTGTCATCTAAATGATTTAAGAACAGGTACTCACTAAGAACAGATTGGCACGTGTTGGGACCCGCCCACCGGAAGTGACGTCATAAGCCAGAAGTGATGTCATGGCAGGAATTGACAGGAAAAAAGCCCTTTTTGAGGCCTCAGATGATTTTAAACTGACCCAACAGTCGCAACAGTATTCCACAGCACCCCCAGAACATGTGAAGGAGGCCTGGCATCATGTTAAAGTGACCCAAAACCCCAGAGCAGCTCATTTTCCAGTGGCAAGGCAAGGCAAGGCTCCGCTCGCTGCCTGCCTGCCTGCCTGCCTGCCTCTGAGAACATGCAGGCAACTCAAATGTGCAGGAAATTCAAACGTTGCAGGGGGCGGAGTCGACGAGTGGGCGGGCGAATGGGCAGGGCCAGCCGTAATCCTAGGAACCGGTACTCGCATACCCCCGCGTACCCCCTGCATGACATCACTGGGTATGGATGAAAGCCAACAGATTAAGACTGCATCCAGAAAAGACAGACGTCCTCCTGGGCAAGAAATCCTCAATGCAGACACAAAGGTTTTTGCCCACTCTGAATGGAGTAACACTTCCCCTGCAAGAACAGGTGTGCAGTCTAGGAGTGCTCCTAGATTCTCAGCTGTCTCTAGAGAACCAGGTAGCAGCTCTAGCTAGAAATGCATTTGCCCAGCTTTGATTGGTGTGCCAATTATGACCATACTTGAGCCGTTCTGACCTGGCCACGGTGATCCATGCGTCAGTGATTTCCAGGCTGGACTACTGCAACTGGCTGTATGTAGGGCTTCCCTCGAGAACAGTTCGAAGGCTACAGTCAGTACAAAAATGAAGCAGGTGGTTACCGGGGCTAGATGGCTTGACTCAGTAGGACCACTCCTTCAGCAGCTACAGTGACTGCACATTCACTTCCTATCCCAACTTAAGAGGATGTTTCTGACCTTTTAGGCCCTTCATGACTTAAGCCCAGCCTACCTAAAGGACCACCTTCTCCCATACATACCAGTTTGCCCTCTTAGGTCCTCTAAAGAGGCTCTCCTTCAAGTGCCCCCTCTGTCCCAAGTGAAAGGAACGGCAGCTCGGGGACGAGCCATCTCTGTAGCGGCTCCACAAATATGGAATTCCCTCCCAGAAGAATTAAGAACTACGCACTCCCTCATAGCCTTTTGGAGTGGGCTCAAATCATACCTATTTTGTCTGGCCTTTGGATGATTGCGTGGCTGTCTGCCCTCTGTCCCTCTGGTATAGTGTCATAGTTTTGCTCACTCCCTGGTCAAATGTTTTATTTCCCTCCCCCCAAATGACCTGATATGGAGAATTGGGTCTAATTTTATTCTTGTTACTCTCATTGTTCCCGTTAATGTTTAATGTTGTTGTTGTTTTTAATCCTTGTTTTACTTATTGTGGTTACATTGTACTTTGTTCTCTGTAAGCCGCCTTGGGCATTTGCTTTGGCATGGGAAAGGCGGGGTATAAACTCTTCAAATAAATAAATAAATAAATAAATATTGTGCTTGATACCACCCCCACCCCCCGTATTATGCATGGTCTTCTTCACCAAGTTCACCAGTCTTCTCAGGAGGCTTCTTGCTTAGCTTCAACATACTGCAGGTGATTTGAAATGTTCAGAGCATTACTGATCACTCGCTTACTGACCAAATATTTTTTATTATTTAAATAATTTCTATACCGCCTTTCCCATGCTGAAGCAAATGCCCAATGGGACTTACATGGGCAGGCTAGTCTAAACCACCATTTTTCAATGGGATTTTTTTTTTACAAATGCACAGCAATTCACCAAATTCTCAGTCCCAGAAGTAGCCTTCACAATGTGGTTCTCTTCTCTGGCTATGTGCCATTGAGCTTCAGCTTCAGCAATCATAAGTTCAGCCTGGAAGGTCCTCAAAGTTGTACTCCATTCTTTTATTGGCTGGCACAACTCTACAGTAGTAGTAGTAGTAGAAGAAGAAGAAGAAGAAGAAGAAGAAGAAGAAGAAGAAGAAGAAGTTGTAGTAGGCAGGTCAAACAAGTTGCCAATGCTGGAGGGATACCCACCACCACCCATCACAACACAGCAATAGGCACCACCCACAACTTTGGGGAAATGCCTCAAGGACTCTGCACACAAACACATACACACATAACTCAACATAAGGTGCTGGTGGACAATTCAATGAAGGTGTCGACCCAGTGTGTGGCAGCAATTAAGAAGGCCAATTCCATGCTTGGGGTAATTAGAATAGGGGTTGAGAATAAAACAGCCAATATTATCATGCCATTGTACAAATTGATGGTAAGGCCACACCTGGAATATTGTGTACAGTTCTGGTCGCCGCACCTCAAAAAGGACATAGTGGAGCTGGAAAAGGTGCACAAGAGAAAGATGAAAATGATTACGAGGCTGGGGCACCTCCCTTCTGAAGAAAGACTGCAGCGTCTGGGGCTCTTCAGCCTAGAAAAAAGGCGCCTGAGGGGGGGCATGATTGAGACATACAAAATAATGCACGGAAGGGATAGAGTCAATAGAGGGATGTTCTTTTCCCTCTCTCAAAACACCAGAACCAAGGGGCATCTGCTAAAACTGAGGGTCGGGAGAGTTAAAACAGATAAAAGGAAGTACTTTTTTACCCAGCGGGTGGTTAGTCTGTGGAACTCTTTGCCACAGGAGGTGGTGATGGCATCTGGTCTAGATGCCTTTAAGAGGGGATTGGACGGATTTCTGGAAGAAAAGTCCATCGTGGGCTATAGGCCATGATGGATTGTGCAACCTCCTTACATTGGTGGTGGGCTACTTCAGAGTACCGGGTGCAAGGGAGTGGCAACAGGATGCAAGCATCTTGTTGTCTCATGCCTCCCTGGGGCACCTGGTGGGCCGCTGTGAGATACAGGAAGCTGGATTAGATGGGCCTTTGGCCTGATCCAGCAGGGCTCTTCTTATGTTCTTAAGGTTGCCACAACATCCCCACCTACAGTACTACTGGAGTTTCAGTGGCATCAGTGGCAAAGGGACAAAAGCAAAGAACTGCTAGGAGCTTCTGCACCTAGGATTCAAGTCCCCTCCCCTCTCCCTCTGTAAAACACTGGGTTCATTTGCAGACTCAACTCAGACAAGGCAGGTGCAGCAGATTAGAAACACTGAACAAGGCAACAGATCCAACCCCATTACAGGATTCAAGTAGCTCAGGTCTCCTGATTGGAGGGGTGATTAGCTCCACCCCTTCAGCCTTCTTGTTCAGACTTAACCTCTGGCTATCCTCCTGGATACGTAACTCTCTCTCTCTCTCTCTCTCTCTCTCTCTCTCTCTCTCACACACACACACACACACACACACACACACACACACACACAAGGAATACTTTTGTGAGCAGAGCAAAGATTAAAAAACAAAAACAAATAAGCTGGTAGCCATGTGAAACACATGCATACATAATCTCCATGGCAAGGTTTTGAATCCATATGTAGACATCCACCAGCAGGAAGAAGATTTAAGATCAGGGGAGGGACTGGAAGGAGTCATAAGGGAAGCCTGTAAGCAGCAGTGAAAGCAGGATTTCCATCCATCTGCAGGCAGGCTTCTCCAGTGTTGCACCAGCATACATTGAGATTCAGCAGTGTATCTTGAGGTTAGGATTGGACCATAAGGAGATGAAAAACCCCAGTGCAATCCCTCCCTTGGGTCCTCAATATCACTGCCGCCATGCAGCAGAGCATAGATTTTCTCCCAGCCTAATCCTGTGCCCCAGCTGCTCCCAGTACTACTGTTCTTGTTCAGTCGCTAAGTCGTGTCTGACTCTTTGCGACCCCATGGACCACAGCACGCCAGGCCTCCCTGTCGTCCACTAGCTTCCGGAGTTCGCCCAATTTCATGTTCATCGCTTCGGTGACACTATCTAACCATCTCATCCTCTGCCGCCCCCTTCTCCTTTTGCCTTCCATCTTTCCCAGCAGGAGGGTCTTTTCTAAAGAGTCCTCTCTTCTCATGAGGTGGCCAAAGTAGTTGAGCTTCAGTATTTGTCCTTCCAGGGAGCAATCAGGCGTGACTTCCTGGAGGACTGCCCGATTGGATCTCAGTAGTGTAGTGGCATCAAAATGGCCGCTGCTGTTTCCTGTGGAGCTGCTGCTGAATTCTCATAAGGGTAAGGGAACTTTTACCCTTACCCTGTTTCCATGCCATGTATCGAGCGCTGTGGTTGGCAATGGGTCTCCTCAGATCTGCACTTGCTATTTAGCAGGCACAGAACCGAGGAGGCCCATGTTGGCCTTTGAGATGTGGGAGGGAGCATAGGATTCAGCGGCAGACTCTGACACCATCCCCCACCTCCTGGGCCCAACCCTCCCCTTGGGCTGCCCTCCCCCCACCCAGTTCCGCCCTTCCCCCGCCCTGGGAAGTCTTCCGGCACTGGGCTCAATACGATTAGGCCCTCAGCCATGCGTCAATTAGTTTGAATTGTATGAAAGATCTCTCTGCCAAAAACAATGCAATTGTCCTCCTCATCATATAGGAAAATATCCCTTATTACCAAAACATTAAAAAAAAATAGAAGCGTGGTGTTTACTTTTCGTTATCATTGCTTTCTAATGAATGCAATGATATGCGGCCGGGAGAAAAAGAAGACATATAAATCCTTCAGCCTCATTCTGATTTGCACTGAATCCTCTTTGTGTCATCAGAGAATGTAAAGCAGCTTTCAAGTTGCAGCAGTTTTAAAAAGGCCTTAGTGTAATGAGAAATCAAGCCACCTGGGTCCTGAGTTCGGTTTCCAAAGAGACCAAAAAAATAGTGGAGGGGAAAATAGTGGGGGGAAAAGTGGTTTTTTTCCTCTCTGTTTCTTTTAACATAGAGCTCCATTGAGGCTCAGTTTCCTCCTGGCTAATTTCCAGCCGAGTATTTGTTCTCTCAAAGGCAGATGAACCTTTAAACTAGAGAAATAACCCTGGCAAGGGAAAGACGAGAAGGGAGAACGGTCGACCAGCAGAAAGAGGAACTATAAAGCAACGCTTTCATGTCCGCACAAGTATGCCGCATCCATACCAACAAGCAGGCGGGTTTCTACTATTTCAGCAGTGTGAACTCACCACCCAGGGATATTTTCACAAATGTGTGTCTTTATCTTTGTTGATCTGTTGTTTTCTTTCAAAATATATCTTTTTTTTTCATAGAAAATGCCGCTCATTTTGATGCCTCTGAAAAGGCCGTTCCTAAGAGAGATGTCTTAACCCGTAGACCCCTCTCCAACATCAAGGCAATGAGGAATCCGACAACAGCTTCGGATAAAGGCTCCAGCGTTTTTAGGGAAGGACTGACAATCTGAGGCACACACATTGGTAGAAAATAAACAGTTTTTAGAAGCTATAATTGAAAATCACACTTTACCCTCCCCTTTCCCCAGAAGATGTGAAGTGTTTGGTTTTGTGGCATACATGGATAGCTGGCACAACGTGGCCATTCAGAAAGTCACAGCAAAATCTTATTTATGAGCTCTGCCAGCACAGCAATCCCCGCACTGGTGTGAGGTGTTGCAAACGTGCTATAAAACGTGTTTGTGGCACTGCGTGAGTAGGCGTGGGCTGCCCTGCAGAAGTTGCATCCTAAAGATCAGATGCCAGTGGGCATAGAGTTGTGCTGGGCAGTGGAGGGGTGGCAGTAGGGTGGAATGGAGTTGGGTAGGGGCAGACGTGTCAGCCTACCGGTACGCTGGGCGTGTCTTCCGGGTGAGCGGCAGCGCGATCGCGATCGCGGGCTTTCGCCGTTACGCAACAGAGCTCAGCGATCGTGCTGCCGCTCACCCGGAAGACACGCCCAGCGTACCGGTAGGCTGACACTACTGGGTAGGGGCCATTTCTGAGTGGGGGGAAAATGGGGATGGATTGGACCCAGGAGGCGGTCCAATCAACCAAGGTGGTACGATCAACCAAGCAGGCCTGTACTATATCCTCCCTCCCAGGCCTGAAAGACCACATGGAGCTGCTCAGACTGGTGCCAACTAAATATCTGGTGCAGATCCAAGTAGTCCCATTGGATAGGCAAGGGCAGTGTTATTCAAACTGTGGGTCGGGACCCACTTAGTGGTTCGCGACCTGATGTCAGGTGGGTCGCAGGCAGCTGGGAGCAGCCATCTTGGAAACCGCAGACCTTCCTCTTGCTATATTCCTTTTGAGAGTGTTAACAGTTTGAATTTTCAAGTGAGGGTTTTTTTTAAAAAAATGATTTCAGTTCACTGCTTTTACATCATATTTTGCCCTCATCTCGCTTTCTGTCAGGGGTGTTTCATGGTTGTGCAATTGCTGCAGCCCAAGAATATCAATTTGCATTTCAGGAGTGTCATTTTATTAGGTTACAATGGCGGCACTTCCTGCTTCATGATGTCACTTCCTGCCACAACGTCACTTCCAGGTTAATGACATCGCTTCCGGTGGGTCCCAACACGAGTGCCGTTCTAAAAAGTGGGTCCCAGTCCAAAAAAAATGAATATCACTGGGCTAGGGCATTACTCAGAGTAAGGAGAAAAATCTCCATTTGCCCGAAGAAGACCTCCAGCCTACTCCGAATGAGGATTGGATGCAGCAGAGGCCATGCAGAGTACTAGTTAGGATTGGGTCGTCATTCCCAATTTATCTATTCACTTTGCAACAGGGCTTGCAGCCAGTTCACAAACCCTAGGGCTTAAAAAGTGTGTGTGGCGGGGGGGGGGCTAAAACGGGAGGATCTGGAACACTGGGCGGAACTAACCTTGAGTGGCAGCCCATCCGTTCAGGTCCACTGCCTTCCCACCCGCCACGCAGGCTGCCCTCCGTGGATGTGCCCCACTGCCGCTCGCCCACGGCACCCGGCTCACCCCCCCCCCCACCCCCCCCGGTGAGCAGGCGCCCCCTCCGGGGCCATGGGCACTTTGCAGCGCCGCAGCCACCACGGAGCCAGGCAAATGGCGGCGTGTGGGCGGAGCTAGGCCAGAGTAGCATTAGTCCCGCCCAGCGTTACAGGTTAGTCCCTCCCAGCGTTCCGGATCCTCCCATTTTAGATTCCACCACTGCTCGTAATGGTGTGGATGGAGCTGTAAGAGCTGTACATGCAGCCGCTGACGTTCAAGTCACGAAACAGTCTAATGTCAGTTCAGTTTGGATGGGACGACAATGACAACGACAGCTGTGAGATTGCAAAATTGCAAGCCGTGATTTGCTGGAAGAGATAGGCAAGAGGTGACCTTTTGGCTGAAGAGCTAATAGGGGTCAAATGATCCCACAGAGTGGGGATTGGTCTTATGGCAGCAAATTCCACCCTGGACATCTAGGTGTTGATTGGCTGTATGTGCCTGAGCACATTGCAACTTTGTCTTTGTTTTTTACTCATATGATTGTAATGTGCTTTTTGCATCCTCATTTACATAACAGCCTCCGACTTGTCCGATGACTCTCATAGTCGCAGCCGGGGCATTTAATGCTGCAAAGCAAGGAAAGAGGTGCAGCTCCCTATGCAAAGTTTATCTCCTGTAAGAGGCTGCTGGAAAGTTAATAATGACTCACAAATCAATGCCAAATACATAGTCTAGCCTTCTCTTTCTTCACAGTTTGTGGATCTGCAGACTGTAATTAAACCCTGCACTCTCTTTTAGCCTCCCACTAGAGAATCTCATCCTTCGCAGTGTTTCTTCGACACAATTACCATTTCTGCTGGCCTGCCAATATCACTCTGTCCCTCAGGAAATGGTGTGTGTACAAAGGCAGAGAAGCTTCAGAGAATAAACTCGATCTGGAAATATCTCCAAAACGACTGCTCGATATTACTTTAGAACCCCTGCAGAATACTAATAACGGACTCGGTGGTGTAATGAATAATGAAACACAAATTGGCATTGTTTCAAACATTTCCCCCAATATCTTCAAATCATATTCATGACAGATATAACAAGCATTTCACAAATGAAAAGGCTTTCAAGGGCCTGCACCATGAAACCGAGTTGAAAATTACACACTAAAAAAAAGAAGAAAAAGAAAAGAAGACATCAGAAAAGACTCCCTCCCTGCTTTAGAGGATGAATTTCATCTGCATATGCTTTTAGACTGTACAAGCAGTTTACTTCCTCCAAATGATACGGTCTGGTTTTTTTTTTTAACCCTGTTGCTTGGCAACCCTATTTTTAGATATTCAAAAATGTGTAGTTTTGCAAATTAATCTCAGGCACATTGTTGAAGAATGTTTTCCAAGTGGCACCGATTTCCCGATATTGAAATAGAAATCAAATGAACCACTGCTTCCTTGCTTTTGATTTCGGAGAATGCTTAAAAATCTCAGCCTCTGTAAAGAGGAAGTCTCTCCTCTGCAAGTGAAAGAGATGCTTGAGTCGACACACTACGGATCGTGATAGCCTACTTTTAGCAGTAGGGAATGAGACGTCTACACATTCCAACAAACAAAGGCTGTTTGTAGCATATACAGTATGTGCCTTTCTCATTTCATTGAGAGGGTGAGCTGTAGCTGCTGTCAGAAAGTCCAATCTTTGGCTTCCCCAGGTAAGACTGGGATGACCTATCTGAAACCCTGTGGCTGTTGCTGGTGGTGTCCTGTATTTTTTTTTAGATTGTAAGCCCTTTGGGACCGGGAGCCATTTAATTTTTATATTACTATTTTCCTGTAACCACTCTGTGAACTTGTGTTGAAAAGCGGTATCTAAGTACCTTTTGATTGATTGATTGATTGATTGATTGATTGATTGATTGAGTGAGTGAGTGAGTGAGTGAGTGAGTGAGTGATAAAAGATAGACTTAGGGAGTTCCATGGAGGAATCCCTGGGTCTCCCCACACCACCTGTGGGCCAGTGCAATTGGAAGATAGGCTTGGAACCCCCTTGCCAAAACAATGGCACCATCTTGGGGATTGGGTCACTGCTTTCTCCCTCTCCCTGCCCCTTACAGGGAAATGGGGTGATGCTATTCAGGCTGGTGGGTCACGACCCACCAGTCTGAAGAGCACTGGACTAAGATTGCATGCCTAGGGTGTTCACATGCCCTAGATTGGGGAGGTCCAACTTTTAATACTATAAAGGCCACAAGACCCTGGCATTACCACCAACACCCTCGACTATACTGAAGCAGAAGTAATTGGTGGCATGATGACATCACTGTCAATTATGTTAATAGTAGGCTACTATGCTAATAGTAGCCTGCTTCAGAATGCCAGGTGCAAAGGAGTGGCAACAGGATGCAAGCTATGGGTGACCAAACCTGAGGCTTCTGGAAGTTATTGCTATTTTTGCCACAGGCTTGAGAGCTACCACACAAAATGGTGACTCGAGAAGTAGAATGAATCACAAAATGGTGGCTTGAGGAGGTGAAAGGGGGGTGGGGGCATGATGGAGATGGGAGGAGCTGGCACTTGGTGTGGGCCACTTGCACCAGATGTTATTCCTTCTGATCATAGCAGGCATGCCCCCTTTCTCTCCTTGTGCCAGCTAAGAAACTGGTGCAGTTCAGAGGAGAAATATTGCCCATCAATATTTGGGCTTATGGGGAGATGAGGAAAACATCCCCTAACTTTCCCAAACCGCCCAATCTCCCCCATCCCCAATGCATTGCAAGTCTCTTTGCATGACTGCTGGGGTGGAAGGGGGAAAGAATAGAATTGGGCTGACATAGCCCAAGAACAGCATTGCGTTTGGATCAATATTCTGCCCATGTTTCAAATAAAGCTAGACTGGGATTTGAGCCTACCTTACCTGGAGAGCCCATGAAAAATTCAAACCGCTGAGGCAGGTGATGGGCAACAAGTTCAGGACTGACTCCAGATCACCGCTGGAGTTTCCAGGAGTGATCATCTGCACGTCCCTGCCAGATAGCAGCATCCCAATGCTTTTAAGAGCCATGTTGGAAGAAATGGGAATTTCAGACCCAGGAAACTGCACTTGCCAAAATGCTGCCTTCTTCACAAAAGGTTAAAAGCATCTGAGGTTCGAGTTCCAGCTTAAGTGTGCAACTTAAATGACCAAGTATGAATTAGGGCCCAATCCAGTGGTGTCATCTACTCTCTCGCAAGCCGGAACGCTGGGCGGGACTTGAGTGATCGACAGCCCGTCGACTCACTTCCGGTTTCTTCGCGCGCCCCGCGCAGCTTTCCCTCGCCTCGGAGGGGGCGCCTGCTCGCCCAGGCACCCGGCGCGCCCCCCACCCATCCCTATGGGGATCCCTGGCGAGAGGCTCTGTGGGGAAAGGGGACATTTGTCCCCTTTCCCCACGGTTAGGGGAGGGAGATGGGCCTCCTTGCTTCTGCACTGGCTATTTAAGTGAGGTCCTCTGCGTAAGGCCACACGGCGTCTGCTTCTTGGATCTACATCATCTATGTAGCAGGCACAAGTCTAAGAAGAGGAAACAGGAGGGATCTGGTGAAAGAAAGGGGATACAATCCTGGTGCACATTAGGCCACTGCAATCCTCCCCCATGATCCAACCCAACACATTACTCAAACTCCCCTTGCCCTCCCCTATGCCCCACTGCCAATGTATAAAGGTGGACGCAGTCCAGGTTCTGCAATGGCTTGGCTCTGATGTTGCTGCCACATTGCAGTGGCAGCGCAAACTGGCCTGGCAGCAGGCCACTCTTTGTGCCATCTCTGGACCTTCCGTGACAGCAGGACACTTGTCCCACTGTCACAAAAGGCCCATAGGATTGGGTAGTAACTCACTGTTCCCTTATATTTGCTCCCACATCAGCTGGAAGAGTTTGTCACATCTCTCTGATCTCCTGGAGGCAGGGGAGAGCTTAACCATACATAGTTACAATCAGTGATGTCATGCACCCACTACGCACCACTACGCGAGTACCGGTTTCTAGAAGTTGAGCTGGCCTAAATCATTATTTGTTTGGCATTTGGACAAGTGCCAATCAAAAGTGAGTACCGGTTTCTAAATCATTTGGATGACACCACTGGTTACAATCTCTCAGAGAGCCAGGGCTAAATCACACCTAAGGATCCTGGGACTTGATCTAGGAGTGATGACTGTGTGGTCCAACTGATTGGATCTCTTATGACCATCTGGGCAACACTGCCTGTTTCCTTATTTGGCCAGGTGGCAGTAGCATAGGGGCAAGCAGTAAGCACTGCAGGCACTGCAATGCGCTGTGTAAGCCTCACTCACTATTGGAGCCATTCCGGGTACAGATGGCAAAACAAAGGAGGCGCTATTTGGTTCAGCAAGTGTGTTGGCATATTGAAATGGGGCAGAGGAAATTTACAGACTTGTATGGTAGGTTTCTGCCTGGAGACATGGAGCCCGAATGGCAACATGAGATTCTGCCCGGTGATATGAGTGAATGGTAACATAGAGATCTGCCCAGAGATAAGAGTTAAAATGGTAACATGTGAATTCGCCCAGAGACAGCGGAGAGTTTGCCTGGTGATAAGGTCATGTGATCGTGATGACTGGAGAGTATATAAAGCCTAGGGATACAAGTTACCAGTTAGTTTGGAGAGTTTAGAGATTTAACTTTCAAGTGTTTAACTGTCAGTTACAGAGAGAGTTTGAAGTGTGTGAGAGAAGTCTTTTGAATGAGAGCTGAACATTGATGTATAGAAGCTATGTACAGAGTTTGCTGAAGTTGCTGAAACAGATGTAAAGAAGATTAACTACAATTATACAGAAGTTTTGTTAATAAAGAAGTCTCTGAGTTATTTCTTGTCAGTGATCATCAGTGTTGGAGCTCTGAGTAAACCACTCTGCAGGAGGAGAAGCAGCATATTTATATATTATTCCTCCACATCTCAAAAATATAATATAATAACAACAAAGTGCCTGCACATTGCCATCGTTGTCCAGAATGGCTCTGATAGTGTGTGGGAGGGGTTGCTTACACCGTGCGTTGTGGCGCCTGCAGTCAGTGGCATCAATCAATCAATCAATCGTATTTATATACCACTTTTCAACACAAAGTTCACAAAGCGGTTCACAGGCTAATAATATTTTTTTTTTGCATGATAATTTTATTTTTCTACTATACAGTAATGGGGAGGGGGAAACATTTATACGAAGAGGGAGGGGAAGGATAACATAAGGTATACACAAGAGGTTATGGAGAGATTACATCGCTAAAGTAAAATCTATTTTAACTACAATACATTTCTTTAAAAATTATTAATAATAAGCTTCTACCAAGCCAAGCCCCATATAATGTTCAAAGCAAGTATATCCATCAAAATTCATTTATTAATCTATATTAGTAGTCTTAATCTTTCATTATCAATGTAGTCCCATCTTTATTATGGCCAAAGATTTTCAGTAAAAAAAATAAAATAAAATAAATTATTAATCGGCTAATAATAATAAAGTTAAATGGGTTTCACGTCCCAAAGGGTTCACAATCTAAAAAAATGCAGAGCACCACTAGCAGCAGCCACTAGAAATGACACTGCGCGGGGGTGAAGAGGGACAATTGCTCCCCCCCTGCTAAATGTAAGAGGAGCACCATTTGGAAAAGTGCCTCTTGCCCAGTTAGCTGGGGTTAGCTAGTGAAAGTGTAGCCCGGTGCCAAGGGCAAAATGATGCCCCAGAATTGACATAACAACAGGAAGTGACATTTCTTCTAGGAATTACAGCACTCCTGGGCTTTTTAAAAATTACACGATGGGGAGAAACCTACATCCTCCCTCCAGCAGCATGCCTCTTCCTACTGCCCCACATTTTTACATGACAATTGTATTTTTGTTTTCTGTTTTCCTGGCCAGAATTTTGATAGGGTAAAGCTATTTCACTCTGGTTTGTTTCAAGGCATTCTGCATTAAATTACCTTTCCAGTGATATATAACATGATGGTATTCATACAGACCAAAGTTTCACCATTTTAGCCACTACTGTCAGGCTCAGGTTGTTGCCCCCCCCCAGCTTGTTGCCCAGTGCAATTGCACCCCCTGCACTTCTCTAGCTATTCCCCTGCTTGCAGTGCTCACCATTTTGCACCCCTCTAGCTACGCTACTGATGGGCTACTCGTAGCACTGCGGGTTAAACTGCTGCTGGGCTTTCTGACCGGAAGGTTGGGAGTTCGAGACTGCGTGACGGAGTGAGCTCCCATCGCTTGTCCCAGCTACTGCAACCTAGCAGTTCGAAAGCACCTAAATGCAAGTAGATAAATAGGGACCACTTCGGGGGGAAAGGTAACAGCGTTCCATGCGCTACAGCATATAGTCATGCTGGCCACATGACCATGGAAGCTTGTCCTCTGACAAATGCCAGCTCTTCGGCTTAGAAACGGAGATGAGTACCGCCCCCTACAGTCATTCACGACTAGACCATCCGGTCATGGGAAACCTTTACCTTTACCTTTAGCTATGCTATGGGCAGGTGGGCTTGAATGCCCAAATCAGCTGTTGCATGTCAATCTCAACAGAAGGGCTGGCTAGGGCTATTGTTTTGGTTCCAACTAGGTGAAGAAGACAACGATGACCTGGCTGCTTGGCCGCATGATTTTTCTTCAAACTGGATTGATTTCAAAGTATTTCAGGAAAGCCTCTTTTTTTATTAAACCTTAAGCTGAGCCTTTTTATAAGGGAAATAGATGGGTGAAAAGAAGGAGCAAGGCGAACTCATTCATCACATAAGAGTATGGAAAGCATTTCATTATCACTTGGGTCAAAAATAGATCCCTGGCCCTAAACACTGAAAGAACAAAAATAACTTCTTTATCAGTTCAGTGCAGTCATAAATGACATTGCCGTTTTAATATGCTCACATTTCAAATGAGCAGCTTTGAGATCGAGGATGTGTCACAGCCACAAAGCTGACCGAAGATGGAACAACTGGCCAAACGTCTCTCTTCCTTGGATGAAAATGGAAAAGAAAATAAGTTGGGTTGAAAAGTGGCCCAGTGACACATCGCACTGCAAACCTATTTCAAAACAGAACGAGCAAGAAAGGACAAGTCTCAAAACTGCTGCTTAAAATAATGATGCCTTTTGTACATTCCAGCATCTCCATTTTGACAGGCGTGATGCCGGAAGATCAAACATTGCCGGCCTCCCAGATGTCCTAGCCTTAAATTATTCAGACAGCTGGAACTTACGCTCATAAAAATATAGATTGTGCCTTATCTATAGGAATGATTTGCCTATTAAAAAGTTCCTGATTCTTAAATAACTCTGCAGGCGCAAAGCCTTGCCATTTGGAAGCCGGCAGTGTGTGAATGTCTTAAGAACCAGACCATAATCAATAGAGACGAATGACCTCAGAGCCCCCTGTCTTGGTTAACACAAACATTGCCCTTCTGCCATGGCAGACTATCTTGTTCACAAAATCACACAGTGCAGGGGAGGGGGAACGTGGATATGACATTAATACTGCAAGCAGCTGAAATGGTAAGAAAGGGGTTTATGGAACAAGACTTTATGGAATTTTGCCAAAATATTATTAATAATATTAATATTAATAATATTAATATTAATAATAATACTTAGTATTTATATACCTCCTTTTCTAGGTCATTAGATTGCTCTTTTGACTTTATTCAAGGCGGTTTAGATAGGCAGGCATTTCTAAACCCAAAGGGTTTTTACAATCACAAATAAGTTCTAATCTTACAAGAACTGCTACATTCAGATGACACTTTCAAGTCCAGCCTCTCTTTCTTAGCTGCACAATTGCCTTCCTGCCAGCTGATAAACTGCTCTGATAAACGGCTGATAAACGGCTGACTTCTTGCTCTCACCAAGAAGCAGCTGGCCCGACACAACTCCTCTCTCACAGGCAGCTGGACACAGCTCAGATCTTATCAGCCGCATTCTCGAGGTCTGCCGCTCACAGAAATTTCCGGTGTTCTCGAACTGGCGACCTTTGGATCTTATCTTTGGGCATGACTGCGGCTTTTACCCTCTTGGCTAGACGTCTCCAGTTTGGAGACTGCAGTTTTAGAGAGCAAACAGGAAGAGTATCATGGTGGAGGGTGAGGTAGACTCCTACCAGGGCTGGCTTTAAGCCAGTGTGACCAATGTCGTCACATCAGGCCCCACACTTCAGGGGAGCCCCGCACTAGCAGGGTGAGCATATTGCCTGTGGCTGCAGCTGGGATCTCTATGGGCTGTAAGTCAGTGGGGCGAGCAGAGCAACTTCACCTTGGTCTCTCCCACCTGCCTCTGCCTCTGGACAGCCCAAGATGGGCCACCTGGAAACAGTTGGCGGGGATGTTATGATATCACCACCAACTACAGTACTTCCACATGCCGTGCTTTGCACGTGGCACAAACAGCGCTCTTCTTAGTGAGTGGGGGCCCCTGCAGGGAGGGTTGGGGCCCCGCAGGAATGCCCCACATTGGGCCCCACCGCTGCTAGAGCCGGCCTGATTCTTACCACTGGTGCTTACCACTGTTCCTACCCAGAGGCAGATCTAAGGGGGGGGAATCTCTAAGTGCTGCAAGAAGCCTTACCCTGTCATGTAAATCCCTCCTCTCCCTTGCTGCTGTAGCCAGTGAGCAACGCCAAGATGTTGCTGTTCCCTGTGAGCATTGGCTAGAACAGTGCAGGAGAGGAGTGATTTCCACTGCAAGGTAAGGCTTCTTGCAAAACTTAGAGCTTTGCCCTCCCTTAGATCCGCCTCTGTTCCTACCACTGTTCCCAGTTCTCCTAAACAGTCTGAGTGGGTGGAGCCTTGGAATGGATAGAAGTGATTTGCAGAGTTGGTGAGGCCCCTACAAGAGGAAGCAGAGGTGGAGGTGATGAGTAAGCATGAAGTGTGATGCACTTATAGCACCGCACCAGGCATGTGTTCAGCTTGGATCAGGCTTGATTGTTAGCACGAATTAAGAGCACAAGCATGGGAAAGAGGGATGAGGTTTCCTTCACATGCTCAGAAGCACTTTCTGTGGTTATTAGTTAAACCTTGGCTCTGAAGTTAGATTTCAAGGCTAAGCCTTAGGATCCTAACCTGGAATTTGGCCGGCATCATTAGGCCAGCATCAAGGGCCACCATGAAGCATGTTTGGACCACAGGGAGGATGGCTCACGTCTGTGTGCTGGCCTCTCTGAGTCCGAGAGTGGTCCAAACATACTTTACGGTGTCCCTGGTGCTGGTCAAAATTTGCTGGCCTAACTGTGCAGGTCTAACTCCAGGTTAGGATTGTGCCCTTAGTCTATCTTCAGTGCCAAGGCTAATGCTTGATGAACGGTGGCTCAAATTAAAACCTGGCTTACTGGTGTATCCACAACATTGTGGACTGTCATAAACACACACTGCTCATCAATGCCATGCAACAGTTATGCTTAAGTATACCCGTAAGCAAGAAGAAAGAGAGGTGCCCATATATCAAAGATCACTTTGAGGAACACTGTACATTTGTAATCTGCAAATCTCATGATTTATGAGCTTTCCCCTAGCTAGCCCATACCCCTGTTGCCGCCACAAATCTTCTACTCCGTGGAATGGAGTTCAGGCAACGGTCCCAGCAGCCCGCATGGGAAAGAGTGGCAGCTACAAGTACAGTGACAAATTGGATCAGCCACTGATATAAATAATACATATATTACAAGTGGAGCTGAATGTTTCTTCCATCAGGACAGATGAGGCCACATTTAGAACCTTCTGCTCGTGAAAATGATAAACCGCCTTGCAATAAAGCCTTCCTCCTTGCCACAATCAGAGGTCAACTCTTTCTCTCCCTGTGATGGAGCACCTGAACTTCTCTGACACTGGAGATTGTTGCTTGAGAACATAAGAAAATGAGAAAAGCCTTGCTGGATCAGGCCAAGGGCCCAAATCCCTTGAAATTCAATGGGGGACGTGGTGGCGCCTCGGGTTAATCCGCTGCTGCTGGGCTTTCTGACCGGAAGGTTGGGAGTTCAAGACCGCGTAATGGAGTGGGCTCCCGTTGCTTGTCCCAGCCCCTGCCAACCTAGCAATTCGAAAGCACCTAAAAATGCAAGTAGATAAATAAGGACCACTTCGGTGGGAAGGTAACGGCGTTCCATGCACCACGGCGTATAGTCATGCCGGCCACATGACCACAGAAGCTTGTCCTCAGACAAACCGCTGGCTCTTCGGCTTAGAAAGGGAGATGAGCACCGCCCCCTACAGTCGGTCACGACTAGACCATTCAGTCATGGGGAAACCTTTACCTTTAAGTGAGCCTAGGATTCCAGCCTTATATTAGGGAACAAGCTCAGTTTGGCATGCATTTCTTAGCTTGGTATAACTGTCTGATACAAATATGGATGAGATTATTCACATTACAGGAATATGGTCATACTCTGGAAGTGGGTTATAAAAAGGAGATACCACAATAGCTAGTCTTGTTTTCATACCTGTCAGGGAGTATCCCCAGGACAATTATCGGCCTGTGACAGTCCTGTGCAACCGAGCAGTACAAAAACGATTTAAATTCCAGGGCCTGAAACCAGCTTGCTCAGCATATACGTGCTTCATACAGGCTTGAAGTAATCTGGGGCTGTACCTCAGTGGTAGAGCACATGCTTCACCAAGTCACCAAGTCACCAAGTCTCAGTCTCAGATTTGAGTCACAAAGACTCAGATTCAATCCCTGGGATTTCCTGGTGGGGCTGGACAAAGACATCTCGTCGGTCTGAAACCCTCGAGAACTACTGCAATAGGCAATATTGCAATAGGTGGTCCAGGTATGCCTGACTCAGCAGCTTGTGTTCAATTAGCTACTAAGATTAATTAACAAACCTGAGCCAGTATTTTTTATTCATTCTCTGCAGCAGCTGGAAAGAGGAAGGAATTATAGTTTGCTTTCTGCATACTGACAATAATACTTGGGGCGCAATCCTAACCTGCGCTGGAACATGCAGACCTGCTGGCCTGCACTGTATCCGGGGCAGGTTGGGAGCAGGCTGGAGCCTCCACAGGGCAAGGACCGTTTGTCCCCTTACTCCGGGTAGGCGCCAGCCACCCCTATAAGGCTGCTTGGATCTGCGCCAAGTCCAAGCACACCATACAGCCCGAACTGGGGCTGTGAAGGCCAGGGCTGGGTGTTGGAACATGGTCTAATGGTCGCTTCCGGGCTCCACCCCCTACCCGGGACGCCCCACCTGCAGGAATGCCATCCCTCACCCCATTCCACCCTCCCTCCTGTCTTCCCCCTGCCCAGAATAGCCCCTGTGCCAGCTGAATGCGGCGGATGCAGGAGCGGCTTACCGCAGCATGCCCCAGCACTGCAGGGTTGACACAACTGCTTGCACTGGTCCTGGCATGGACTTGCTTTACGACATGTTTGCAACAGCGCTCGGCCAACACATGCGGCTTGCATCAGCTGAAGGGTGGGTTGGAGTGCACTGTTAAAAATTTGTACAACTTTGAAAGACCTAAAGACCTTTCATCCACCCTTAAGTCCTGGAATGCAGAGACGCACAGAGCCCCGAGTGTGCCCGGGGCAGGGCGATGTAGCCGTGCCCCCAGTGTGTCACCCCACCCCCGTGCGTCGCCCAGCCACGCCTCCCTGTGCCCGGGATCTCTCCATTTTGGAGTGATCCAGGCGTAGGGGAGGGCGGGAGGGCCAAAAAACACGTGGATTGCTCCGCGCAATTGCGCCTTGCCACTGCCGGCGCCCATTGCTCTCGCCACCCCTGCCACCCCCTTCCTCTGCCTCTGCTGGAGTGGCCTTATAAATAGAGCACCACTGTTTTGAGTCCGGTGGCAGAAGCATGGACAGGGAGTGGGGGTTGGAGCAGTAAGTATGGCAGGTACAGCAATGCACCATGTAAGCGGGCCCTCCCCCTTGCTGTCAGAGCCATTCCGAGCAGCAATGGCAATGCTGACCGGAATGACTCTGACGACCAGGAGAAGGCGCTGCTTATACAAAGCATTGTGGTTTCTTGCCGTACTTACCACTCCATCCCCCTCTGGCTATGCTATTGACTGCGAGACAGCCAGCACAAACAGCCAGTTGCCCCACATGCAGCAGCCTTCAAAAACTCTGCCAGAGCATGCATGGTGGAAGTGAGGGTGGTTCATGGGTGGTTTGGAGGAGGGTTGGGGAGTGGAATGGGCCAGGGCTTCCCTCTCCTTCGAGGGAAGGAGAGATGGAACAAGCCAGTACTAGTGCACACCAGGATCCTCCTATCTCCCTTTTCCTGACCCAGCACACTCCCTGAAGCTCTTGGTCTTGCATCAACGAAATAGCTGGTGTAGGACAGAGGAGACCCATTGGTGGCTGAGCAGCCTGTAGAAAAGAACGTAAAACATACTTACCTCTCCCAGGTGCTCTGGTCACCTTCAAACAGGAGGTGATTTTATTTATAAAGGTTAAAGGTTTCCCCACGACCGAATGGTCTAGTCGTGACCGACTGTAGGGGGCGGTGCTCCTCTCCGTTTCAAAGCCTGTAGAGCCGGTGTTTGTCCGAGGACAAGCTTCCGTGGTCATGTGGCCAGCATGACTATACGCCGTGGTGCACAGAACGCCGTTACCTTCCCACTGAAGAGGTCCCTATTTATCTACTTGCATTTAGGTGCTTTCGAACTACTAGGTTGGCAGGAGGGTTTTATTTATAGGGACTGCACAAATGAAGTTCCTCATTTGTGCAGTTTAAAGGGGCATTTTGAATAGCCCCTTTAAATCAAACCAGGAGCAGCTGCTTTTTAATTTTTATTTTATTATGCAGAGGTGGTGGACTGATGTGGTATCAGGTGTAAATCTGGGTTATGCCACCATTGCCTCTTTCGGTGTCACCATCATCCAACATGAAATGATTGGGGTAACTTGGAACATTCCCAACACCTTCCTTTGTTGGATTCCTTCCCTGGGGGTGGTGCTAAGGCAATAGGCTACCTCAGAATGCCAGATGCAGGGGAGTGGCAGCGAGATACAAGTATATGATTGCTTTGTGTGCTCCCTGAGGTATCTGGTGAGATACAGGAAGTTGGACCAGACGGGCCTTGGCCTGATCCAGTGGGGCTCTGCATATGTTCTTATGTGCCTGTCCACCTTCCCCTTAAAGGAGAAGGCAATAAGAGGACAAACCTCAAGTAAATAAGTCATAAACATAAATAACAAGACAGGATAGCAAATTCTGTTTTATGTACCTCATAATTTACCTCAGAGTTGTACCTCAGAATGCCAGATACAAGGGAGTGGCCACAAGATGCAGGCATCTTTTTGTCTTATGTGCTCCCCGAGGCATCTGGTGGGCCACTGTGAGATACAGGAAGTTGGACTAAATGGACAATTAAGGCTGTTCTTATGTTCTTATGAGTGTGGGGTGGTGCGGTGGTGGTGGTGGTGGTGGTAGAGGAGGAGGAGGAAGAGGAGACATGGTGGTGTTAATGGGAGGTTATCATAGCTCCCTCCCCATAGACAGGATAGCAAATTCTGTTTTATTTACCTCATATTTACCTCAGAAATTTCAGAAATTTACCTCAGAATGCCAGATACAAGGGAGTGGCAACAGCACACAGGCATCTGGTTGTCTTATGTGCTCCCTGAGGCATCTGGTGGGCCACTGTGAGATTCAGGAAGCTGGACTAGATGGGCTCTTGGCCTGATCCAGCAAGGCTTTTCTTATTTTCTTATGTTCATTGCATGAAAAGATCAGTAACTGCAAACAAGCTGCCTTCCAGGAAGGCTCATCAATCATTACTAATCTTCTCATTGAGGAATCCCTGCTAGGTTTCCTGTGATCTCCTGGAACACAGTTTGAAAACCATTGATTTGGAGTGCATATACTCAGAGCGTTCCATATATTCACAATTTGATATGTTCCACTACACGGCAAAGAAGATGCTCCTTCTCCAAACTGCAGCTTTCCACCACGTAGTACTGATTGTTCAGCTTACAGTCCAAAGCAATAATTACCAAGTTCCTGTATTTACAGAAGAACTGCCTACACCAAGTTAACAACAGTGTTTATTATTAATGAAGGTAATAGTTTATATAAATGCGGCCATTTAAATTATTAACTACCACTGGAACATTTTGTTCTTCACCTGCATTGAGAATTTAATGAATTAGAATGCAGCAGACTAATTAGCATTCAAAAGTTCCGGAACCTTCTGTTCGTCGTTTTACAAAGTTCTACCACTTTTCTTTGCCAAAGCATGAACTGCTGACAATCAATCAAAGTGCGGGTTCCCACCTTCTTGGTTAAAGGAAACGAGATTTCTGCATCTTAAATGCTGTGTGTGCATTAAAAATATGAAAAAGGGATCAAAGGGCCCAATCCTATCCAACATTCCAGCACTAATGCAGCTGCAATGCAGACAACTGTTA
>JAJKFI010000099.1:1561987-1600291 GCA_029204185.1 Lerista edwardsae | reverse complement strand
TGGATATGATGCTGGCCCGTCGGCCTCGCCATTCCAGCACTGCTTAGGATTGCACTCTAAGGCATTTCTTAAGTCTTTGCCTCAGTGTACCCTTTGACATTAGTACCTGGAGTGCACCCATCAAATTGCTCGTTGCTTCCTTGGTGCTCTGTAAATATTAGTTCCCCAGGGAAATTGTGGGGGTGGCCTGTACACTGGGACCAGCCCTGCAAGCAACAGTTGTACCACTGGAATCTTTATCGTTCACATTTTGATACCGCCTTGCCTCCAAGGAGTCCAGGCAGTTCACACAGTTCCTCCCTTCCTTTTGTCCTCACAACAACCCTGTGATGTAGGTGAGGCTGAGTGGTACTAACTGTCCCAAAGTCACCCAGGAAGGTTTAAGGCTGGAGCAAGGCATGCTGGGGTGGCAGACCCTGGATGCAGCTGTTCGCAATGACCCCTGGGACCGTAGTCAGGGTCTTTACAAGCATCCCCAGCAGAATGGTAAGAGCCAGTTGTGCCGGAGATGCTTTTGAGAGCTGCAGGGGTCTCCAGTTTGGAGACCTCTGTTACAGATGGTCCCCACCTCAGACCAACCCTCTGCTGAGAAAGAGCAACTGGTCCTAGGCCACCTAGCAGTCATTGTAGCCAAGTAAGGACACATCATATAGAGCCTCCATAATGATGATCTATATCACTGCAGATGGTGACTGCAGCCATGGAATTAAAAGACGTTTACTTCTCGGGAGGAAAGCTATGGCGAACCTAGACAACTTAATCAAAAGCCAAGACATCACCCTGCCAACAAAAGTTTGCGTAGTCAAAGCTATGGTTTTCCCAGTAGCAATGTATGGCTGTGAGAGCTGGACCATAAGAAAGGCAGAGCACCAAAGAATAGATGCTTTTGATTTATGGTGTTGGAGAAGACTCTTGAGAGTCCCCTGGACTGCAAGGAGATCCAATTGGTCAATCCTACAGGAAGTCAAGGCTGATTACTCCCTGGAAGGACAAATGCTGAAGCTGAAGCTCCAATACATTGGCCACCTCATGAGAAGAGAGGACTCTTTAGAAAAGACCCTCATGCTGGGAATGATGGAAGGCAAAAGGAGAAGGGGGCGGCAGAGGATGAGATGGTTAGAGAGTGTCACCGAAGCAATGAACATGAAATTGGGCGAACTCCGGAAGCTAGTGGAGGACAGGGAGGCCTGGCGTGCTGTGGTCCATGGGGTCGCCAAGAGTCAGACACGACTTAGCGACTGAACAACAACAACAACAACAACAACAACAACAACAACAACAAATCGATTCTGGAGGGTTCCTGATGTGTCAGCTTGTCTCAAGTGGTGATTAAATGTATGGCAGCAGATGTTTCAGCTGTGACAAAAAATACAGCCACGAAGAAAAGGGACGATAGTTCAGTCTGGACCAATCAAAACTTTAGATCAACAAGGCAGTGGTGTAGAAAATATTTGCATACAATGCTATAATTCTGTCTACCTCATCCACGATTATTTCAATATATTTCACGAATCGTCACTGGCTCTCCTTTGTATCTCTTCCATTCGGAGGATAAGTGAGTCACTATAACGCCAAGCTTAAACACAGAAATATGATTTAAGAGGGAAAAAGTCTTCCAGCAAATTAGTTAAAAACAACAACAACAATTGTTAAAGTTAATTTTCTTTCTTATACCACTTCTCCACAATGGCACATAATTGTTTCTTTAATGACCCTGGAGTTTTTTTTTTCTTTGCCTCAGTAGTTTTGCCTCAGAGGCAACTTCACACTTCTATAATTATCTGCATGAAAATGCACTTTTTGACATCTGTTCGAATCTTCTTCCTTGGGTTCCCCCCTCCCCAGAATTTTGCTTTGCCCTTTTTGGCCTTCCATTGTCAGGATTTGCTGAAAACAGTGTGCTGATGGTTCCATAATACCCAATGTGCAGAACATTTGTGAAGTGCTGTTGGGTATATTGCCTTGCCCATCAAACCTAAATGTACTCTAAATGATAGAATTCCATCTTGTTCTTTTGCTAGCCATCACCAACGGTGCCACAAGGCATGCATTTTGAGCAAAGAACAGTGGGATAAAAGTATCAGTATATACCATGCACTTCAAATATTCCAAGAGTCATGTGAAGGGGAAAAAAAAACACCTTTCTTTTTCTTTTTGTTTACACCTGATTTGAGCTGCTGCTGAGGAGGGTTGAATAAATATGTGGAGTAATAAATCAGTTGACATTACCTGGAGATATCCATATTTGAGGAATGCATTTGGTCATTGTGTTTGTCATTGTAGCGACAAGGATCAAGAATATTGTCCTGCAGGTAGCCAAGGAGGAAACTTCTAGAACACTCAATGGGTTATTACAACGGATATTGCAATTATTCCATGCCAATGGTTCTCAAACAATTTAGCACAAGAACCCACTTTTGAGAAAGACAATCTGTCCGGGACCCACCAGAAGTGCCATCACTGTGAGGCCAGAGCCTGCTGCTTTCCTGAGGATGCAGCAATCAGTTGGGTTATTTCTCAGCCATTTTCTAATCAGGGGTGTAGCTAATGAAAGTATAGCCCAGAGCAGAGGGCAAAATGTTGCTCCAGAAGTGACATCACAACAGGAAGTGACATCACAGTTGTATTTTTGTTTTCTGTTTTTTTTGGTCATAACTTCTGATAAAGATATCATACTCTGGTTTGTTTCATTGCATTCTGCATTAAATTACTTTTCCAATGATATATAACATTATGGTATTATGCATACATACCAAGGTTTTCACAATTTTGTCCACTAGTGTCAAGCTCAGCTTGTTGCCCAGTGCAACTGCACCCCCTTGCACTTCTTTAGCTACTCCCCTGTTTCCAATAGTAAAGTGAATCAGCAAAAAAGCCTATTTACAACCTTGACTCATGCAAAACAACCACACAGCCCTCCCCCTTTTCAGCATCCCATCTTCCCATCTTTTCAATCTGGTTGCTCTAGGTGCTTCACAACCCACCTGAAATCGACTCATGTCACATCCTGACCCACAGTTTGGGAACCAGTGTTCTCTACTGATCCAGTAAACCAGATTCCAGAATCTAACACTGTGGACTTGCTTGTGTGTGCTTTTTGGCAAGCCATCATTCATATTATAAATTATGGGATGTATAATTATTGGCTGTGGTAGATCACAAGATCTGCAAATCCAGTGGCCATAGCAGTTAAGCCTGTTCAAATAGATTAATGAGTGGGGTTTTTTGTTTGTTTTTTTAAAGGTACTGTGGATGAAACAAAAACTACAAACGTGTCTGTTTGGAAACCTGCAGGGAGGCCTTTGCAGCATGTGAAGAGTTTGTCATCTTAAAACCCTGATCACATTATGAGATAACTTTCACTGTATCTTCACAGCCACACTGATAATATTTGGGGGATAGGACTGGAGCACAAATTACCATCTCCCCAGATATGCTGCCCCAGGTGCCCTACCTACAGCAAATAGCTTGCGACATAGTGATAACCAGGGCCAGCCTTAGGCCAATGATTCCAATGTCATCACATTGGGCCCCATGCTTTCAGGAGGGCACACGCTCTGGTACGGCAAGTGGACCTCTTGCTGCTGCAGCTAGGATATCCATGGGCTGTAAGCAGCGGTGTCATCCTGGCGGAACGGGCCGGTACACCGTTCCGCTAGTTCCGCGGATGGGCCTGGGCCGCACCGCCTCTCCCGAGGACGGGCACGCTGTTTCTGGGCCCGCCCTCCCTCCCGTGCATCTGAATCGCTCTGAAATGGAGCGATTCCAGGCGCAGGGAGGTGTAGCTGGCCTCCGCCATAGGGGTGGAGGGCTGCCAATCATCCGGGTGTTCCGGTTCCTGGCGTGCCCGGATGACATCACTGGCTGTAAGCCAGTGGGGCTAGTAGAGTGGCTGCTCATTGCCTCCAAACATTCTGAAAGAGGGCTTCCCAGAAGCATCTCGTGGTGATGTCATCACGTCACTGCCAATTATTTCCGGGTGCCACACTTTGCCTTTGGCACCACAAGCTCTCTTCCCGCCATGGCTGTATGGTGTGTGGAAGCCCCATGGGGAGGATGGGGGCCCGCAGGATTGCTCCTTATGGGGCCCCATTCCTCCTAGGGCCAGCTCTGGTGATAACCTTTGAGATTACTCACCAGGCCACTTATTGTGGGGCCTTTATCCTCTGCCTTCCTGGAAATCATGGGCTAAATTGGGGGCCTGGAGACAGGAGGACAACAAACCAATTCTTCCCAATTGCACTACTGGAACAAGTCTCACCTGTCTTGGAGAAGCCACAGTGTAGTGCAGCCTTAAACATCAATCAATCAATTGCTCATATTTATATCTCTCTATGCTTTTAAACCTTTTGCATTTTTTGAATGTAAGAGTACTTGTCTCTTGTTTTCTTATTCCAGCTCACTTTTCTTCAGTTTGGACTTTTCCGAGACTAAGGGCGCAATCCTGGAGTTAGGCATTTGGACCACTCTCGGAGTCAGGGAGTTCTGTGGCTGTGTTCTGGCCTCTCTGACTCCGAGAGTGGTCCAAACATACTTTACCGGCCATTGTGCCGGCCATTGTGCCACCCTTGTGCCGGCCAAACTTTGTTGACCTAACTGTGCTGGCCTAACTTCAGGTTAGGATTGTGCCCTAAAGCATATCTAATGGCCCTGCTGTCAATAAGATGCACTTTCACTCTGTAAGGAGTTGGTCTTTACAAGTGTAATGGGCTGTAACCAGTGATGTCATTCAAATTATTTAGGAACAGGAACTCACTTTTGATTGGCACTTGTCGGGAACCCAGAACCAGCCACAGAGCCCATTAGGATCCGGAACGCCCGTTCTGGTCCATTCCCCCTGAATGACATCGCTGGCTGTAACCATCTGCATTCACTGGGACCATTCAGACGCTGCAGGAATGAATTGGCAAATGTTAGTGGTCTGAGTTTTTTCTCCAGAAAGTGATGACTTGCCCAGTCGTCATGTTGGAAGTTGGATTCCAGCTTACAATTTGTATGGCAAAACTGCTACATCAACACTTACAAGTACTACCTTTTCCTAGCCTCACCTCCCATTGAGACAAACGGCGTTATTGACCCAATACCATATAACTTGCAACGGTATTGATTTCCTAGTACAGTGCTTTCTTCCAGATGCCTGCACTGGTTTTATGTACACTTCTGACATGGTTCAAATGGCAATGTCAGGCCACCAGCCTCCTGAGTGCTTAGATCTATCGTGGGGCCGAGTATCATTGGGCAACACTTAAGCACAGCAAAATACAGCTTTGCTTCTTTGGGAGCCAATTCGCCTTTTGCAACCGGCCTCCTCCTGCAGGAATGACCGTACTTAATGTGTTGAGTTAAAGACTAGGAAAGTTGGGTTCAAATTCCATGAAGCTCAATAGGTGACGTTAGACCTGTTACTCTCCCTGGAGTGTACTTCACAGGGTTGTGGTGGGGATAAAAAGGGATGTGAAGAACAGTGAGTGCTGCCCTGAACTCCTTGAAAGAAAAGAAGGATGAAAATATACCTAACTGATAATCAGCCCAATTCTATCCTGTTCCACACCATGGAAAGCTGCATTGCATGCTCTCAGATCATCTGGGTGGGGGGCCCTTTTGACTGTGCCGCCACCAGGAGAGGTGAGAGGGACGGCGGCCAGGAAGAGGGCCTTCTCGGTGGTGGCCCCCCAACTTTGGAATACCCTCCCCTTAGAATTGAGAACTGCTCCCTCTTTGGCAACATTCCAGCGGGGGCTGAAGACCTTTTTATTTCGAAAAGCTTTTATTTGTTGACAGGCTGGCTGGTTTTAATACTTTAATATTGTTTTTAAATTACTGCTTTTTAATGTTGTAAATTTTATTGTATTATTGTCTTTTTGTTGTAAGCCGCCTTGCGTACCTATGGGCAGAAAGGCAGGGTATAAATTAAATAAATAAATAAATAAATAAATAAATATTGAGGGGGTGATCAGGCGGAGGAAAATGTTTCCCCCTTACCCCTCCATAAGCCCCCTGAGTGCTATTAGGTCACCTTAGACCTGGGCCCAATCTATAATTGACACTAGTCCAAGAAGACAAAGGAGTGTAGGGCAGCTCCAGAGGGGGGTAGCATCTAGCACAGGACACTTATGCCAGGATACGCCCATTCTTGCCTGGAAAGGGGAAGCCAGACTCTGAAGGAGATGCAATACTTTATTGACACCCTAGAGCGGTGTGTCTCAAACCTTTTAGCTGAGACCCACATTTTAGAATGACAATCTATTGGGACCCGCCGGAATGATGTCATTAACCTGGAAGTGAAATCATGGCAGTAAGTGACATCATCAAGCAGGAAAATTTCTAACACCCTCTTACGACAAAATCAAATCTAAATAAGTACATAAGGTAAACATTACAATAAGCATAAGTTAAAACAAAGAACTCTCCAAACTCTTCCTTAAAAAAAAAAAAATCTCCAAACATCCCAAAGGCTGCAATACTATTCTCACTTACCTGAAAGTAAGCCCCATTGATTATCATTGTTAAAAGCATTTTGGCATTGTTAAAAGCATGGCCTGTTAAAAGTACAGATCTGTAACATTTCCCCAAATGCAGTTGCATACCGTGGTAGCATCAAGTCTAATATATTCAAAATAAAGCACATTGAAATGAATGGGGACCCATCTGAAACTGGCTTACGACTCACCTGGTGTGCTCCGACTCACAGTTTGAGAAACATTGCACTAGGGACCTAAGTGTGACTCAGGGCATGGGCCAAAGGATTCCCACAACCCGCAAACACCAACACTTCTTCCCATTTCTGAATGATTTGTAGGCTTTGGTTAGCCACATTTGTTGCCCCAGACGCCTTCCTCTTTTGTTTAGGCCTCAACTTTAGGCTCCAGATTTCTAACAGATTTCTAACAACGTTTGGCAGGCATAAAGGCCACAGACATGCACCACCACCCCTCACTCCGAGAGTGGTCCAAATATGCTTTATGGTGGCCCTTGTGTCAGCCAAACTTTGCTGGCCTAACTGTGCTGGCCTAACTTCAGGTTAGGATTGCGCTCTTAATTTTGAGGACATTTACTTTATTCCTGCTAGGAATATTATGCTAGGATATTATGTACAGTATATTTCTGCTAGGAAAAAATAGATGAAATAGGTAGGTAGACAAGCAGTTTTCTTCATCTTCCTCCTCCTCTTCCTCCTCTTCCTCATCCTCATCACAGTTTTAATTGTTGATATTGGGCACAGCCCACCAGATGGACCTAGGTATTCAGATATTTTTGTAATTTTTTTTTTTTGCCCCATGTAAGAATACTTTCTGACAAAGAGGAATTCGGGGATTATAAAACCAACAGCACTCAACATTTACTTTTCTGTCGGTTATCACCAGCTGGCGCTTAAGATGGTCTTGGCCAAGAGAACCTTGCAGGCTTCACCTTAGACAAGTAGCAATAAATTCCCTGTGTTACACAGGGAGGTTATGGTTGAACTACCAGACCTCCACCCAGTGGTGTCATCTAAATGATTTAAGAACAGGTACTCACTTTTGATTGGCACGTGTCGGGACCCGCCCACCGGAAGTGACGTAATAAGCCGGAAGTGATGTCATGGCAGGAAGTGACATGAAAAAAGCCCTTTTTGAGGCCTCAGATGATTTTAAACTGACCCAACAGTTGCAACAGTATTCCACAGCACCCCCAGAACATGTTAAGGAGGCCTGGCATCATGTTAAAACCCCAGAGCAACTCATTTTTCAGTGGCAAGGAAAGGCAAGACTCCGCTCGCTGCCTGCCTGCCTGCCTGGCTCTGAGAACATGCAGGCAACTCAAACATGCAGGAAATTCAAACATTGTAGAGGGCGGAGTCGATGAGTGGGCGGACAAATGGGCGGGGCCAGCTGTAATCCTAGAAACCGGTACTCACGTACCCCCGCGTACCCCCTGCATGACATCACTGCCTCCACCAACCTGGTAGTTACAAAGTTTACCATATGATGTGATACTTAGGAGGCCATATTACTGATATATCAAACTCCTTATTTGCCAGTTGCCAGGTGGGAACTAGCCCCACCATCTCTGGGGTTGTGGGATATTTTTCACCTTCCCTGAGTCATGCCTCAGGCTGCCCTATTGGGCTATTCGTACCTGCAAATCCAGGTATGGCTTCCAGGCCTGGGAGGAAGGATAGGATAAGCAGAGGCCTCCTTCACCAATCCTGCCCCCCTCCTGGGCCTGTCCCACTTTCTGTTCTGCCCTCCCCTTGCCCTGAATCACACCCTGAGACTGCTGTCTCACATGCCTGTAGTTGTGACCACTTTAATTATGGTTGGTAGAATGGTGGGCCTGCGCTGTATCCAGGGCAGGTTGGGAGCAGGCTGGAGCCTCCATGGGGCAGGGGCACATTTGTCCCCTTGCCCTAGGTAGGCGCCAGCCAACCCTATGAGCTACTCGGATCTCCACCCACTATATAGCTGGCACAAGTCTGAGCACACCACACTGCCCGAATTCTACCTATCAGGTGGAGGAAATGTACTATACGCAACTGGGGCGTCAGTGTTGTGAATGGTTGAATTTGTGTCCAGAATGGGACTTGAGATATGTTTTTGTTGTTGTTGTTTTTGTTGTTGTTGTTCAGTCGCTAAGTCGTGTCCGACTCTTCGCAACCCCATGGACCACAGCACGCCAGGCCTCCCTGTCCTCCACTAGCTTCTGGAGTTCGCCCAATTTCATGTTCATCGCTTCGGTGACACTCTCTAACCATCTGCCGCCCCCTTCTCCTTTTGCCTTCCATCTTTCCCAGCATGAGGGTCTTTTCTAAAGAGTCCTCTCTTCTCATGAGGTGGCCAAAGTATTTGAGCTTCAGCTTCAGGATTTGTCCTTCCAGGGAGCAATCAGTTTTGACTTCCTGGAGGACTGACCAATTGGATCTCCTTGCAGTCCAGGGACTCTCAAGAGTCTTCTTCAACACCATAATTCAAAGGCATCTATTCTTCGGCACTCTGCCTTTCTTATAGTCCAGCTCTCACAGCCATATATTGCTACTGGGAAAACCATAGCTTTGACTACGCAAACTTTTGTTGGCAGGGTGATGTCTCAACTTTTTATTAAGTTGTCTAGGATTGCCACTGCTTTCCTCCCGAGAAGTAAACGTCGACTTGAGATATACTTTGCTCCAAATCTAGCCTGAATTTATGCATATAGGTTTACAATTTGGTTATCTGAAGCATTTACATTTTTGATTACGTGATTCTGGTCTAATAGAGTATAATGAGCCTATATCCTTTTGGACTCCAATCTTGAAATTATGGGGAATTTTCCTTGTTGATGAATGTGCTATAAATATTATTCCTCTCCTTACAGATGAGGAACACATTTGAGTACTCTTGCCATTTATTTTGCAAACACAACTCTTTTTTTTAAATCAAATTATGAATAACTACGTATGTAGCAAAAGAGATTTAGTAAGTACCACTCTGCAAGGCAGAATTGAAAAGCCAAATCTTATTTTTGGCAAGGATTTCAATTGAGTTTAGCCTCTAAATGCTTCTAAGATACTTAAGGTTTTAAATGGGATCTGTTGCTAATAGCAACTGTTTCAGTAATTGTAAAATCCATAAAACTGAGAAAGCCATTTAGGACTGTTAAAATTTATAGCATGGTAGATTTAATTAATGTATTCGGACGTGAGAAAGAATTGATGATTTAAAATCTGAATCAACCATTCTTCTGCATATATAATTATTTATTTATTAAAATAGTGTATACGGTGCTATAAGAAGAGAGGAGCTATATGTAGACACAGACTTCAAGTTGCGTAGGTGGGTCACTCACACAAATGGAAGTAATGTGAAAAACTTCTCCAAATCCCAGTTGACCTATTCAAGTACACCGGCCATTATTTTAGTGTGAAAGTTGCTTGCAGTATTTCTAGTGGCTGGGATCCAAAGAGCTACTTTCAGCTTACTCAAGGGCTTTTTTGCACATTCTCAGTGGGCTTCCTGACTATTTTTAGGCAGACCCTCCACCAATGTCATACCACAAATTGTTTCTGTAATTTCTTCTCAGTTTTGGAAGCTTCGGTGCCCAAAGTACGCCTGGGAACACAAGTTTGAGATCACCAGAAGTGTGCAAGAGTTGCTGATAATTGCTGCTGATGAGCTGAGTCATTTCAGCTGGTGAGAGACATGGAGGAGGACCACCCACAGTGAGAGTGAGGAGTTGCCATCAGTCAAGCATGGGAGACAAAGGCTGCCAGGAAGATACCAGACTGAGAAAGTAACCATCTGGAATGTAGACATTCTGTGGAAGAACTTCAGTATTGTAAAATCCCAACAGGGATTCAGAAAAAGTCTGCCTACGAAAATTGCTGTGAATAACTGTCAAAATCTGATGGCAAGAAAGGTGGTATATAAGTAGTGGTATTATTTTTATTAGTAGTATGGGCTAATCATGTCAGACCTGCAACAGCCACATGCAATCACAAGAAGGTAGGTAGCGTGCACATAGCACACTGCCCAAGTTTGTTCCGCCCCCGCACGAGGGACAGGGCTGGGACTGGCCAGCCGATTGGCTGGCAGGGCTGGCCATCGGCCACAATGCCCAGCAAGGCATAGCCCACTCATTCAGGCAGCAAATGTGGTCACCTGCCTCCCGCCCTTTCAGTCTGAAGCTTGCTGGTTGCCCTTGGAGACCGGGTAGGAATTTTTGACCACCACCCTGATTGGTTTTTGGGCGGGTGTTTTTTTTTTGTTGTTGTTGTTTTGCCTAGGAGTTGGAGGGTGGAGGGTGAAGTTAGGAGGTGAAGGGTTTAATGGGTAGTGTAGTCCCTGGTCACTTTAGGCAGGTATCGTGTGGGCTTGGGAAAATTTAGAGGTCGGCGTCCATCGTGGGGCGGCAAGGCACGAGGGAAGCTGGCTTGCTTATGCTTGCTTACCCGGCTGGGTGACGTGGACTGGTGAACCCCGTGCTTGGGATGTTCCAGGCCAACCTGGGTCCACCCGGTGGCTGGCAACCCGGCTGCTTCTACCCTTCGGGGTGACCAAGAAGGGTGCCTGGGGTCTTCTTAGACCTGAGGCACCTGGAGTTGATTGGTTTGCCCATAGGTGATGGGGGAGGTAGATGGGGGAGGCAGCTCCGTTTCCCCCAGGGTTACCCGCACATATACTAGCTGACCCTGTTGCTTTATTACTGTAAATAGTTAATAAAGTGGCCCTTGTACCATACAGTTCTAGTCCATGCCTTTATTGCGGGGTGCGTGAATAAAAAGAAAAAAAGCCACAGGTACTTTCAGTTTATTCATTGGACAATAAGAGGCGTTGTGCATTTTGAGGTGTACTTTTCTTCAGGACCAGTCCTACAAGACAGGCCATTGCACTGTGGAACAAAATTGGAACAATTTCATGATTACCTGAATATTTTAATTCCTTTATTAATTTTGGTGCGAGGTTTTCACAAATGCTGCTACTTTTGGCATCGCATCACTAGTTTCGCCACAATGTATGCTACGCCATTGTAGAATACATGCATCACAATGTATTGGGCAATGGGATAGATAACAGCACAAAATTTATGATGAGGAAGTTTTGATGATACAAAAAAACAGGCAGCCCAATCCTAACCTGTATGGAAACAACCAGGCCAGCCTGCCTGCGCTGTTTCCAGTGCTGGTTTCGGGCCAGTGCGAGTTTGCTGCTTGGCGGAGAGCAAGGAGAATCAATTGGCAGCCTCCAAGTGGCAGCCTCCACAATAGGGCTACTCAGATCTGTGCCAGCAGATTGTTGGCACAAACCTGATAATCCCAGAACGACCTGACTGAGCCAGGGGTGGGGGTTAGGATACAACCTAGGCTGCCAATGCTACCCTCCCTGGGCTGGTTAACCCAGGACCCCCCTCCCCCACCTCTCTCCCACCCTGTTCTGTCTTTACCTCCATCATCCATCCACCTCTGAACCTCCTTCACCAGCCTCCCTAGGCCAGAGCTTCCCCCACTTAATGGGCTGCCATGGAGGCTGGATTTGGCCTCCAGGGGGACAGGTGCAACTGTCTGTGCTGTCCCAGCCACCTCTAGGCATGGCGCAGACATGCCTTATAGCCAGTGGTGGTATCTACCGGCGGCAACATCCGGAACGCCGGACGCAGCCACCGGGACGCACAGGTGAGTGGCAGCTCCCCACCCCCGTGTGGAGCCCAGCCATGCCCCCTGCACGTGGAATAGCTCCATATTGGAGCAGAAACGAGCACAGGGGTGGGCGGGCGGGCAAAAAAGCATGCTGAGTCTGCCGCGCAATGGCGCCTGATCGCAGCCTTCGCTCGGAACAAGCGGGACGGCATACCGGACCGTCCTGGCCAGATGACATCACTGCTTACAGCCCATTTGCAACATTCCTAGGCTAGCAGAGGGGCCATGAGCCATCCTCACTGGGTGCTGGGATTGCGCCCTGAGGTTACTGTCGGAATCAGTCCTTCTGAATTCCATATGAACCATTAAAAAAATGCAACCTCAACCATGTTTGTGATACAAAATTCAATAAATTTATCGTTGAGGATAAACAAGCTATATAAATGCTTGATCCAAACAGGGTTTACATAGCCCAATGTGGGCACAGGCACTTGCACAGAGAGGGATTGTCTCAGAGCACAACACAGTCCTGGTTTTCCCTCTAGTTCTGTGACTATTTGTGCTTTGTGGTGTAGAGGCATGTACCCAGAAACTGTGACAGCCCTTAATGGAGAATTGGACACTTGCCTCCCACAGCCCCAGCAGACATTTCCCCTCTGCTTTGAGCTTGCATTCTTGGTCCAGGATAGGCTCAAGGGAGGGAAGGGGCTATCCCATTTCCCATTTCCCATGGGCTTCCCATTTCCCATCATATTCTGGTACACTGACTACCTATTTGTGCATCATAGAATGGGGTGGGAGGAGGAACCGAAATGATGGAGGTCCCTCCAAGCTTGGGAGCTTCACGTGCAATGGCCTGGATCAAGCCTACCATAAGTATCAAAAGACTTTGGGCACTATCCTAATGAACTTTCCAGCTCTGGGGTAAAGGCCATGCAGCTCCTTTAAGGAACAAAAATTCTACAGAACGTGCCCCATTGGCACAGCTATGTCAGTGCTAGGAAGTTGGTTAGAATTGCACCTTTCATTACATTTACAATACCATTTTTTTTTGCCCCTGCAGTACCTGAATTGGCTAACTCTAAAGGAAAGAGTTCAAGAGTTCATGCAGTAATCAGTAACCATAATGTATAGACGCTGCCATGTTTCTGCCGGTAGAAAGGGGCTTTCTAATTCATGGAATGGGCTTTGGCCTTGCAGTTCAAATTGCTAGCTGGCAAGCCTGCAAGGATGTGAAAAAGAGCTCTCCAGTGCTCCTAGCTCTGGAGTCTGGAAAAAAAATGAACTTAGCCCTAGTAAGACGGCCTTGCCTTATGTGGCAAAAGGTTCTGGAAGATTCTTTGCAAGGTCTATAAAAGGGCATTAAGTTCAGCTCGAGGGGCAGTAGACTGGCAGATCTTGACAAGAGAGTTGAACTTAAGGTCTTAAAGAGCTGAACTACTTATCATCTCAAAGGAGGAGCTTGCAATGCAGCTTTTTGATCCAGCCTTTTAGCAAGGCTACTGACAACCTGAGCCTCACCTCTACTCCTGAGCCTGCTTGCCCAGTGGTTCTCAACATTTTTAGTACCAGGGCCCACTATTTAGAATGACTATCTGTCCAGTGGTGTTATCTAAATGATTTAAGAACACGTACTCACTTTTGATTGGCACGTGTCGGGACCCGCCCACCGGAAGTGACGTCATAAGCCGAAAGTGATGTGGCAGGAAGGGACATGAAAAAAGCCCTTTTTGAGGCCTCAGACTATTTTAAACTGACCCAACAGTTGCAACAGTATTCCACAGCACCCCCAGAACATGTTAAGGAGGCCTGGCATCATGTTAAAGTGACCCAACAGTTCCAAAACCCCAGAGCAGCTCATTTTTCAGTGGCAAGGCAAGGCAAGGCTCCGCTTGCTGCCTGCCTGCCTGGCTGGCTCTGAGAACGTGCAGGCAACTCAAACGTGCAGGGAATTTAAACGTTGCAGGGGGCGGAGTCAACGAGTGGGCAGGCGAGTGGGCGGGGCCAACCGTAATCCTAGAAACCGGTACTTGCGTACCCCCGCGTACCCCCTGCATGACATCACTGTATCTGTCCTGGACCCACCAGAAGTGATGTCATGGCTGGAAGTGCAGTCATTGCCACGCCAGAGCCTGCTGCTTTCCTGAAAACACAACGATAAGTTGGGCTATTTCTCAACCATTTTCCAATAGCAAAGGGAGTCAGAAAAAAAAAAGCCTATTTACAACCTTGGCACAAGCTAAACAACCACATACCCTGCCTTTTCAGTGTCTTATCTTCCAATGTTTTCAATATGGCTGCCCTAGGTGCTTCACAACCCACCTGAAATTGGCTCACGACATATTGGGGGTCCTGACTCACAGTTTGGGGACCACTGTCCTTGCCTGTTCTACAGCTTCATCCTGGGCAGCTCCTAAAAGGAAGGAAATACAGATGGTAGCATGTACCTAGCAGAGCGTTTTGAGAATCAATCTGGAAAGAATCTATCAATGTCAGTGGTATTCCAACTTTGTAGACCAGGGCCCACTTTTTAGAATGGCACTCGTGTCAGAACCCACCAGAAGTGATGTCATTAACCTGGAAGTGACATTGTGGCAGGAAGTGACATCATCAAGCAAGAAGTGCTGTCATTGTAAGTCATAAAATGACACTCTTGAAATGCAAATTGGCATTCTTGGACTGCAGCAGTTGTACAATCAGGAAACATCCCTGACAGAAAGCAAGACTGGGATAAAATATATAAAAGCACTGAACTAATTAGTATTATTATAGAACTATTATATAAAAGCCCAATCCTAACTAGTACTCTGCATGGCCTCTACTGCATCCAATCCTCATTTGGAGCAGGCTGGAGGTCTTTTTGGGGCCAACGGAGATTTTTCTCCTTACTCTGAGTAATGCCTTAGCCCAGTGATATTCAATCTTTTTGGACTGGGACCCACTTTTTAGAACGGCACTCGTGTCGGGATCCACCGGAAGCGATGTCAGTAACCTGGAAGTGACGTTGTGGCAGGAAGTGACATCATCAAGCAGGAAGTGCCGCCATTGTAACATAATAAAATGACACTCCTGAAATGCAAACTGGCATTCTTGGACTGCAGCAATTATATAACATGAAACATCCCTGACAGAAACAAAGATTGGGATAAAATATTATTTAAAAGCACTGAACTAAAAACAAAATGTAAAAAAAACCCTCACTTGAAAATTCAAACTGTTGACACTCACAAAAGGAATATATCAAGAGTAAGGTCTGCAGCTTTCCAGGTGGCTGCTCCCAGCTGTCCGTGACCCACCTGACATCAGGTCGTGACCCACAGTTTGAATAACACTGCTCTATGCAGTCGTGTAGCTAGGAGGAGGTGGAGTGGTAATGCACCACGTTAGTGCCCCCCCTCGCCTTCAGAACCATTCAGAGTAGTGACAGCAATGCACAGGCCACCTACAGGGTGCATTGCAGCCACTGCCATACTTACTGTGCTGCCTCTCTCTGGCTATGCTTATGCATCTACATGCTCTTTCTGTGCTAAAGTTCTTAAAATCTCTTTTCCTAGTTGTTAAATGTTTCCCTCTGTTGTTTGCTTTAACCTTGCTTTAGTGCAGTTCTTGTTCTTCCACCTTTCTCGCGAGCCCATCTATTCTGGGATCATCCAAATTTGTCCAGCCATGTTTACGTAATGGAACGGCTTCAGTCCCTAATATTCAATAGGAGGTGAAGGAAGGTAGCAGATCTTCTCTGGCTCAGATTTTAATAATAGCGAAAGGAAAATTTTGAGGAGGTTCATAAAATTCTCTCTTCTTTTGTGGCAGGCTTTAATGAGCACCCAAGTTTCATTTCTGAGCCTGGCTTGGGAGAACTTTGCCAGTATCTTGACGTCTAGTTGCATTGTAGTACATTTCTCAAGAAGGGCGGCAATCAATGTGTTTTCTATTAGTACATTACATTTTTGCAGGTATGCAGAGGCTGTAGAGCACCACCAGTCTTATAAAGGCAGTATAGTTTCCATAAAACTCTACCCATGTCTGCGCTGTTCCAGCACAGACTGGATGTTTTTAACTATGCAGCAAATACTGACTTGAGAGTGTTGTTTCCAGCATAGTTTAAAATAATCCACATGAGGGGCAATTTGCAAAACAGCCTCTCCTGCAGTTAGGAGTCCACATGGTCTGTCTTCTCGGTTCAAGAAGAATGGAGCCAAGAACAAAGCCCTTGAGATGAGAGGGAATAATTTTCAGCATTGGACTCCAGTGATAAAGCTGCGGGTTTTCCTCCTCCCCTCTGTTAAAAGGCATAGCACAGTGTTTCTCAAACTGTGAGTCGGGACCCACTAGGTGGGTCATGAGCAAATTTCAGATGGGTCATACCATCTGAAAATATGGTACCTAGGTAAATTACCTAGGGCAGCCATATTGAAAATATGGGAAGATGGGACACTGGAAAGGGGGAGGGCTGTGTGGTTGTTTTGCTTGTGTCAAGGTTGTCAATAGGCTTTTTTTCCCTTTCTGATTCACTTTGCTATTGGAAAATGCTGAGAAATAACCCAATGTATTGCTGCATTCTCAGGAAAGTGGAGGGCTTCGGCAGCACTTCCGGCCATGACATCACGTCTGGTAAGACCCGGACAGATTGCCATTCTGAAAAGTGTGTCGTGGTGCTAACAAGTTTGAGAACCACTGGCTTAGTGGGAAAAGGCAGTGCATGTTCTGCTTTGTGGACTAAAGTTGGACTTCAGTATCTTCAGATCTGGAATCTGTGGATCTGACACACCACTGATGCCAGCGGATACTGGGATCCAAACTTAAATGACTTTAAAAAGAAATGTGTTCTGGGGCGAGGCACAAACGAATCTCCACATGGTTCAGAAGTGGGTCTTTCAGTACTAAAAAGAACTCTAGAGCAGCAGTTGCCAAACTCATGACTGCTGCATCCCAGAAATCCCTCCTCAGTCCCAAGCAGTGCCTACCATTCCATGCAGGGACTGCTCCATTTTGCAGCCAATCGGCTGGCAGGGACACTCTGGGCAGTCACGTCTATGCTTGGCTGTCCCAGAGACATGACTGCCCAGAGCATCCCTGCCAGCTGATCACCTGCAAAATGGAGTGGTGCTTGCATGGAACTGTAAGCATAGAAAGGGGTTTGTCCCAACCCCAGATCTGGCCCACAGGCATGGGTTGGCTGCTGGTACTTTTAAAAAATTGAGACCCCAGTATCCCTGGATTCTGCATATGTGGGGGTTCCAAAACTGAACTCCCAAGGATACCGGGGTCTGACTCTATACGCAAAACAGGTGAGAGATGTCAGTATAGAAACTGTTTTGCAATGCCTTTTTTCTGCAGAGGATAAAATGGGGTGAAGTTGATGTAGGAAGAGGCTTGGAGATGGAAAGCACTAGTTGGCTACTGGGAAATCACAAAGGCATAAAGGACTGGATTTGCTGGCCTTCAAAACAGATGTTGGGAGGCCTGATCAATACTAAAAGCCTACAATTCTCCAGGCAGGAAGCAGGCAAGCTGAAAATTGCCAAGAGAATCATGGTTTGTGGCAAACCCAACTGAACTGAAATGCACTTAAATGTGTCCACAGCAATTGAACCACATATTTTCATGTATCAATAATGCTGCAGTCCTCAGGTAAACTCACTGAAAGAATAGGTAGTTTTGGAACCAAGAGCAATGCTTAGCTAGCCCTTGCAACGACCCAAAAATCTAATCAGTACTCACCTGTACCACCCAAGGAACAAAATTACCCTTTGAGAGAGAAGCATGAAAATGCCAAACAGCCCCCCTCCCAAAAAAAGAAAGAAAAAAGAATTCAATACATAAAGAAAGATAAAAGCTTAATAATACAATGTGATCTAATTCCACTGAGTCTATGCTAAGCTTACTGAACCTACTAGTATAAAGTCATTGTACAGAACCCAAAGGCACTAAATGCAACTGTAGAATAAAAACCTTTTATTCAAGAGAAAATGTTTCATATCATAGATTGCCAATCCAAAGAAGAGATGAGGCAAATGGACTTTTTTTCCCCCCATGGTATTTGTTCACTGCTTTCATATGACACTCTAAAGCAGCTATTTTAACCTTTTCCATTTCATGGTACACTGAAAAGATGCTAAAATTGTTGTAGGAAGCAGGCAGCAAGTAGCAAATACCTAGACTCATACTGCTGGAGGGCACTACAGGAGGCAATTGTGAGAATAGGAAGTCCACTGCTGTTAACTTCCTGTTAAAATTCTCACAATTGCCTCCTGTAGCATCCTATAGCAGTATCAGGGCGCAATCCTAACCTGGATAAGACTGGCACAGTTAGGCCAGCAAACTTTAGCTGACACAAGGGACACCGTAAAGCATGTTTGGACCACTCTTGGAGGCAGAGAGGCCAGCACATATTAACCTCTGCTAATCATAACTGGGCAAGAAGCATTTTTTTCAAGTGTTGTTCCTCTTGTATTTAGCAGTGGGAGAGTAATCGTCCCCATTCACCCCTGCGCAGTGTCATCACTTTTCTAGTGACTGTTGCTGGTGGTGTTCTGCATTTTTTAGATGGTGAGCCTTTGGGACAGGGAGCCATTTAACTTTATTATTACTGTTTGCCTGTAAACCACTTTGTGAACTTTGTGTTAAAACGCGGTATATAAATACGATTGATTGATTGGTTGGTTGGTTGGTTGGTTGGTTGGTTGGTCCTCTCTGACTCTGAGAGTGGTCCAAACACACTTTACGGTGGCCCTTGTGCCTGCCAAACTTTGCTGGTCTAACTGTGCCAACCTAACTCCAGGGTAGGATTGCACTCCCAGTCTAGGTTCTTGCTGTTTGCTTCCTGCTTCTTGTTTCAGAGTAAAATGAAGAAAAAAACCTGCCTCTTACAAAATGTTTTCACAGAGAGATGAGTTATAAATTAATCATTGCAACAGGGGTGGGATGGGGTGGAGCAGACACGTGTGGGGGGGAACACCTGTATAAGGCTGCTGCTTCTTATCTTAACCCATTTGCTACCATGGGTATTTTTGCGCAAAAGTCTTTTGCCTTTTGAAACATGTACAGCCACTGCCCTTCTCAGTGCAATTATGTTTTTGGAACATGTCAAAGTGTTCCCATATACCTGAACTGAAACTGGTGTTTTTGCCCGCCAATGGTACTGAAAGTTTAATGTTTACTGTCCAAAAATGGTGTGCTATCCAAGGTACTGCGTATCAATTTCTATGGACGTGTTGAAAAAAAGCTACCTTTATCCCTGAAAAACTCATTGTTCACTGAGCATACAGCTTGCTTACTTCAGGAATTTCCAGAAGGGGGCCCTAGAGTACAAATCCTGAAGTAAGAAGTTCATTCTTGCAAAGCTGAATTTTTTGCAGAGGTTTGAGTGCTACAATTTGGTTAATTAGGTCTTTTGCAGACTTCTGGTACTTGTTTTACACCCCCCTAATGAGCTGGAGACAGAAGTCTTCTAAACTTTCCTTGACCCTTCTCTGCCTTATAAACATGTTGGGAAAAACCCTATTTTTTCAGAGCTGGCTTCTGCAGCTTGCAGCTTCAGAACTGATATACTGATATAAGGTCAACCTTTCACCCACCCCAGCCCTAGAACAAGCTGTGGAGAAGAAAAAAAATCTTTCTCATTACATTGATTTGTCCTCTAGCAGCTACAGAGGCAAGAAATAACCCTTTAGTTGCTACAAGGATGATTCCTGTGTGAAACAAAGCAAAATCATCAGTCCCATCTCCCAGCATTGGACTGTGTCCAGGTGCTGATTTGGAGGAAGCGTATTTGAATCTTCTTCTGTGTTCTTGCACCATTGACAAGACTGATTGTACAACTAATATAATTTATTACCAGTATGTGTCACTGAGTGTCACTAGCCTGAGGAACTCTGAGGCCTCCTGAGGAACTCTGAGGCAGTGAAGCAACTAAGTGCCCAATCCTGTTCAATTTTTCAGTGCTGAGGCAGCCACAATGAAACCCCAAGGTAAGAGAATAGTTGTACCCTTACCTTGGGGAGACTTCTGTGACTGTCCCCACACTGCAGGATGCAGCACATGCCTCACTGGTACAGCTGGATCACCACTGGAAGGATTGGGCCCTAGGTACTCATGCCAGTGCCTGCAACCTGGGTCATGAGTGCACAGAAGCACCATCATGGTTTTTTTTCTTCCCTTCAGCCAGTAGGTAAATGGTAAAGCTACAGTTTATGACTGAAAGCAAAGATGCATCACAGATTGTGGGGAAGTATGGCACAGTAAAGCTATGGCACAGTAAAGTTTCCTGCCATGGTGCAAGAACAGGATGACCCTCACAGCATGAATCAGCTTTGTGAGAAATCAGCTTTGTGAGCTTTGTGTCTGCAGTGAGATATCTAGATCAATTGCTTTAGACCCAAATCTGCTCAGAGAAACCAGGTGAGCAGTAGACTGTGTGTATTTCTGTACCTTGATAAGGCAACAACAACCTATTTTTGTTTGTTTGTAACACAGAGGTCACCTATTTTCTAAATGCTTTGTGTAAATCTCAGTGATTAGTGACTATTCACTCTAAAATGCAGATTCTTTCTAAATTGCTCTGCAATTGTCAGTGATTGTTGTTGTTGTTGTTGTTGTTCAGTCGCTAAGTCGTGTCCCTGTCAGTGATTAGAGGACTCAATAGGTGTGATCAAGTTTCTTCTGTAGGAATGCATGTTGCAGCTTTCTGGTAATTGTCCTCATGAAGCCTGTCTTCATAGTGAGATGCTTTATTCTGGTAAACATGGTAGTAAATTGCCTACAGCCTTATGATATTTGATCTAGAGCTGCCTTCTACAGTTTTGTGGAGTATAAAAAACATTTTTTATTGCCAGATGCAATAATTCATTCACAGTCTCTGAAGACATCAGAACATTAAAAAATAACACAGGACAATTAGGAGATATGTGTCTATGTTTTCACCTAACTTGTCCCCCAAAGTAAAAAGATAGTTAGCCTCTACAAAGTTAGCCCATAGTTTGAATTGAAGTACGCGCGTTTCCTACCATCGGTGTATTTGCCCGCCAATTATTAAAAAAATTATTACAGGTGCTAATTGTACCTGAAAGCTTTAAAGTTGACTCAGTGAGAAAGGTTAGCCCCTGCCCTAACACAGGAAGCTAAAATGGCAACTTTCATTTCAGATTTGGGGGGCCCCAATCAGATTCAGAAACGGCACCCCATAAAACAAAAAAACCCAAAATTCTGCCCCTGTTTCTTAAATGATAACATGGGTGGACAGTCAAAACAACTGTACCTCTAAAAAGGTCTATCCTTACACTGTTTACAGAGCAAGTTTCAGGTAATTTGGTGCAGCCACTTTTTGAAAATCTCTAAAACATTAATTGAAATTAATTGGCGGGTGAATTCACCAATGGTAGTAAACGGGTTTTAATTGCTGCTTACTGTGACTGTGTGTTACATTTTAGGGTATGTTGTTTGGTTAACTAATATACTTTTAAGACAGTGATTCTCAAACTGTGGGTCTGTGGCCGAATGAAACTGTGAAACTGACAGGGCAGATAAGGCAATGCACAATAAAGGTTAAACAATATGCTCCTTGGGAGGGGCACTGTTAATCACCATTATAGCCACAGAGGATTGAGCGGCTGGAAAAAGTGAAACTTTTTTCAATGTGGGTCCCAATGCAAAAAAGTTTGAGAACCACTGCTTTTAAGACAGTCTGTGTGGATGGTTTTAAAATAAATTGCAAGGCTATTTGAAAGCCTAAGGTAAAGGTTTCCCCAGGACCGAATGGTCTAGTCGTGACCGACTCTAGAGGGCGGTGCTCATCTCCGTTTCTAAGCCCATAGAGCCAGCGTTTGTCCAAGGACAAGCTTCCGTGGTCATGTGGCCGGCACGACTATACGCCATAGCGCATGGAACGCCATTCCCTTCCCACCGAAGTGGTATCTGTTTATCTACTTGCATTTTTACATGCTTTCAAACTGCTAGGTTGGCAGGAGCTGGTACAAGCAACGGGAGCTCACTCCGTCACGTGGTGTTGAACTCCCAACCTTCTGGTCAGAAAGCCCAGCAACAGCGGTTTAACCTGCAGTGCCACCACCACGTCCCTATTTGAAAGCCTATCTTGGTGCAAATTGGCAGGATGGATTTAAACATAAATGCACACATCATAAACTCTGCGCTCAGTGGTTCTGAAGTGGGATGATCTTCACACAACCGTATGCTGAAAATCCCCAAGAAGCTCTGAAATTTGCCAAGATTCCAGCAAGATTAACTTCATAATACAAACTTCTTGTGTATTAATGTAATTCCGGTACAGAAATAAAATTGCCGAGTTATTTGTAAAATGAGAGATGTCTAAATAATTGATTCATCCTTTTAGCTACATGATATGTGCTTTGTTTAATGATATGCCAAGTAATAGGGAATGTTCCTTGTGCAGAATTTTCTAGTAATCTAATCTTTGATTGTTCTGATTGAGCGCAGACTTTTGTGCTTTTCTTATAGCCTGGAGTCGCTGCCTCTTTGAGGACTTTATTTTTCATTGAAAGCACCTAATAGGCAAATTAATAATGTCATTGATTTCGATGGAACTACTCCCATGCTTAAAATTAATCACACATAGCTGTGTTCTGCTAGCTCAAGGGCCTAAGCGTCTAATGTGGCTTGGTTTTAACGATAATGGATTGAGAGGTATAATAAATAAGGAAGCAGCATGTTTTCTTTGCAAAAGTTTTGTTGCAAAATACACTGGGTGGTGTCAGGACCTGGCAAAAGTAGGGTGGCATAGCCTGGGGTTGATACAAAGCTAGAGATGAGAAGACCAATATTATAACATAAATACAGCTTACAGGGTAAACCAGATCGTTCAAAGGTCAGAAAAATAGATTTGGGCATTGTTCCAGCCAGGCAGCTCAAGCCACAGGCCGGGAGTTGTTTTCGGATATCAGAGGAAGGAATTTGCTCAGTTCAGAGTCAAGAAGGCAAAGGCACTTCAGTTCTACAACAGAGCTCATATCGGCAAGCAAAGCAAAACTTACCAAGTGTTATTAGGTGGCTCAGAGTGACACTAAGGCATACTGGCGTCTGACATCACATTGCGCGCCTCAACCTAAGTTACAGCGAGCTTATATAGGCTAGGTGCTTGCTTATCAAGACATCAGTGCTAATTGGCAAAAACAAAGTGTTTGACAGCACAGTGATATATGACAAATTACTACTTGGGTCATATCCAATGGCGTTATTCACCCGGTACGCTGGGCGGGACTTACCTTTGCAGCGGGCGGGAAAGCGGCGGAACGTGGCGTGACGCAACAGGCGGACTGCCGCTCAAAGGTAAGTCCCGCCCAGCGTACCGGGTGAATAACGCCACTAGTCATATCATTAACAGACCTGCCAGCTCAACAAATAGGAGCTGTTCCCATCATTGGGGGGACCTCTTGCTATGCACCTGCAACAGCCAAGGGGCATCTCATCAGTTTTGAGTCCAACTTCTCATTGGGAACTGCCCAGTGGGCATGCAGGCAATTCTCCCACCTCTGAGAGACACACCAAAGTTTGCTGACAGGCACACAAAAGGTGAGACAGGGGCTTAAATCATAACAGAAAATGGGAGGCAGTAGCTGGGCCTCACACCGGCCGTTACAGGTATGGACTGAAATATCAGCTCAGCTACGGATCACTGGGATGGCTTTGTAGTTACACTACTATTTGGAGCTTTACGCAGTGGATACTATGTAAAGCACATACTTTCCTGAATTATACCACTTTAGATGGTCATTCGTAGAATTGCATGCTGTTCCATCATGGATAACACTTCCTGCAAGTGGAAACCTAGCATAGAGGGAAGAAGGCTTTCACCTTTCTTTCTCCCTGATGCTTACTTTCCAAATGCAGGGAGCTGTTCATGTGGAGTAATACTGAACATACAACCACCATCCCCTTTGCAACCGGAAGTTGTCCAATCCAGGAAGGGCTATACTTAGGGTCATTTCTGTATGTTTGATTTTGAACCTGCCTTTAGTTCCTCCTCTGTAAAATTGGAAATGTATTAGTTCCAATACATTAGTTCCAATACATTCCAACTCATTGGTTGTATGCAGAGGTGGATGAAATATGGATGCAGATTTAGGAATAGGGCATGTGTCACTTAGAGAACCCTGTTCTGCCATAGGGCTGCAATAGTAAGGTCCTGGCAGCTGGAGGAGCAAGGTGGTGCTTGGCAATGACCTCCTCACCAGATGCTGTTGATCCTGAAGAACATGGCAGTGTCACAACTGATGGTTGTCAGAAGGAGTGGGTTAAAGCAACGTCCCTAGAAACACACCCACTGTATGGCCATCAACTTTCACCATCAAGATTGAGATCGAGGAACAGCTTCCTTAGGACTGCGCCCCCCCCCAATAACCAGTCGCCACAGACTGCTTTGGAACTATGGAAAGCAAGCAAGGAGCTGCCGAGTGAATGGGCACAAACATATGCATGCCCAATGCCAGGCCAAGAACAACCGTTGCCTGCATGGAAATCCTTAAATCAACTGCGTGCTGGGGTAGGAAGGTCTAAGGACAACCTGAGGAAATGGGGTTTCCCCATAGAAGACATGCTGTGTGAACGTGGAGAAGAGCAAACCATCTCTCATATGCTACAGTGCACACAGTGCCCCTCTGCATGCACAATGGAAGATCTTACGTTGGCAAGGGAGAACGCTGTTGATGTGGCCCAGTGTTGGGTGAATGATATCTAGTTTTAACCTTGTATTTTATTCTAAAAACATATTTTGATTTACAGTATGTATGTATTTGATTTACAAATTATATTATATTCGTTTTTAGTTCAGTATTTTTACACAGTGGTGGACCCCTGCAGACCCTGATGCAAGCTTCCCACCACCCCCAGCAGGTCCTAGCTGGCCCGCTTCACACCATTGCGGAGTGGTTGGAGTGCAAGCATGGGTGGGCCAAACACTGCTTCCCTTTTCTTAATTTATTTTTCATTAGAACAACAACAAAAAAACACCCACAACTACAAAACAAAAACCAAGACATAAACCAAATTCAGAATGTATGAAGTAAGCTTGGAGTAATGCATCTACGTTGCTTACAACCTTCACCATATATTAATAACTGCTCAAATTAAAAATGGTGTCTCTTGGCCAACCTCTTACTCTTTTCTTTTGAGACTTCTTTTTTCTCCTTATGTTATTTAATCCCCAGCAGAACATTTTACTTCTAAATCATCTGCCTGCTCATTGAGTCCATAACTTGCTATGCCAACATTCCTCATTTTCACGCAGGAAGTCAATACGTGGTTTCCAGTTACCCATAAATGACTTTACTGACCTCTCTTTAAGTAAAATTGGAAGTTTGCCCATTTCCATTGTCCAAAATCTTTGTCCACTGATCTTCCATTGAAGGTACCTCTGGAACTTTCCAATGTTGTGCATCCAATATCCTTGCTGCAGTTGTCATATACAAAAATAAGGGTGGGTGGGCCAAATGCTGCTAGCCTTTGTACATGCTGCGGCTACGCTGGGTGAACACGAGGTGGAGGCTGTGGCTCTGCTGCCACTCCAGTCCCTTCCCCCCCCCCGCATGTCACTGTTTTTGCATAATATTTTGTCGTAACCTTGCTTTCTGGTTGTGCAATTGCTGCAGTCCAAGAATTCCAGTTTGCATTCCGGGGTATCATTTGATTACATCACAGCGATGGCACTTCCTTCTTGATAATGTCACTTTCAGTCATGATATCAGTTCCAGGTTAATGACATCACTTCCAGTGGGTCCCGACATGAGCGCCATTCTAGGAAGTGAGTCCTAGTGCTAGAATCATTGTTCTAGGTTGTGTGATGCTTTTTTTCAATATCCATTCCCCTCTCTTCCTGTGCAAGTGTATTTTGGCATCTGTTCCCCTCCTCCTTCCACCCCACCATCCACTTGATGTATTCAGTCAAACTCTTAGCACATCACCGCTCCATGTACATATTATGTATCTATTTTCCAGCTCTTGACACTGTGTCATATATAAAATGTGGCCTGTGTACTGAAAAGTTTGGAGACCCCTGTTGCAGAGCAATGCTTTATGATTTCTATCTGAGCAGACATCTTGGGGACTATTTGAGTGCCTATGGAAATATTAACCAAAGTGAGGTGCTTCAGGTTGTTTTCTGTTCCTCTTTCGTACTCCCCCACACACACACACTCAACACATACCTGATGGAAATCTGTTGTTACTGGAAGATAGTAGGACTAGATGGACTGATTGTTTTTCTTTTTTCTGCCCCGTGTCCCATATGTAAAAATGTGGCACATTTCAAAATGAATTGTCGTCTCGGTATGGTGCCAGACAAAGAATGACTCAAATGAAGAGGGAGAATACAGAATGTATTCAATATGCAATAAAGTCCTAAATTAAACATTTTCTGGCATGCTAGTGCCACGGTTTCTCATCACACTTCTGTGTCAATGATGGGTGTTCTCATTTGAAATCTGATTCTCATTACCTTACATAATACCAGGTGGTTAAGCAAAACAGCTGGGGGAATAAAAACGTATATTACATTTACATTCAGACTGTCATCAGGGCAGCAGGAATCCATAGCACTTCAAGGCTAATTTCTGCAGAAATGCTCACTAAATTCAGTGCCAGCTCTATGAAAATTTCCATGACAATTTTGAAGGAGTAAAAGCTGCATTATTCATACCAGCAGGAAACATAAAATGGGTACTTTTTTACATTAAAAAACCCCTTATTTTGTTGTTTATACCTTGTTATAAATCAGACACCTTCTACATTCGGTTTTCCTAATAGAGAATGCTAGCGGCTGCTTCTGATGTTATTTTTTTTTAACAAATATGTACAAGGATCACTCCCCAGATGAATGTTGAAGCAGGAAAACAAGTAGGATGAACATGTATCTCAAGGCTGTAGCCAGGAAACACTGCCCCATACAGATCACTGCTTTGCTTTACTGAGGATTCTGGGAGCCAATTAACTTCTTTACTTTTGAGTTAACCAAACTTCCATTTAAAGAAACCTTGCCAACTTATGCACGCTTGCTCCAAAGTTCCACTGTGTTCAACAGAGCTTAGTCCCAGGAAAATGTGCATTGGACAATAGCAGAAGAAATCTTATTTTAAGAACAGAAACTGGAATAAAAAAGAATAAAAAACTGCTGTTGCTTCTCCACCCCTTAAAGGGCAGTACTGCTCTTAAATTTATCCAGCACTCAGGATTTCCCCTAGCACAGAGTAGTCTTTTAATGATCACAATCACTCTGACACTTCTGTAAGTGATCCTGAAAGGATAAACCCCATGTGTAAGCCATTTTGATAGAGAGTAGACTGCGACATGGGGATTGTAATTTTCTCCTGTAAATTGTTATGCTGACCACCATTTCGACACTTTCAGAGAATGGCGGTGACATGCAGATAGCGTGTTGCCACATTTGCCCGCCCCCTTGGTGAGCGCAGGTCTCAAGGAGCTCTGTCAGGCGAGTAAGCCTATCCTGAGGTAGCCGGCTGCACGCCGCCACCGAGTCCAATTCCACCCCCAGGAAGGTCAAGGGGCTTGAAGGGCCTTCGGTTTTTGGGTGGGCCAGCGGGACCCTTCATTCCTCACACATGTCCTGAAAGGCTGTCAAACAAAAATCTGCACTGGTCGGTCCCTGCCCTGCCAATCAACAGGAAATCGTCCAGATAATGGGCAGTGCTACCCAAGCCAGTTCTGGATCGCAGTGAGAGCTCTAAAAAGGTGCTGAATTTTTCAAAAGCTGAGCAGGATACCACGAGGCCCATTGGAAGAGCCCGGTCGATATAAAACCTGCCCTCGAATTGGAATCCCAACAGGCAGAGGTCCTTCGGATGGACTGGCAACAGCCTAATGGCCATCTCAAGGATTATTTGGTCCTGTATGCTTCCATGGCATGCCTGGAGATCGGCCCGATCCACGGTCAAGATCGACCAAGCTAGGCACCAGCTGAACACCTACCTGGGAAAGGCGGTAGTCGCCATGGGCGGTATTATCATCTTTCACCCACAGATCAAGTTCAATGGGCCTTCCTTGTTCAAGGGCGATGGAATGCACCTTAGTCCTGTGGGCATGGATTTTTTCCTCAGCAACTTGCATCAGGGCCTGAGGGAGGCACTGCAGTTGGCGGTGGGCCAAGCGCTAGGCTGACCCCTCTGTTTGGGCAGATCGAGTGCGGGTTGGGTAGGTAAGGCTTATTTGGTGTCCACCTGAGGTGGCACAGGCAGGGAGATGGATAGGCTGCCCATACGTTGCTTAACCAGCTTGGTGGGTGGCTGGACCCGTGTCCCTGCTTGGACATGCAAAGGCTGCCAAAAGCCGAGGCCTGGGTGAGCCGGCACAGTCAGGCTGCCTCACCTCTCGGGGTGGCAATGATAGCCAAGGCTGGTCTGTGACCAGCTGCGGGCTAGAGCCACGTGGTGCGCCTGTTGGTCATCCGGACCAAGGGGGGAGGCAGACGGCTAGAGCCGTTCCCCCAACCAGGACCCACAGTCCATGTTATCAGCCCTGCTGCAGAGTTGCTGCAAGGTTGTAATTAATAGTTAATAAAGTGGCCCTTAGTACCAAAAGCCTGGTCTCCTGTGCTTATTTCAGGGTGGGGGGTAACAGAGAACACAATTACTTTCCTCTACAGGAATAGTATGCCCCTCTTATCCCTATTTTTATTAACCTTTTCTAACTTTAAGTTTTACTTCTAGCCAATGTATTTAAAACTAGCATACAATATCCTGGCCTGCAGAGTTTGCAATTCACCTCCAGTAACATTTTATAAACAGACTTGACATTTCTGATCCCTTACTTTGTCATACTTTAGCTATTGCTAATAAGAAAATGACTTTTTTCAAGGGGGATTTATTTAACTTCTCCTATATAGCAATTCAGATTTTAAATTGTATGTCACCCTTTTAAATTATATTTTTGGGGGAAAAGCAACATGGTTACATTAGCAGGGTGGTATTATTGATGATGATCTAAATATTTTCAGGATTGAATGGCTGCTTAAAAAAACAGAAAAGGAAGAGAGAGAAAATCTACTTGAGAATGCATATAAATTATACATGCACCCCGCAATAAAGACATGGACTAGAACTGTACGGTACAAGGGCCACTTTATTAACTATTTACAACATCAGGCAACAGGGTCAGCTAGTATATGTGCGGGTAACCCTGGGGGAAATGGAGCTGCCTGTCTACCTCCCCCATCTCCTATGGGCGAACCATCCAACTCCAGGTGCCTCAGGTCGGAGACCCCAGGCACCCTTCTTGGTCACCGTGAAGGGTTGAGGCAGCCAAGTTGCCAAGCAACTGGGCAGACCCAGGTTGTCATGGATCATCCCAAGCACAGGGTTCACCAGCCCGCATCACCCAGCCAGGTAAGCAAGCATGAGCAAGCCAGCACCTCTGTCCCTTGCCGCCCCACGATGGACACCAACCTCTAACTTCCCAAAACCCGCATGCTACCTGCCACCCGGAGGAGTCAGCCTAGAGCTTGGCCCACTCTGCCCCAACTGGAAACTACGTTCCGCAGAACCTGTTGCCAGTTACTCAGCAAAATATCTGTCCCAAAATTGGTCAGATGGACCCCGTCTGGCCTAAATAAGGCAGGCTGGTTATACGCTATCTGAGGATGTGCGATAATCGCTCCACCCACCTTCTTTACTGCCCTCCCCATGTATGCGTTCAACTTTTTTCTAGTTACTTCCATTTGCTTAGGGTCCTTGACATGGTGCCATACCCGGTGTGGGAGGAGGTTGGACCACAAGACCACCATCCCCCAATGCTGGCGCACCACAGAATTGATGTCCTTGGTGGCCTGAACCCGAAGTGATATAGAAGTCCTGCAGCCCAGGTCATTCTCGCCTAGATGTTGGGATACTGAAGGAAGTCCCTGGAAATTTAAAGGCCTGAATGGGGAAAGGCCTAACACTAGGCCAACTCAGGGGGTAAAGTGCTGAGTCATTCAGACCTAGCAGACCAGCAGTAAAGTGCTGAGTCATTCTGACTCAGCTTCAGCCTGGGGATGAGATAATCTGATCTCTGACTGAATGCTGAAGACAATGTAATCAAGACCAGAAACACCTGTGGTTAGTTGCTGGAGATGTAAGTGTTGCTGTTGGAGGAGCTTTGCTGTACCTGTTACCTGTTTGCTGTTCTTTGCAGCAAGAAGCCTTCTTCTGAGAATATAGAAGTTCTTGCTACCCTAATCTCTGTTGTCTGAGTGATTCCTTGCCGGAGCTCTGCGACCTTGAAGCCTTTCCAAGCCGCACAGCTATAAACTGCTTCTACGCTATCATCATATAAGCCATACCTGGGGAGGGCCGTGAGTCCCGACAAAATTCCAAAATGTTGGCATCAACTGTCCCCACAACATGCCTCTGCTAGCAGCCCAGTGGGTATGGGCCAAGGTGCCCAACCCCAGCTGCGTGCCAAGAGAGCTATTCGTGGCCCTCTTCTTGGCCCAAAACACCAGGGAGTGCCCAGAGATAAGAACCCGCAGTGTTGAGGCATGGGGACCTGTAACAAAAGAACAGCATGAGAACAGGAAAAATGCAACCAAGCCAACGATCGGCTACATAACAGTTCGCAGCGTATCTACATGCATAAAAGGCCTTATGCCTAACCATCAGTGCCCCATATGGGCTGTTACTCTGCCCCCAGCCAGCTAATCAGCTGGCCAGTCCCAGCCCTGTGCCTCGTGCAGGGGCGGGACAAACTTGGGTAGCGTGTGATCTGCACGCTAGCCCCCTTATCGCAGCAGAGTAGAGACTTTGCAAATATACTCAGTAATTTGCTAAAAGGACTCTTGCTTATAAGCATGCTATAAATCAAATACATGTTAATTAGTATCTTTGCTCTCAAACAGCTTTCATTGTACATAATGGCAGCAAATCTAAAACTGAAATAGATCAAGACATTTCACCTCTATGACATTCCTGACAACCATTTGGGGGAGTCGTTTGTGAATCTGGGGTGGGGGGCTGCAGCGGGGAGAGGACTGTTAAATTAACTAATGGGTTGCTATCATTTGTTCTGCGGAAATTGCTCTGACAATCCATATCTCTGAAATGGTTGACTTTGGGAAACACAAATATATGAATTATTGTCTTGCGAGTCTGTGTGTGCATGTTAATCATGCACGGAGCACACCAAAGTGAACAGTGATGTTGGCACAGCTCTTTCACCTTTCTAAAAAGACATCAATGGGGCTTTTGAAATTGCAGACTTGAGCAGTTTATGATCTCAATTGACTTTATTAATCCCATGGTTATAAGTAATGGGTAGCCCAATCTTGAGCTGCCTGGGTGCAGCGGTAGCCAAATGTGGTTGCTGCCAGTTCCACCCCCATCCTGCCTCTCACCCCACCCAGGAACATCTGGCCATCCGGACAGCAGGCAGACACCGGGGATTGGCGAATTTTCCGCGTACCGGCCCTGTGTTACATCTTCTTGGTGTTTGGCTTGGGCCCTGGGTCAGCGTGGGCAGTAAAGCCTTATCACCTGTACTGAACATGTTTTCATGGCATGTTTTTAACACTAGCACCTGCAGGAAATTCATACCGCAGGCCCTGTAGGACTCAGGATTGGGCCCTGAAGCAGTTGCTGTCTGCATATTTTGTTAAACATTGGAAAGAAATTGCCAAGAACGTCTTAAAACATCCTCTACAACAAGGTTATTGACATGACCCTACAATCTTTCCAGGCCCTTTGGTATCCCCAAAGGGCACTTGCCTGCAATTATTTTCAGGGCCAAGAAGTTCCAAATAGCAAGCTAGTGTATTTATGCACAAATAGTTCCTATGCAGAAATGGCTCAAGTTTCTCTTTTAAGTCACCTTTTGCCCTTCAGGAAAGCTTTCAGCAAGCCAGTTTCCCTCACATTAAGGAGGCAAGAAGACATGAAGGAGGGGAAATTGAGAGTGAATTCTACTTCAAAGAATTTTTTCCCCTTACCTAATGTTGAGATTCCTTCCGGGTTTGAAACAGTGGGATTGTGGGCATCAGGCAGAGGAGTGGTGAATTAATAGTTATCAAATTGAAGCTAAATTGACACTGGGTGAAATATTTACTTTCCACATTTTCATATTGCCCTTCCTCCGAAGAGTCCAAGGTGGTGGACATGGTTCCTCCCCTCCTCTTGTGCACACAACAACCCTGTGAGGCAGGCAAGGTTGAGAGGCAGCGATGGGATCTGCAAATTGAGAAGGGGAATGCTGGGCGGGACTTATGCGCGACTTACGCGGGACTTCCACATGATTGGCTGCCCGTCCGCAGCGTTCCGCGGCTGCCCTGGCCTCAGGGGGGCTGCCCCCGGTTGGCGTGCCCCACCGCTGCTCACCCAGGCACCCGGCGCGCCCACCCACCCATCCTCCGCGGCGAGCAGGAGCCCCTCCGAGGCCAGGGCAGCCATGGAATGCTGCGGACGGGTTGCCAATCACGTGTAAGTCCCGCCTAAGTCCTGCCCAGCATTCCTCTTCTCAATTTGCCAATCCCATCGCTGTTGAGAGGTATTCACTGGCCCACATTAATGCAGAAAGCTTCATGGCGGAGTGGTAATTTGAACCCAGATCTTCCAGGTCTATGTCCAACTCCCATCATGGAAGCAGCTTCTGGACATCTGCTGGTTGGAGAATTTGGCACTCCACTTCATGGTGATTTTGAACTCGTGCATGATCAAATATAGTACTTGGTATCTGGTTGGTGGAGTCAAATCAACCACACTCCACCAATTCCAGTTTTAACACATTTGCAACCTTACAACCCAACATATTTGCACTCCGACGACCCAACATGACAGTGGGCGGTGATGGTGCCAAGTTGCTGGAAGCCCTGTGCTGCCTCCAGCAGTGTCCCTAAAACAGCAGGTGGGAGCTTCTCTAACCTGGGTCATCTGAAAATGTGAGGAGGATCAGCACTGACTGGTGATACTGTGGGTTACAGCTGAATGATGGAGAGAGAAACCCAAACTCACCTGTAGGCAGTAGTGTCATCCGGCAATGAGCTGCCGGAACGCTAGGCGGGACTTACCACTTGATTGACAGGCTGTCTGTGACGTGTCGCCGCCTGCCCGCCCGCCGCGCGGGCTCCCTCTGGTTGGCGCGCCCTTCCGCTGCTTGCCCCCTCCGAAGCCAGGGGTGCCCACGCGGCGGGCGGGCAGGCAGTGACACGTCACGGATGGGCAGCCAATCCTGTAAGTCCCGCCTAGCATTCCGGCAGCTTGTTGCTGGATGACACCGCTGCCTGTAGGCCAGCACAAGTCACTCATGCTGGAACTACCAGAATCGCAAACATGCCATAAAGCACGCCTGTGCCAGTCTCAGCACCAGGTAAGGCCAGCATTCAGATTCCAGCACAAGGACTCAGAGAGGACAGAGGGAAGGCCAAATGGGGCAGGGGGAGGTAGAGGGAAGGCGGAAGGAGGTGGAAGGAGGAGGGGGAGAGCAGGCAGACTAGCCTGGGGAGGGGTGGAGGAGTGTCCCGGAACTTAGGCCAAACCCTAACCCCATCCCTGGCCTGGCCAGCCCTACAGAGGCTGCTCAGATTTGCGCCAGTGATTTTGCTGGTGTAGATCCAAGTAGCCTCATAGGGCTACTTGGCTTGGTCTTTGGCCGGGGTAAGGGGGAAATATCCCCTTACCCCAAAGGGTCTTCCAGCTGCCTCCTAAACTGCACTGGATACAGTGCAGACCAGCCGGCCGGCCTGTTCCAGCGCTGGTTAGGATTGTTCCTCGAGTCCTTGAACTGTCATGGGCCCTAAAGTTGTCCTGGTACTGGGTTCCTCTAAATGCCCTTGGTTCCAACCAGTGGTGGTATCTAAAGCAGGAGGAGCTGGAACACTGGGCGGGATGTATGGTTGATTGGCAGCCTGTCCGTTCCGTTCCGCTGCCTGCCCGCCCGCCATGCGGGCTGCCCCCGGTTGGCGCGCCCCACCGCTGCTCGCCCAGGCACCTGGCATGCCCCCACCCGTCCCCCCCGGTGAGCAGGCGCCCCCTCCGAGGCCAGGGCAGCCCATGCAGCGGGCGGGCAGTCAGCGGAACCGAATGGACGGGCAGCCAATCACACGTAAGTCCTGCCCAGCATACCGGTTCCTCCCGCTTTAGATACCACCACTGGTTCCAACTAATGCCATTCTCAGAAACGAAATTGACTATACCATGTCCTGCCTATAGGAAATGCTGATATTTTTGCCTGTTCAGGATGCTTACATAAAATACTAACGTTTTTACATTAATAACATGATTCCTTGGTCCACCATTTTTTTTTATTATATGAAAACTCTAATACATTATATGTTGGGTGGATTTTCCTTACCCTTCTACAGTCGCAAAGTAATCAGAATACCTTGAGGGAAATAGTTCACTTTTAAAGTTTCTTCTTTCCAACTTCCATCTCTATATTTTAATGAGATTTTTTGAATGTTATATTAGACGTTCGACTCTTCCTTACCTAATTGACCATTAGTACTATTATCGGCACAGAAGTTTTATATTAGGTGAAATTTAATATTCAAAAATTAAAAGCATATCATAAGAACTATGAATAGAGATAACACTTGCTAGACTTCAGATGAACCTCCGCCTCTTTCTTTTCCCAATGTAAACCCATTCCTTATTTTTATTTTCTTTTGTCTTTTTTTTCTTGTTCTGACATGCTTATTTTACTGTAGTCTTACTGTAGGCATACTGTAGTCTTAAGAGACAAGACCACAGGTTCTAGAAGAGCTTTATAGGAGAAGAAAAAACTGCAGTTATTAGCTAAGCTTTAGTTTTCATCAGAAGGCACAATGCAGTCCCATGCATGTCCGCTTGGAAGACAGTCCCATTGAGTTCCAATCCAACATACTCCCAAGTGAGTGTAGGATTACAGCCATAGGAATGTATGGTTCACATACATAGAAAGGCAAATCTACTAGAAGGGGGAAATGACTGGACCACAACTCATGACTTCATTTCTTGCAGCCCCTGGTCTGAGAGAAGCAACCAATTTCATCTCATTGGCACCTGGATTTTAAGTGCCCACAAATTAATTTAACACATGAAAGAAATAGTTAATGGAATTTGAGAACTAGCAGAGGTTTTCAAATTGGTTGAGTGTTTATGTTGAAGGGACAGTAAACAGCAACAATTCAGAGCATTTAGCAGAAATAGACCCCCTTTGTGAATTATATGAAGAGAGAATACCATTTGGATATTGATGCTTATCAGGGTTCTTCATTGTCCTAACCAATGGATTTTGTTTCAGTCCACGGGGGAGGGGGGGTCTATGTTGGTATAACCACTAGGTCATGTTGTGGCTGATTATTTAAATAGGGTTTCCCATAGTCATAGGGCATAGTCTGATGGCACATGATATAGTCACCTTCCTGAGGCACAGCTTATCATTGCCTAGATGGTCTGGGTACACCATGTAAATCAACGTGAGTTCCATGGTGGAAGTAAACCAGGATAGGCATGTGTTGCCAAATACTTTACTTTCCAAATGTGCACAGTCTTGTCTAACTCCATGTTGGTTCCGTCGCTGACATCCTGAGACTCCTCCAAGACTTGGTCCTGCAGAGTGCGAGGTCTAAGGTCTTGCAGCTTTGGTCTCTCCACCATGGCTTGACCTTGTTTGCAAGCACAAGTCTTCCTGGATAAGAAATCAAGATTAGCTGCTCAGTGGTCAGGACACTTGGATGGTCAGACTCTTTCTCCAAGGTGTCTCTCCCACCATTGACCTAAGTATGGGTATAGACCCAGTGGTGGGATTCAAATAAATTAACAACTGGTTCTATGTCCTTCAGGGTGGCCTTCAGGGCGGCCGCTGCCTTTCTTCTCTCTCCCAACCTAAAATTAGCAACCGGTTCTGCAGCATAGGTGAGAACTGGCTGAATTTCACCACTGTATAGACCTCATTCTGCCCTTCCATTGTTCCTTCAGGAAGATCTCCGATCAGGGGACAATTAAGCCTTTGTGCCCTTCCGCAAGGATGCATTTTTATAATTTAGAGAAAAGAAAAGAATGTGACAGCATGAGGTCAGGTGTCCTTGGTATGGTAGTACACCTAGATAGTTCTTTTCTGTAGTAACCTCACTTGGTCTCCAGTAGTTATGCCTTGGAACCATATATGAAGAAACCTTCTGAGAAAGCAGTAGATGATTGGTGTCAAGGTGTTGTCGTTACGTTGGTTTCCCATTGAATCCGATTGTAAATTAATCTTGATTGTTGCAATGAAATGAAGTGAATGTTGCAATGTGCTTCTTGAATTGCAGTCAGTCCTGATCATCCGCTAGGATTAGGTTCCGGAAAACTCTTGTGGATAGAGAATTTGCAGTTAACAAAGCATTGAGCCAGCTTTTGCCAGCCATTTTAAAGCGGTCAGCACTGGTCACAGGTGCCATTCTGAAGGTCCCTGCAGCCTTCAGAAGGCCTCTGCATTTTGGATGAGGATGGAGGCAGAGATAACTGGGTAGGTACCAATTCTGCCCCTTGCATATAAGCAAATTCGCACATAGCCAATTCACATATAAAGGGGACCGACTATATTAGGTACTCTACAGACCCTGTTTCTTTCCAATGGAGATGAAAGAACTGGTATACTTTTGAAGACCTCCTCCTGGAGGTTAATTTGTTTTAAAAGTCACCATCAATTTTCAGAATGTCGAAGGAAATGTTCCTTCGTGCATTTACATAATTCCCAAAATTTATTGTTGAATGACCCTTAGGGTCTCATCTCTTCACCGATTTCAAATGATTGAAACAGTATCTTCATTAACTTATACATATGTAAATGGCGGCCAATCAGGAGTAATAAAAGTTTATGCCAATCATTTCTGAAATGGAATCGCTGACATTCCATTTTAGATAAACCATAAATATTTTATTCGGCTTCGTCACCCTTCCTGAATATAACCTAGGAACATGTCTTTAGCTATGCTAACAAAATGCAGGAATATTACTGGAAATGAATAAAGGATACAGTCAGGGCTAGTATCTAATGAATCAAACCTGTGTAAGGTCATGATGGTTTTGACAGCTTCAACCAATCTCTTAAAAACGGTCCAACACTAATTGGAGATTTCTGATATTAGGTTCCTGTTGACAACAGAAATGCAGGAAGAGCAGAACAATGTGATACGCCTGCCAGCGTGTTTGGACTACTCTCGGAGTCAGGGAGGATGGCTCACGTCTGTGTGCTGACCTTTCTGAGAGTGGTCCAAACGTACTATACGGTGTCCCTTGTGCTGGCCAAACTTTGCTGGCTTAGTTTATGCTGGCCTAACTCAGTTTAGGATTGCACCCTGATTCTCCATCTCAAAAACACTGTGGGTGGACCCAGTGTGTGGGTGGTAATTAAAAAGGGGTTCCATGCTTGGGGTAATTAAAAAGGGGTTGAGAATAAAAAGCCAATATTATCATGCCATTGTACAAATCAATGGTAAGGCCGCACCTGGAATATTGTGTACAGTTCTGGTCGCTGCACCTCAAAAAGGACATAGTGGAGCTGGAAAAGGTGCAGAAGAGAGCGACGAAAATGATTACGGGGCTGGGGCACCTCCCTTATGAAGAAAGACTGCAGCGTTTGGGGCTCTTCAGTCTAGAAAAAAGGCGCCTGAGGCGGGGCATGATTGAGACATACAAAATTATGCATGGAAGGGATAGAGTCGATAGAGGGATGTTCTTTTCCGTCTCTCAAAACACCAGAACCAGGGGGCATCTGCTAAAACTGAGGGTTGGGAGAGTTAAGACAGATAAAAGGAAGTACTTTTTTACCCAGCGGGTGTTAAGTCTGTGGAACTCTTTGCCACAGGAGGTGGTGATGGCATCTGGTCTAGATGCCTTTAAGAGGGGATTGGACAGATTTCTGGAGGAAAGGTCCATCGTGGGCTATAGGCCATAATGGATTGTGCAACCTCCTTACAATGGTGGTGGGCTACTTCAGAGTACTGGGTGCAAGTGAGTGGCAACAGGATCCAAGCATCTTGTTGTCTCATGCCTCCCTGGGGCACCTGGTGGACCGCTGTGAGATGCAGGAGGCTGGACTAGATGGGCCTTTGGTCTGATCCAGCAGGGCTCTTCCTACACTTTGAGTACAATCAGACAAGTGCTATCCACATAGCAACAGTTTTTAAATGTATCAGTTGCCAGCTGTAACCTTGGGGAAGTTAAGGCTATGTATCCCACAGCTCTCTCTCTCTCTCTCTCTCTCTCTCTCTCTCTCTCTCTCTCTCTCTCTCTCTCTCTCTCTCT
>JAJKFI010000099.1:1532465-1544196 GCA_029204185.1 Lerista edwardsae | reverse complement strand
GAAGGTTTAATTAGTTTGGGTTCATTGGGTTTATACTCTCCAGGATTGTTCTTGTGGGATTTTTGTACACATTCTGCCCTGGAGAAGTCTGAGCTGGTCCAAGAATTTCATTGCCATCCTCACTACAGAATGCAACAGAGACCAATTTAAGATTCTGTTTTTGGTCCTTCACAAGCTCTAATTAACTACAATACGGAATTTGAAATGAGTGGAATGTTTTTCTTAATACATGCTTAGCTACTCAAGACTGATTGGTATGAATCTACGTGTGATAATAAGCATTCCATTTGGGGGCGGAAGTTCATGGGATCTTTGGAAAAAAGACTGCATCAATCAAATCTGCCACAATATAAATGTACTACTTAAAAACAAGTACTTTAATTTACAAAACTTTTGATTAATCCTATATAATACACTACTCTGAACTTAAATGCCAAACTAGACATGATGGTTTACATCCATGTAAATTTATGCATGAATCCATCAGTTCACGAGTGAAGAAGAACACCCCTCAATTTCATCAACCTTTTGATGAGCAGACCACAAATCTAACACAATCTTTAGCAGTGTACAAAAAGACCAGACTTAAATGCATGCAAAAGTACTTTATTTCTAAACAACAGGAACGTCCTGTCTACATGAACACAGACATGTATGTTATAGTGCAATCTTCTGACAGCAACAGATTCTGAAATGATGTGCCTTATATCCCAGCAATGTAGTCCACAGTGAAATCCTGAACCTGTGGCAGAGTAACTCAATGTGGCTTCGATCCTGTTTCCCCAAGTCCAGCCCCCAGCTGATGAAAATGGAAATATCTGTTTCTTTTTCAATGAGAGTCCCCACAAATGGCCTAGCAGATGGTACGTACAGAGTATGCTGTCATAAGACATCTGCCACCGATCAAATGTGCTCAGTTGATCAATCCAACAAAAACAGCATCTCCTTGTCTTCCTTTATGGACGTTCACTGTCCCAGTTGTATGTCAGTACATGGCACTGTTCAGCCTTGCTGTGGCACTGCTTGAATTGGGCCTCTCAAAATTGAAACTGAGTTGAGTGACAGCCAATCCTACCTGTGCAGTGATGTAGCAGTGTCAACGTGGTGTCTGCTAAATCCTACTGGGAAGTTTTGGCCTCTGGAGGCCTCCTTGGGGGAAGAGTTACTTAACACTTCTAATGGTGGCCAACCCGTGTACTTCAGGATGCCATATTTACAACTGCTAGAAAGCACATTACAACAGCAGAGCAAATGCAGTTGAGCTGCTGGTACTGCCTGAAGCTAAGCAGGAGAATCTGCAGTCTATTTTTGGATGGGAGGCAGAACACCAGGCTGTGACAAGCTGCAGTACCTGTTGTGGCAGGATGGAGTCACAGTGGAGCTGATGAGCCAGTGCGGGAATGTGGTGAGAAGGCCAGCTGGCAAAAGAACGGAGTCCAACCTTGAGGACCTGTCCAGGCTGGACTTATGATCACCTGCGGAAGTTCCATGTCACATGGCCAGAGGAGAGAACCACACTGTGAAGGCTACATCTGGGACTGAGGATTCTCTAAATCACAGAATACTATATATTTGTAAAAAACCCATACAAAAATGGTGGTTTAGACTAGCCTGCCCATGTAAGCCGCCTTGGGCATTTTCTTCAGCATGGGAAAGGCGGGGTATATGCTATTGCAAATGTTGACATGCCATAGAATGTAGCCTGGGCACCATCACAAGAAATGCACAGTGATGCCACTTCCACCCCTATGCCCATATGACAATATGAAGGCCCCGATGCAGGTATGTTGGCATGGGAGTGGGCAGTGCATGGGGTGGAAGAATGTGGCAGGCACTGGGGTGCAGAGGAGGGCAGAATGAGTCTGAGAAGCGGGCAGTCTTGGTGGCCGCCATAGTGCCAATATTGTATCCATCTTCCATCCAGATTCACTTGGTCTTGCGCCAGCAAAATCCTGGCTCAGACCCATGTCGACCCAGCACGGCAGCAAGGAATAAATATTCCCTTCCTTCGAGGAGGACTTTGTGGCTTGAAACTCCCCATGGGATGGTGCCTGTCTATCTTTTGCTTGCTGCTCAAAGCTGGAGTCCTGACCCAATGGGAAGTTGGTGTTGTCACTTCATTCCTGTCCTGGCACACAATTCGCAAGCTATCCGTGGCAGCCGCGACTCATGCACAGATCATTATTCTCAGGTCTGCTTCTTCATAGTCACATAGATAAAACATGGCTTGTGATGATAGTCTTTTTGGGGGGGGGGGAAGCAGAAAAGTTCAGCCTTGAAAGTCAGCGCTTAAGAAGTCCTGCCACTCGCTGAGTACCCATGCTGAGGTTTCAGCCTCACTTCTCTCATACATTTCTCTTCTGGCTATTTTTCTACTGCACACCCCACACAACCTCCATTCATTTGCCTCTTGGGGCTGGGCTCAGCACGTCTGGCAACAAACAAACAAACAAAAAACTCAACTCAGTATAACCTCCAGGAATGTTTGAGCAGTTCTGCTGTTAAGCATATTCACCGAGATAAAAAAAAAAACCCCACATCAATAAACACAACAGTGTAGTCAGGACAAGCATTTGATGTTTCTGCAAAACCTGAGAACCTCTTCATTGCGTCAGACTGTATACCAGATCTGTTCTTCAAGTGCCGGAATGGATAATAGCTAGAGATTATTTCTTCAATCCTTGAGATCTTCTCTTTGGGACCAGTGAGCAGTGAGCAATCTCAAGAATGTGTTCAAGGAACTTTTCACAGAAGCACTCCATGCAATTAGTTTGGAAGGAGCACTTATTTCTTCTGTTTTCAAAATAATAGGAAACAGCGGTGTTGTTTGACAATTCCGAGCACCGGCCTTGAGCTGGGAGCTTGTGCTTAGCTGGCTCCACCCCACCATGTAAGACAGCTGCTGCCCGATTGGGCTGGGGGCTGGGGGGCTGGAGGTGGTTGGCACGCTGGGGGCTGCGCACGGCCTAGGAGGTCATTCTGTGGTCCCACACGAGGGATTCTGATCCAGTCTCAAACTGCCCCAATTCCACATCACACTGTTTCTCAGACTTGGGGTTGGGACCTACTAAGTGGGTCACAAGTCGATTTCAGGTGGGTGGGTTCCCATGCCAGCCTCCATTTCGGAGCTGTACGGGGACAGAGGAGGGTAAGTGGCCTAAACATGGAGGGTGCAATCTTAACCTATTTTCCAGCACCAGGGTAAGGACAATGCAGCTCTGAGGTAAGGGAACAAACATTCCCTTGCCTTGAGGAGGCCTCTGTGATTACTACTCCACTGCAGAATGAAGAACATATCTCATGGGCACAGCTACATCAGTGCTGGAAAGTTGGTTAGGCTTGTGCCCTCAGTAAGTTAATTAATTAAGGCGGTGATGTCATGCAGGGGGTACGCGGGGGTACGTGAGTACCGGTTGCTAGGATTACAGCTGGCCCCGCCCATTCGCCCGCCCACTTGTCGACTCCGCCCTATGCAACGTTTGAATTTCCTGCATGTTTGAGTTGCCTGCATGTTCTCAGAGCCAGGCAGGCAGGCAGGCAGCGAGCGGAGCCTTTCCTTTCCTTGCCACTGAAAAATGAGTTGCTCTGGGGTTTTAACATGATGCCAGGCCTCTTTAACATGTTCTGGGGGTGCTGTGGAATACTGTTGCAACTGTTGGGTCAGTTTAAAATCATCTGAGGCCTCAAAAAGGGCTTTTTTCATGTCACTTCCTGCCACGACATCACTTCCGGCTTATGACGTCACTTCCGGTGGGCGGGTCCCGACACGTGCCAATCAAAAGTGAGTACCTGTTCTTAAATCATTTAGATGACACCACTGAAATAAGGCCAATACCATCTTCTCGCCCACTCCTTCCAAGCATTGCAGAACAAGATGGCATTTGCCATTCAGCCTCACTGTTCCTCAGTTTGTATTATTCACCTGTGTGATGCGGCATCTGAGAACAGAGTTTGGGAGCTAATGGAATTCTCTGCTCCCCCAAAGCCATGAACCGATCAACACTCTGCAACCTTTCACCATTGTATTTTGCATGACCTTTTGCTCAGCATGTGGAGCCAATATTGATGGTCCTCGGTCTTCTACTGTGAGAGATCCACATTCATGTCAGGCATTTGAGCTCTGAGGGTTAATGGATTCTTTTTGCTAGAGCTGGAAGGATGTTTGCTTTTTGTTCTGTTTTGATGCTTGGGTGGTTTTTATGATGTTGCCTTTTGTTTTCAGTTGTATGTCATCAGCCTTTGGACCACATGAAATGAAACGGGGGATCTGAATGGAAAGAATAGTCATCTAACCCCATTTACTTACATTTACATCAACATCTGTAGTTGAAACAGCAGATTAAAGGAAACGATAAAAAGGTTAGGGGGAAATTTCTCAAGAAACCTTGACCTATCCACATTCACTACTAACAACCGTAGTGCTTATTTTCTTGCTTATTTTTAAGGCTCTAGAAAGAATGTTAGAGTTCAGTGGTTTGCTAAACCAATGAGGGCCAGTTTAAATTTTCATTTCAGTTCAGCACCTGATACTGTGGGGTTTTCCTACATTGAGGGCGCAATCCTAACCTGGAGTTAGGCTGGCACAGTTAGGCCAGCAAAGTTTGGCCAGCACAAGAGCTACCATAAAGTATGTTTGGACCACTCTCCAAGTCACGTCTGTGTGCTGGACTCTCTAACTGTGCTGGCATTTTCCCCTATAATGGAGCTCCTAGGGCAATTGGCACACAAAAACATATAACCACAAAAATAAGCACTATTAAAAAATAATACAATTACAGCTCGTGTACCCCTTATCTGGAATTCTGAAATATTCTGAAATATGGAACTATTTTGAGTGCCAACATGACTTACAAAAAATTGGCCTAAAGCAAGCGTCTCTAAACTTTTCAGTATGAGGGCCACATCATATAACTTTAACATGGCGTTGAGGGCCATAAGAATACATTAATAATACATGGAGAACTGATGGAATACGTAAGTGGATTGGGTGGGTATATACCACATTCAGCCACTAGGGGTGCTGAATGCAATGGAATAATGCAATCATGTTACATTCAGCATCACTAGTAGCTGAATGTAGTATACATCCATGCTGGGAGACCCAGAACTGTGACTTTTGAGCTATTTTTAGATCTGAGAGGTTGGGAAACTGCATTATTTGACTGGACAAAGGTAAGAAATTCTGTTTTTCTTTTTTAAGAGCATTTAAATGGTGACTCTGGTATCCTTTCGGGGTTCTGGAACCAAACCCCAGGAGGTACGAACAGTGGTGTTATTCTGCCGGAACGCTGGGCGGGACATCCGGGTGATTGACAGCCCGCCCATTACATCGCATTCCGCAGCGTTACGCCGTTTGAGTAACCAATTACGCCGCTTGCATATGTTACGCAAATGGCGTAACACTCTGGAATGCGACGGGCGGGCTGTCAATCACCTGGATGTCCCGCCCAGCATTCCAGCAGCATAACACCACTGGGTACGAAGGTTGTGTGGTTTTTAGTCCTGCCTGTGGGCTGCTGTGGGTTGGAATAGTCAAGCTTCCTCACCACATGCCAAGGGCCAGATAAAATCCTCCGGAGGGCTGGATGTGGCCCTCGGGCCAGCGTTTGGGGACTCCTGGCCTAAAGAAATGAAAGAAATAAAATCGCAAACTGTATTTCATGCACAATACATTGTTTCATGCTCAAAACTATTTTCATGCACAAAACTATTTAAAATGCATGAACTTACCTCCAGGTTATGTGTATGAGGAGTATATGAAACAAAACAAAAAAAGATTTTTATGTTTGGACTTGGTCCCCAGCCACAAGTTCTCTCATTTTGTATATCAGTGGTTTTCAAACTTTTTAACACAAAGACCCACTTTTTAGAATGACAGTCTGTTCGGGACCGACCAGAAGTGATGTCACGGCCGGAAGTGCTGTCTTCGTGACACCAGAGCCTGCTGCTTTCCTGAGAATGCAGCAAGAAGTTGGGTTATTTCTCAACCATTTTCCAATAGCAACGTGAATCGGGAAGAAAAAAAGCCTGTTTACAACATTGACACAAGCAAAACAACCACACAACCCTCCCCCTTTCCAGCATCCCATCTTCCCATATTTTTCATATGGCTTCTCTAGGTGCTTTATGACCCACCTGAAATTTGCTCGCAACCCACAGTTTGGGAACCACTGATGTATATGCGAGTATTCTGAACCATGGAAAAATCCGATATCTAAAACACTTCTGGTTCCAAGCACTTCAGATAAGGGATGCCCAACCTGTACACAATTGCAACAATATAAAAAATTAGCAACACGAGACCAGTGTGCAGCATATGGTACAAAACAGCAAGAGCACATCCCAGCCTCTAAGTTGACGTCTTGGACCAGGAATGCGCACAACCCAGAATCCTTTTGAGGTTCTTCATTTTTCATTTCTAGATGAATTCTTTGAGATGAGCAGTGTACATTTTACTGAGATCAACCCATGTAGAAACACTTGCATGATATCTGCATCTCTCCTGTCATGTTCGATTTATGACATTATTTGATCAAAAGCAATACCATGTCATGTGCTATCACTGTGTTCCTTTTCTCAGCGTTTGGCACATCTGTGCAATTTTGTCAGGCATCCGAGATGATAAACTGTACCAGCTGCTGCTACATCACCCTCTGAAAAGAGGGAGAGTGAGAACTTGGGTGCTCCTCAACTCTATTACTACTTTTCTCACTCCAGAGCGGAAGAGGAACCTGAATACCTTTGTGAGTTTACTATTTTTCACTTTCAGTCCAGAAGTTACAAGGGTAAACTTCTTTGTATTTTCTATATAGGCTAGTTATTTTTTAGTTGCAACGAAGATTGCTCAGCATGTCAGTTTTGGTTCTATGGTCTGATTGTTGAGCTGCCAGTATTGCCTGAAGATAAGAAGGAAAATCTGTGGTCTTATTTTTAGATGGGAGACAGAATGTCAGGCTATGACAAGCTGCTGTACCCATTGTGGCAGGATGGAGTTGTTGATGAGCTGATTAGTCACCACAAGTGAGAGTTGCGGGGGAGTGTGTGAGAAGGTCAGCTGGCAACAGAATGGAATGTGACCTTGAGGAACTGTCCTGGCTCAATTTACAATTACCTGCAGAAGCTGGATGGCACACAGCCAGAGGAGAGAACCACACTGTGAAGGCTACATCTGGGACTGAGGAATCAGTGAATCACAGGATACTGTATATTCGTAAAAAAAAAAAATAGTTGAAAAATGGTGGTTTAGACTAGCCTTCCCATGTAAGCTAGCTTGGGCATTTGCTTTGGCGTGAGAAAAGCGGGGTATACATTCTTCAACTAACTAAATAAATATTCTCTCTTCTTGCACAGTGTAAGATTATTGTCTGCTAGAAACGACATCTCAAAACTGCTCATGATGCAAAATCTAAATTTGCTGGAATTTACATGGAGTAGCAAAGCACCAAATGCACACCAACATTTACTGAGAAACATATGCAGAAATAGCACCATCAGTCACACAAGCCTCTTTTGATCTTGCTGGGCTTTGAAGCTTTTTGTTCCTTTTACACTGCAAATCACATATGCTTTCCCCATCCCATAACTGGGATATTATTATCTCTCTGTGGCTGATCTGCAGTTCAATCTCAGAGCTTGATTTTTGCAGGTGCCATGTTGATTTGAAAATGATGTTACTGAAATGCCCTAAAATTGAGTCTCAGGGGAGTTAGAAGAGACACAAGAAAATATGTCTTTATGCAGTGTGCAATTAGCCTGTGGGACTCCTTGCCACAAGATGTGGTCCTGCCATCTGTCTAAATGCCTTAAAAGGGGGATTGAACACATTTCTGGAAGAAAAGTGCATCACAACAAATTGTGATGGGTATGTGCAACCTCCCATCTGATGGGCCGGTGTGAGATGCAGGAAGCTGGACTAAATGGACCTTTGGCCTGATCCTATTGGTCACACATATTGAGGATGAAGATGAATTTGTTACTAATACATCTTTTACTGACTAATCCTATATCCCCTGCAACATTATAGCATGCACCTACACTAATAGAGACTGCACTGCATGCTATGGGTAGAGGTATTCTTGTTAAAAATGCAAAAAAAACACAAACACAAACGTTGCCTTTTGGTGTGTAAGGTATTTTCCAAAAATTAAAATAGATTACTTTTCCAATTAGAAATAATACTGTGGCTGCATCCGCTGGCTTTATATCACTTATATCTCCTACCTAGTACATTTTAAAGCATTTAACTTTAATAAAAATGAGAACTTGAACATAAGAACGTAAGAAAAGCTTTGCTAGATCAGGCCAAGGGCCCATCTAGTCCAGCTTCCTGTATCTCACAGTGGCCCAACAGATGCCTCAGGGAGCACATGAGACAACAAGATGCCTGCATCCTGTGGCCACTCCCTTGTATCTGGCATTCTGAGGGAAATTTCTGAGGAAAAATTCTGAGGTAAATAAAAGAGAATTTGCTATCCTGTGTGGGGAAGGAGCTATAATAACTTGCAACCCAATCTGGGCCTTAAGAACATAAGAAGAGCCCTGCTGGATCAGGCCAAAGGCCCATCTAGTCCAGCTTCCTGTATCTCACAGTGGCCCAACAGATACCTCAGGAAGCATGCATGACCACAAGATACTTGAATCTCGCTGCCACTCCCCTGGATCTGGCATTCTGAGGTAGCCTATTACCCTTGCACCACACCCAAGGAAGACACACCCAAGGAAGACACCCTTGAGGAACTGAGGTTGGGGTGTCGTTATTAACATTATTAAGCACAAGTGTAAATGATGAAACCTACTGAATACCTGTCCCTCCCTGCAGTCTGGGGTACGCAAAAAAAACTGCCATCCATGGCCAATTCAGATGACAAAAAAAAATTCCTACCCGGCCCTCATGATGAGTGACGAGCTAATCTCAGACTGGACATACCCATCATAGCTTGTAACCTGTGATGGAGTTTTCCTCCATAAATCTGCCCAGTCCCCTTGGAAGGAGATGATAAAAATGCATAGAATGGCTTTTTAGACATCCCTAGCTATGGTGTGTGTGCAGTGATGTCATGCAGGGGGAACGCGGGGGAACTCAGTTCCACTTGTTAAAATTAGGGCTGACTCCGCCCACTTCACTCTCTCTCCTCCCCCCTCCCGATTCCTCTGAGTGTTAAAGGGAGTGACTCTGGATTCCTAGGGAGGCGAAGGTGGAAGGGCTGAAGTGGGGAAGTCCCATCCTGCACAGCCCCCTTCCTCGCTCCCTCCAGTGAGTTCCTGTTCTTAAATCATTTAGAGGCCACCACTGTGTGTGTATATGGGGGGGGGACCCAATCCTATGTTGTCCTGGAGCAGGCCGATCAGCAGGCCTGCACTAAATCCTGCACAACATGGGAGGCCTGAAGGTAGCATTGTTTTTCCCTTCCCTGGAACACCACTGATAAGCCACATCACCCCCTCCCCCCAGCGGAGATGGCGGAAAACCACCACTTTGCCCCCTGCCCCCTGCCTCCGCAATTGCCCCCCTGCCCCATGGCAGCTACGTCACTGGTCTGAGGAGGTTTCCCAGATCTGCTGACCCATGCACTGTACTCCTCAGTGGCCCCTCTTTTGTTCCGCTGTAAATGTCCTTGGTGCAAAGTCCCCAGCAGTATTGGGTTACACCACCAGAGGCGGATCTACAGGGAGGGCAAAGCTCTAAGTGTTGCAAGAAGCCTTACCCTGTCATGTAAATCCCTCCTCTCCCTTGCTGCTGTAGCCAGTAAGCAACGCCAAGATGTTGCTTTTCCCTGTGAGGATTGGCTAAAACGGTGCAGGAGAGGAGTGATTTCCACTGCAAGGTAAGGCTTCTTGCAAAACCTAGAGCTTTGCCCTCCCTTAGATCTGCCTCTGTACACCACCTTGCTTATTTATTATTTATTTATTTGATGAATTTATACCCTGCCTTTCCCGTGCCGAAGCAAATGCCCAAGGCGGCTGACATGGGCAGGCGAGTCTAAACCACCATTGGTTTCAATGGGGTTTCAATGGGGTTTTTACAAATCTACAAATTTATCTACTCATGAACTGAATGGTTATTTTGGGGAAAAAAATGTCTGCCAGCCAAGACCAGTTCCACGTTGGCAGTCTATGCTGTTTGGATGCGCCTGTCAAGCGCTACAATTGACCTAGATGTCATCCTTCCAAACCGAACACTTTTCTACGTTGACAGCTCCGCAGGAACCAGCAGCACTGTAGAAGGATGTCAGGAGCAAGTTCAACAGGCGAAGGGCGGGGTTGCAGTCGATGTTTCACCGGCAACCTCTGCACTCCAACGGCTGACCGTGACATCCAGATCCAAAAATACCTGTGACCCCCAACCTTGCATGGCGCTAACCAACCTTGATCCGGGGAATGCTGGCTGCTGGTCTGTGCAACGCGTTGTGGGAGATCTCTGTTAAGAAGATTGCTGCCAACCTTGTGGTTACAAAGGAAAGACAACTCTACTGACTTGTGTAATTGGATGGGAGAGCGAGAGAGACAGACAGCCTGTCTGCCTAGCTGTGCATCTTGAGAGGGAGAGAGAGGGGTGGGTGGAGGTCAGACTGAGAGTAGCAATCTGCATACTAGAGGAGAGCAACTGGGAAGAAAAAAATCAAGAGAGGAAACACCTCCTGGTCTGTTCAACTACCATCAATCCTCTGACCCCCCTCCTCGCCCACTCAGTTAGGACACGCAGCCTAGTGGGAAATACTGTGGTAGGTTAAATCCGCTGCCACCAGCCCAGGTACCAGGTTCCTAGAGGAGTTTCCTGGGCTAAACTCCTCTCCACTGGAATCCAGAACAAGGCAGATGGATTTATGAAAAAAGGTTTTATTAGCAGTTCGTAATGATAAAAGGGGTTGTAACACAGGGCCTAGGACAGTGATGGTGAACCTATGACATGAGTGTCACAGCTGACACACAAAGGCATTTTCAGTGACACGCAGAGCGGGGAAGAGAAGGGACAGGTGCAAGCAGGCTAGCAACTAGCCACGCCTGCTGGCACTTAAAAGATACTCTGGAAGCAAATCCCCGGGTGCTGTGTGTGAAAGAGAGAGTCTGGACGCACTTTCAAGCTGCTCAGAAGCAACCCCAGCCAGCTCTTATTGGTGTGTGAGACAGAGAGTCTGGAGGCACTTACAAGCTGCTCAGAAGCAACCCTACCCCCAGCCAGCTCTTATGGGTTTGTGTGTGAGAGAGAGAATCTGGAGGCATTTATAAGCTGCTCAGAAGCAACCCCACCCCCAGTCAGCTCTTGCTATGTGTGTGAGAGAGAGTCAGGAAACACTTAAAAGACACACGCATTAGAAGCAACCCAGCCCCCAAGCCCTTCTGTGCCAGCACAAGGTGCAGCTGGGCTCGTGAAGCTGAGTAAGAGGTGTGAGGCACTCGGAAGGCAAGTGCCTAAAGCAACTGCCTGAGCCTGCTCATGCCAGAAGCAATTCCCAAGCTTGCTCGCACCTGCTCACACCAGCACAGGTGGGGCTCTTTCTGCCCCAGAGCTGGTCACAGGTGCTATTCTGAAGGTCCCTGCAGCCTTTGGAAGGTCTTTGCATAGTGGATAAGGGTGACAGGGGTGCAGATAGTGGGGAAAGTAGCAAATCTGCCCCTTGGAGATAAGCAAGGTCTCAGTTAGCCAGTTTGCTTATAAATATTTATTATTATTATTATTATTATTATTATTATTATTATTATTATTATTATTATTATTATTATTATTATTATT
>JAJKFI010000099.1:1508693-1532455 GCA_029204185.1 Lerista edwardsae | reverse complement strand
TTATTATTATTATTATTATTATTATTATTATTATTATTATTATTATTTATTTGATTTGTTTCCCGCCTTTCCGCCACAAAGGCCCTCAAGGCGGCATTTACAAGGTTAAAACACAGTAAAAAACAATTAACAACAGTATTAAAAGACAATAAAAACAATATTAAAAATACAACATACAACAAATTAATCCCTAGGATCATAAAATATATAAAAAAGAATGCAAAAAAAAAAAGCCAGCCAGCCAGCCTGTCAGCAACTAAAAGCCTGCTGAAATAAAAAGGTCTTCAGCCCCCGCCGAAATACCGCCAAAGAGGGTGCTGTTCTTAGCTCCAAGGGGAGGGTATTCCAAAGTTGGGGTGCCACCGCCGAGAAGGCTCTCCTACTGGCCGCCACCCCTCTCACCTCTCCTGGTGGCGGCACCGTCAGAAGAGCCCCCCCAGATGACCTCAGAGTACGGGTCGGATTATATGGGAGGAGGCGGTCCCTCAAATACCCTGGGCCCGAGCCGTAAAGGGCTTTAAAGGTCAACACCAGCACTTTGAATTTGGCCCGGAACAGAACCGGCAGCCAGTGTAGTCGCCGAAGCAACGGCTCGACAGAGTCAAACCGCTGTGCCCCAGCAACCACCCGAGCAGCCGCGTTCTGTACTAGTTGTAATTTCCGAACCGTCTTCAAAGGCAGCCCCACGTAGAGCGCATTGCAATAGTCTAATCTTGATGTCACTAGGGCATGGGTCGCTGTGGCCAGGTCCACGCAGCTCAGGTACAGTCGCAGCTGGCAGATCAGCCGAAGCTGAGCAAAGGCTCCCCTGGCCACCGCTGACACCTGAGACTCCAGGTGCAGCTGTGAATCCAGGAGAACCCCCAAGCTGCGGACCTGCTCCTTCAGAGGGAGTGCAACCCCATTCAGAGCAGGGCAATAGTCCAGTACCCGAGCTGTGGATTTCCGGACCAAGAGCACCTCTGTCTTATCCGGATTTAATTTCAGCTTGTTTGCCCTCATCCAGCCCCCAACTGCCTCCAGACAACGATTCAGGACCTCAACTGCCTCCTCAGAATCAGGGGGAAAGGAGAGATAAAGTTGGGTGTCATCAGCATATTGATGGCACCCCACTCCAAACCCCTGGATGACCTCTTCCAGCGGCTTCATGTAGATGTTAAATAGCATGGGGGATAAGATAGACCCTTGCGGCACCCCAAACCTAAGAGGTCGGGATGCCGAACAAGCGTCCCCCAGCACCACCTTCTGGGATCTGTCAGCCAGGAAGGAGCGGAACCACTGCAAAACAGTGCCTCCAAGCCCCAACCCAGCCAGCCGACCCAGAAGGACACCATGGTCGATGGTGTCGAAGGCCGCTGAGAGGTCCAGCAGGACCAACAGGGACGCACTCCCCCTGTCCATTCCTCGGCGTAGGTCATCCACCAAGGCGACCAAGGCAGTCTCCGTCCCAAACCCCGGCCTGAAGCCAGATTGGAATGGGTCCAGATAATCCGTTTCCTCCAGAACCCTCTGCAGCTGGGACACCACCACCCGCTCAATCACCTTGCCCAGAAATGGGATATTTGAGACTGGCCGAAAGTTATTTAGATTAGTGGGATCCAGGGAGGGTTTTTTTCAGGAGGGGGCAAACTATCGCCCACTTCAAAGCAGGCGGCACCAAATAGGACTGACTGTAGCTGTATCACCCCCTTTCGGTAGAGGATGCTCGTGCAGGGCTTCTGCCCCTTTCTCCCCTTCCAACAGGCAGGTACATAAATGATGGTACAGTCATCTAGGGAAGAAACTGGGCTGATAGGCAAAATGCTTTGCTTTCTGGTTCTGAATTCAGGGAAGGTTCATTATTGCTCGTTATTGCGTACCATCATTGCTCTTGGAGTCCTGGAATGAATTGAAGACTGAGCTTACTTCTGAATGCATGAATAGTTATCAAAGTGTTCTTCAATCTGTGGGTCATGGCCCCTTTGGGGTTGTGAAGCCAAGTTCGAGGGTTGCGGCAACCTTTCCAAGCCCGAGTGAGAAAAGGCCTTGAACCACTCAAATGATGCTTCTGCCTTATCAAGACTAACTTCTTGGTATAATCCTGCACAGCCTCATCTCGCTGTCTTGACCCACAGCTCCTAAGACCAGCCCTGCTCTGGCTGTTCTCACAGGGTTGTTATGTAGACACATAAGGAGGCATGGGGCAAGTGGAGGCAGTGGGGGGGGCAGATTAGGTCCAGGGCAGGGACAGAATCAGCAGTGGGTTTCCCCTTCTTATACTTTTCATTCATTCATTCATTCATTCATTCATTCAGGGCACAATCCTAACCTGGAGTTGGACCAACACAGTTAGGCCAGCAAAGTTTTGCCGGCACAAGGGATACCTTAAAGTACGTTTGGACCACTCTCGGAATCAGAGAGTTCCAACACACAGAAATGCACCATCCTCTCTGACTCTGAGAGTGGTCCAAACCAGCGATGGGATTCACAAATTGACAAGGGGAACACTGGGCGGGAATAACGCGGGGCTTCCATGTGATTGGCTGCCCGTCCGCAGCGTTCCGCAGCTGTCCTGGCCTTGGGGGGGCTGCCCCTGGTTAGCACACTCCACCGCTGCTTGCCCAGGCACCCAGCACGACCCTCACCTGTCCCCTGCAGCGAGCGGGAGCTCCCCCGAGGCCAGGACAGCTGCGGAACACTGTGGACAGGCTGCCACTCAAGCGGAAGTCCCGCCTAAGTCCCGCCCAGCGTTCCCCTTGTCAATTTGTGAATCCCATCGCTGGTCCAAACACTCTTTACAGTGGCCTTTGTGCCAGCCAAACTTTGCTTGCCTAACTGTGCCGGCCTAACTCCAGGTTAGACTTGCACCCTCATTCATAGGGGTTGCTGCAATACCCTGTAGGTTCTGTGGTCAAGCTCTCCTGTGACGTTGGCCATTTGAGGTTGTCTCTGTGTTATATCTGTACTTCTCCTTGGAGGATGCTTCAGCAGAAATGGGTTCCAGGAACTTAGATGGCATGTTACCATTCTCCATTGACACTGTATGTCTATCACTTCCGTCCAGGAAGAGTGGAACCAGTGGCAGTGTTTCAGCTTGTCTTCTGCTTACGTGTCTTCCTTCTATTGGCTCTTCTGTGCTCCCGAGATACATCAAGTTCTTAAAGAGTCCCTGTGAGGGCCAAGTTGAAAGTGCCCAAGTAGTGGGGATTCCAAAAGTGAAAGTGATTTCTTATGCAACTCTGAGAGGTGACTTTCTGCCCACGTCAGATAAACAGGCTTTCCTCCTTATCAATGTCAAAGTAATAAGCTATACAACTGAAAAGGGCGCATGACACAAACTTCCTGGCACTGTACCAGTGGTGTCATTCAAATGATTTAGGAACAGGAACTCACTTTTGATTGGCACTTGTCGGGAACCCAGAACCCAGAACCCAGGGCACCTCGTTAGGATCCGGAAAATGGCAATCAACTCAGCTAACATAACTGCCCAATCCATAGTGCGTTTTTTCTTTGCGTGGGGAAATTGTTACGTACCTGCAGCCTTGAAGACCTTTAGTGCCATGGTAATCCCTCAGTTACTCTGTGGTTGCCCTCTCTGGATTGGGGCTTCAAATAACGCTCTGGAGTGCATTCAGGGTAAATTTTTACGGAAAGTCTTAGGCCTACCTAACTGTGCAACCTATGCGGCCCTGTGCCTTGAAACGGGTCAGTCTTTGCTGGAAACAAGGGCCTGGCTGATGGCTTTTAAATATTGGATTTAACTATATTGGATTTAACTATATTAACTAATATTGGATGTAACCAGTGGTGTCATTCAAATGATTTAGGAACAGGAACTCTCTTATGATTGGCACTTGTCGGGAACCCGGAACCAGCCACGGAGCCCGTTAGGATCCGGAACGCCCGTTCTGGTCTGTTCCCCCTGAATGACATCACTGCACTGTACCCTTTCTGAATGCAGGTATGGGAAATGCATTTTTCCTTACTGATCCACCTACATTCTGAAGTTGTAGAGTCTCGACAAGAGAGAACCACATCTCCCCCTAAATGAGCAGACTGCCGGAGAATCAGCTCTGCAGTGTCTCTGCTGCACATGATAAGCCTATTGTTTTGAATCATCCCAAATCCCTCGAATAAATTCACCTGGGCGCTCACCTTGGCTTCAATCTGAGGGTATATTTGTTGGCGGAACCTCAGTGGATTCAGGAGGATTTAATTGTAGCCCCTTGAAAGGAAGTACAGCTACCATTGGGAGAGACCAAAACACTTCCTCCCTCTTCCATTTTGAAATGTGTCAGACAATGCCGTTTCCAACAGGGAGATAATCGTTTTGTTTGAATCTTACTGAGATTATCTCTATGCAGGAACATTAGACGGCGTGAAGTGGCCCTTGGGGATGCTTATTGTAACAGTGTACAATAATATTAAGCATGTACAGTGTTTAAAGCAGAGCACATACGTTCTCTCAGCAACCCTTGCGACAACCTTGAAGGTAGGCAGGTAATCGGATCTCAGGAGGAACTGAAAAGAGGAGAAAATGGCTTTGCAATTTTCACCACAGACATCAACTTTGAAATTGGGACTTCCTGCTTTATTTCTTTGAAGAGTTTATATCCTGCATTTTCCATGCCAAAGTAATTGCCCAAGGTAGCTTACATGGGCAGGCTAGTCTAAGCCACCATTTCTCAAACGGCTTTTTACAAATATACCATACTCTGTGATTCACCGAATCCTTAGTCCCAGATGTAGCCTTCACAGTGTGTTTCTCTCCTCTGGCTGCTTTCCATCAAGCTTCAGCAGGCAATCGTAAGTCCAGCCTGGACAGGTCCTCAAAGTCATATTACATTCTTTTGCCAGCTGGCTTTCTCACATGCTCTCCCACAACTCTCACTTGTGGTGACTAATCAGCTCCATAGCAACTCCGTTCTGCCACAACGGGTAGAGCAGCTTGTCACAGCCTGGCATTCTGTCTCCCATCCAAAAACAAGACCACAGATTCTCCTGCTTATCTTCAGGCAGTACCAGCAGCACAAACATCTGGCCACACCTCCTGTGCCTTTATGGTTCTCTCTCTTCGCCACACCACTTCACCAGCTCTCCTTGCATGAACCAGACAAAAGCGGATGACCTTCCAAAACGTAGTAATTAGACTGAAGTTGCAATATTGGTCATTAACATCATGAGGTTCTCTGCAAGCCAGATCATTTCAGGAGTCTATTCCAAATTAAAAAGGACATACTGTAGATGTCACCGAAGAACAAAATGGCACAAGAAAAATGAACCTCCCGTACACCTTCCTTTCCCTATGTATGACCACTTGGAAAGTCGGTGATGAACTCAACGGTAAGCTCAATTTTAGGCTGCCCTGAATTATTAATTAGGAATTACTAATTAACCCTTAATTAACTTGTAAAAGTCATTACCACCAGGCTCCATTAAGGCCAGAGAATTCAGTGAAATACTAGCCTATTAGGGTCGAGTTTTTAAATGAATAATGAGAACATCCACTGCTACATTAGATATCCCCTGGAGCAAAAAGTCCGTTAACAAATTGGGTTCGGAAGGAAGGTCTTTTGTGGCTAAATGATGTCATAGTTGCAACCTAAAAGAGACGTCTTTCTCTCATTTTAAAGTACCTGATCAGTGATATCTTAATTTATTTATTTTTTGCTTTACTCTAAGGAGTAGTATTATTTATTCTGCATGCCAAATTGCCTGATCCACTAATGAGAAAAGAGACAAAGTGATTTGGATTCAAATTAGGCCACAACTGTACTGAATTTAACAAATTCTGCAGTGGGTCCTAACTGATCTAACTCTCTCGCCTAGGACATGTTATTCTGCCCTTCTCTGTGTTGACAACCCCACCAAGCTGCAGATCATCTCCTTTCAGTCTCAGTTTATCACCATCAACCCCATAAGGAGTCTGGACACTGAGGGTTGCCAATTCAGCCTTTATGATGGGGATACACTCCTAGCCACATTTATCTGAAAGTAGATCCCATTCAGGGTGCAATCCTAAACTGAGTTAGGCCGGCCTAAGCTAAGCCAGCAAAGTTTGGCCAGCACAAGAAACACCGTATAGTATGTTTGGACCACTCTCGGAGTCAGAGAGGCCAGCACACAGACATGTGCCATCCTCCCTGACTCCAAGAGTGGTCCAAACATGCTTTATGGTGGCCCTTGTGCTGGCCAAACTTTGCTGGCTTAGCTTATGCCGGCCTAACTCCAGTTTAGGATTGCGCTCTAAATTCAAATGGGCTTACTTATGAGTAGACATGCATAGGATAGTGCTTTGACTCAGCACCGATTACTCATAGTTGTCCCATCCCACCCCCCCAAGCCAATCTCTCAGATTAACCAATTAACCTTGACCAATTAACTTGCCTTGAGGTGCTCACTAAATTTCCATTCTATATGCCTCTCAGTGAATCTATCCTATGGGTGTGTAGCCTTCTCCCCCCACCCCACTTGTTAATAATAAAACAGTGAAGATTCTGCCTGAGGCATTCCTACAGTGGGGCAAAATGCTAAGTCTTGCAGGAGCTTGAGCTCCTGTGTAAAGCGGCCCCTACCCTTGTTTTCGGAGCCGTTCGTGGAGCAAAGCCCAAATAGCCCTGAAGGCAAGGGGGAGGGACAGCTTTACACAGGAGCTGAAGCTCCTGCAAAACTCTTTGTTTTGCCCTCTTCTATTGGAACGCCATTGGTCCCTGCTGCAGATCCTCTAAAGGGACATTCATGCCCATAGATGACAAATGCACACCATCCCCGCCATGCAGATGTGACAGGCTCCGATCGAACACTGTGGGTTGCCATTCATTTTGTCTGCCCCCAGATGCCAGCCCCAGATTTGCAGTAGCAAATCCACTGCATTGCGGTCATCCAATTAAGAAAAAAGAATGGCTCTCAAATCCTTAGGGGAGAAGTGATTTGCCGATAGACTAAACTGTGTGCTGCGAATTTCCTCATCTTGCCCTTACAGTACTAGCTCTTCTACCCCACCACCACCACAAGTCCTTCTGCTATCCTAGTGGCTGCCTCATTTTTAAGAGAATGACTCCCTAATCCACCAGGAGATGACAAGTGGGTGCCCCTCTGTTTTGTCCTTGGCTAGGAGAACCCTATACTCCATTTCACTGAATTCCATTTAATGTTATCAGTTGTAGGCTGTGCCCATTTCCAGTGCCCATGGCCTGCTCCCTTCCAGAGGGCCCTTCTGCCCTAATCTGCAATATGCCCACCTAGAATGCAGAGCTCTGCATTTTTCACAGATGTGAAAGATCTTCACAGATTTTTTCTTTCATGTACAGGCTGAATTATAATGGTCTCTGGGATTTTAGTGTAAAGGTAAATGTTTCCCCACGACCAAATGGTCTAGTCATAACCAACTGTAGGGGGCGCTGCTCATCTCCGTTTCTAAGCTGAAGAGCGTTTGTCTGAGGACAAACTTCCGTGGTCATGTGGCCGCCATGACTATACGCCAAGGCGCACGGAACGCTGTTACCTTCCCACCGAAGTGGTCCCTATTTTATCTACTGCCATTTTTTTATGTACTTTCGAACTGCTAGATTGGCAGGAGCTGGGAAAAGCAACGGGAGCTCACTCCATCGTGCAGTCTTGAACTGCCAACCTCCTGGTCAGCAAGTTCAGCAACAGCGGTTTAATCCGCAGTGCCACCATGTCCCTAGTGTACCACTACACTAATGGAAAGGGACAAGGTAACAAAGTTAAAACGGTAATGGAAATAGAAATGTTCAACTTTTCTTTACCGACTTTACAAATGTTGGATGCGCCCACCTTTTGTGACGTGGCCAATTTGGTCCATACTCACCCCAGCATTGCCTGACCCACCTGAATGATTGCCACAGTAATGCATTGTCTCACTTCCATTAAATCTCGAGGTATGGGCATAACACAAATACCTTGTCCTTCATGGAGCCCCAGAGACAATCGAGCCTGAAAGTACCATTGAATTGTCATAGTGGACTGACTGATGGGAACTCCTCCCACCAGCCAGTGGCATAGCTAAGGCATCTGCTACCCAGGATAAAAAAAATATTTTGTAGCCCCCTCCCTCCATGATGAAACCACATTTAATTAAATAAATACAATGTTATGGTTAATGAGCCTTAACGTTTGATAGAATACAGCTATGCCAATGTGGTTTGTTTTATTGCACTCTGCATTAAATTACCTTTCCAGTGATATATAACATGGTGGTATTATTCATATTTACCAAGGTTTTCACAATTTTGGCCACTAGTGTCAAGCTCAGTGTATTCCATCCAAGCTTGGTGGAATTGCCCCTCTGCACCCTCTTAGCTATGCCACTGCCTCCAGCCAAGGATGTGCCAATTTCCCCATGTGCACACTTCTAAAACTTGGAGATGTTCCCTTTCTATCCTCTTGTACTGTGTTTCTATATCCCTTTACCGTTTTGGTGTTATGACTTGCCAAAATCCCTGAGACCTTTATGACTCACCCGTGTTCAGATAATGGACCTGAATAGGACTGGAGTGCTTTGTGAAGTTCTTATCTGGTGACACACAATAGTATTCCACTGATGAAAGGCAGCTCTCTCCAAGCCAAACATTAAAAGTGCTTGGAGTGTGCTCCTGACTCAAGGGGGCGCCATTCAATCCACAACATAGGAGCTGCTCTAGTATGGCTTGAAGGTCAATACCAGTGCATTTGTAGACACTAACAGCTGAAACCTTCTCCTTTATGACCTTTATGACCTATCTCCTTTATGAAATGTTGAGGAGTTGCTGTTTTAATGGCTGAGGTTAGAGGAGCTAATTAACACTGGAAAACCAAGATCAATGGTGAAAATAATTGGGGTTTCTCTCTTTTCTTTTTGTCTTTTTGAGCCGGAGACGAGAGACAGGATAGTGAGGGAAATTGATAGAATATGGAAATAAAATGACCAAAAAAAAGAGAGATTAAAATGAGTAGGTGGCTAAGAGCGCAATCCTAAACTGGAGTTAGGCCGGCATAAACTAAGTCAGTAAAGTTTGGCCAGCACAAACCGTAAAGCATGTTTGGACCACTCTTGGTCAGGAAGGATGGCTCATATCCATGTGCTGGCCTCTCTGACTCTGAGAATGGTCCAAACATACTTTACGGTGGCTTTTGCGGCGGCCAAATTTTGCTGGCTTAGTTTATGACGGCCTAACTCAGTTTAGGATTGTGCTCTAAGCCTATGCAAATTAATATTTTGCACTTCCTCTCCCCACTAAAAAATCAAGGCTATCCTTAGAAGACATGGAATATTGTCATCAATGGCCATGCATAAAATGAAGATTGATAATGACAAGTACAAAGAAATATTGGGCAGAGTGCTTGATAAACAAGCCTATGGAAAAGTTCCCCAAATGGAGCCCAAGTAAGGAGAAGCTGGTTCCTGATCTCCAAGGGACTCACAATGTCAAAACAAGCACAAGGGAGTCAGGAGCATCATCCACTTGGAAAGGCGCTATAGTGGGTCGAATAGAGACAGTTCCTCCCCCACCCCATCATGGGAGTGGTTGGATGTATTCAGTGATGTCATCCAGGAGGAATGCGCCGGAATGGCCGTTCCTGAACCTAATCAGGGCTGGCTCCGCCCACTCGCCACCATTCGTCGCCGGCTCCATGATGGACGCAGCGCGGAAGGCGGCAGAACCAATGGAATGGCGGCGAAACCAAAGGGACGGGCTGCAGGGCGCGGCCGGGCTGCGTTGAACGGTCCCGACATGCGCCAGTCAAAGGTGAGTCCCGGTCATCGTTCCGGTTCTTGGATCCGTTAGATCCCACCACTGGATGTATTCCCTGATTACTGGTGGGGGAGTAGCATTATAATATGCTGGGGAAAGGATGCTGAAAAATAGAAAGGATGGAACTCACCATGGGGCAAAAGACAAATGTCTCCTTACCCAGAGGAGACCTCAAATAACTGAAATTCCCCTGTGGGATGCAGTACAGCCAACTCTGGTGCTGCTGCATTGCCAAGCAGGAATTTAGCCTCATCCTGGCCTCTACAGAGCTGGTGGTACTTGAGTACCACTAGCGCTGGGTGATGCAAACGTGCCATAAAGCATGCTCGCAGGCACCCAGTGAGGAGTACCAGCAGTAAGTCTCGCTGCCACATGCTGCAAGGCCTTTCAGGCGAGCGGGGGGTGGGGAGAACATAAGAACATGAGAACATGAGAAGAGCCCTGCTGGATCAGGCCAAAAGCCCTTCTAGTCCAGCCCCAGCATAGCACATTTTCAACATCCAGAGCCAGCGGTACCCATGTGCCTCCAATCCTGGAGATGGTCCATAGGATTGGGACCTTAGGCTGTAGTCCTATCCAGTGATGTCATGCAGGGGGTACGCGGGGGTACATGAGTACCGGTTCCTATGATTACGGCTGGCCCCGCCCATTCGCCCGCCCACTCGTTGACTCCGCCCCCTGCAACGTTTGAATTTCCTGCACGTTTGAGTTGCCTGCACGTTCTCAGAGCCAGGCAGGCAGGCAGGCAGCGAGTGGAGCCTTGCCTTGCCTTGCCACTGAAAAATGAGCTGCTCTGGGGTTTTGGAACTGTTGGGTCACTTTAACATGATGCCAGGCCTCCTTAACGTGTTCTGGGGGTGCTGTGGAATACTGTTGCAACTGTTGGGTCAGTTTAAAATTGTCTGAGGCCTCAAAAAGGGCTTTTTTCATGTCCCTTCCTGCCACGACATCACTTCCAGCTTATGACGTCACTTCCGGTGGGCAGGTCCCGACATGTGCCAATCAAAAGTGAGTACCTGTTGTTAAATCATTTAGATGACACCACTGGTCCTATCTTACTACTGGAAATAAGCACCTCTAAAGCAAACATATTTTCCTATTAGGCAATGTTTGTACAGAAATTCATTTTGTCTTGAAAGGGTGAAAAGAAAGAATTAAGTCTGAATTCACTGCACATTTCCTGAACTTCAATAGACAATGCTGGAGCTTGGAGTATGATAACATTCGTCACTGAAGTGAGATTTTGCTGGGCTTTTTTCTTTTTTTTCTTTTTTGGCATTCTATTACTAAAAAGATTAATCTCATTTTAAGAGCCTTGGAGCCTAATACCATCTGGCGGAGACATTCATTCTGTATTTAAAATGCAATCCAAATGGTATTTTTGCCCATTTGTTTCCACCAAGGTGTACAAGTCAAGCCGCTCAAGTGCTTAAAAATAGAAAGTAAAAGTTCGCAGCCAAAGTGATTATAGATAATTTTCTCAAAATCACAGACTTTTAAGATGAAAACAGCTTTCTAGAACTGGAAGAAAAGAACAACAAACAGTTTCCACTGCGGAAAAAAAAAAGTACTCTAGTGTTTGTTAATATTTGCCAATGTGCTTTGCTCAATTTAAGACAGCCTTTTATCCTTTTTTTTCCCCCTCCTGTTTTCAAGGAAATTCTATCGAGGCTGACATCTTGAAAGCTGAATTGCGTCCCAATAGGAATTAAAATCACCGAGTCATTAAAAATCCCTCCTAAAAAAGCAAAGATTATAATAGATCAGTGCTGGGAGGTATAGCTATAATTAGTTTTTTTTTACAGAAAAGCAATGACAGTAAAATAACAGGTTTAATGTACTCCAGCAAAAGAGAGGCCAAGAAAACCACAGCCCTTTCTTCCTCGTGTGGTGATGCTAAACTGCACCAAACTGTTGATGATTAATTTACTAATTTGTTGCCCCTCCTGCTAAGCAACCCAGAACTGAGTTTGATCTTCAAAACCAATAAGACAGGCTAGGCTGCAATCTAGTGATGGATACAGCTTGTCTGCCCTGTATCCAGCATGGGGTTGGGGCAGTGATGTCATGCACCCACTACGCACGACTACGTGAGTACTGGTTCCTAGAAGTTGAGCTGGCCCCGCCCACTCGAAGCTGGCCCTGTCGGCTGGTTGGCTCAGCAGCTGCGCATGCGTACTGCACGCCCGCAGCCGTTGCCTGCACTTTCAGTGAGGAGGCAGGCAGGCAGCGTAGTGGCGGTGGCATCATGGCATCACTTCCGGCTATGACATCACTTCCTACCACATCACTTCCGGCTTATGATGTCACTTCCGGTGGGCGGACCCTGACAAGTGCCAATCAAAAGTGAGTACCTGTTCCTAAACCATTTAGATGACACCACTGGGTTGGGGCTAGCTGCACTGCAGCCCAGGGTGAGGGGGATTAATTGCCCTTGCCCTGTGTCATGCAGCAGCCATCCCAGCAGGGCTCCTCGAATCTGTGCCCGCAAAATCGCTGACTCAAATCCAAGGAACCCAAGGGAGGCCAACTGGGCCAGGGGTTTGGATTTAGCCTATGTCAGCCAGTCTGGTCCTATTCATCCCCTCCGGGCCTGTGCACCTCACCCCGCCTTCCCTGTGCCCCTAGCTGCCCTCGCTCCACCCTCCCTTGGCTGGCCCCCCACACCGAACTCAGGTCCAGGAATCGACATCGGGAGGTCAACACGTGCCTTTGCACTGGCCTCCTCCCCAAGTCTCAAGTCACTGCAAGTGTGCCTTACAGCATGTCACAGAGTTCTGTTAGCTTTACAGAGACTGCTGCTGGCCAAAACGTGCTTAGGATTGCACTTTGGGTATCCTCTATCCAACTACCCAGGCACTGTGAGTGCAATCCTAACCTGCAGTTAAGGTAAAGGTAAAAGTCTCCCCACGACTGAATGGTCTAGTCGTGACCGACTCTAGGGGGCGGTGCTCATCTCCGTTTCTAAGCCGAAGAGCCGGTGTTTGTCCTGAGGACAAGCTTCCGTGGTCATGTGGTCAGCACAACCATACGCCAAAGCGCCTTAAACACTGTTCCCTTCCCACCGAAGTGGTTCCTGTTTACCCACTCACATTTTTACATGCTTTCGAACTGCTAGGTTGGCAGGAGCTGGGACAAGCAATGGGAGCTCACTGTATTGCGTGGTCTCGAACTGCCAACCTTCTGGTCAACAGCTCAGCGGTTTAACCTGCAGCACCACCACATCCCTAACCTGGAGTTAGGTGGGCACAATTAGGCCAGCAAAGTTTGTCTCTTTGCCATTATATGTATAATTTGCCCTCCACCTCCCTTCCCCCCTCTCACCTCCTCCACCTCTTCTGAGATCCTTGTGTTAACCATGCAATAGATCTGAAACACATTGGGGAAAATACTTGTCTCCTTCAAATGCTGACACATGCATCTGGACAATACCGCTGCAGGTCTCACACTTGAAAAGTGATTACGAATAGCCAGCTCCGAGGGATGGACTGCGCACCCATGCTGAGCTCCAAAATGTTTCAGGTTCAGTAAAATGTTGACAAATAATATTAAATCCCCATGATTAATTATCTTGTCTCTCTGTGTGTGCATGCCTGTGTACATAAATATATATTTGCAATTTACAAAACATAAAGAACGACTCATTTCAACTAGCAAGTATCGAATCGGGCTCTGTTCTGCTTCCATACCTTCTGGCTTTGAGATGTATTGCTCTTTTCATGCCTCTCCCAAATAAGCATATAAATCCATTTCTTCCTCCATCCCAGCTGAGACATTGATTTTGACGTATAAATCCAGAAAGCTTCTTTCTCCTCTGTTCCATTTTATCTATTGCTTCCTCTCTTTAATTACAGCACATGATCTATTGCTTGGAACTGAAATTGGATCACCAAATATTTCAAACTATTAACATGATGCAACCCCAGGGATGTTAACTCATTATTTCTCCCAGCACGTCGGTGTTCTAACATTCTTCGTTTTTAACATTCCTAGTGGTGTCCTCAGTTAAAATTAAACTATACAGATATGTTATGAAATGAGAAACACAGACTATGACTCAGACAAAGCATAATATGAAACTCTCTCCACCATTGAGGAGGATAGAAGACACCCCTCATAGTAACATAATTTCATTATGTACAGTCTCTGCTAAGATTTTTATTTATTTTTGAAGAATTTATACCCTGCCTTTCCCATGCCAAAGCAAATGCCCAAGGCAGCTTACATGAGCAGGCGAGTCTAAACCACCATATTTTCAATGAGATTTTTACAAATATACAGCATTCTTGTGACCCACCAATCCTCAGTCCCAGATGTAGCCTTCACAGTGTGGTTCTCTCCAGAGGTGTCACCTACTCCCCAGTAGACGGTTCGCTGGGCGGGAGTAGGGAGTGATTGACAGTCCGTCGATTCACTTCCGGTTTCTTCGTGCGCCCCGCGCGGCTTTCCCTCGCCTCGGAGGGGGCGCCTGCTCACCCAGGCACCCGGCGTGCCCCCCACCCATCCCCCAAGATGAGCAGGCACCCCCTCCGAGGCGAGGGAAAGCCACATGGGGCGCGCGAAGAAACCGGAAGTGAATCGACGGACTGTCAATCACTCCCTACTCCCGCCCAGCGAACCGTCTACTGGGGAGTAGGTGACACCTCTGGTTCTCTCCTCTGGCTGCAAGCCATTGAGCTTCATCAGGCAATCATAAGTCAAGCCTAGACAGGTCCTAACGGTCATACTCCATTCTTTTGCCAGCTGGCCTTCTCACACACTCCCCCGCAACTCTCGCTTGCAATGAGTAATCAGCTCCACAGCAACTCTGCCACCACAGGTACTGCAGCTTGTCACAGCCTGGCATCCATCTCCCATCCAAAAACAAGCCATAGATTCTTCTGCTTATCTTCAGGCAGTACCAGCAGCTCAACCATCAGTCCACACCTTCTGCTCTGGATCTTCTCCTAAGATCCTGTCATGGAATAGATGACTTGGGTCCAATCAGCAAATCTTCTCTGCTCTTCAGAGCAGGCTCTCTCTGTGTGTTTGTGTCTTGCGTTTGGGATAATTTTTGACTGCATGGGATTCCCGACTGTTCAGAAGTGAAGAGAAAAGAGACCTCCCAAAAGCAATGCAAATATTTTATTTCGCCCATCTGGAGTTTTGCAACTCTTCTTCAAGGGCACTCTAAAAATCAAATTCTGTCCAGTTTATATAATCTGATAAAAAAGCATTGCATACATTTAATTTTCAAAAGAATGTGACCACTCCAAGTTTCTAAATGTAGCACAAATCAGGACAAAAGGTAACTGGAATCCACAACTGCTGAATGGAGCTCAAATTCCACAGTAAGGCTGCAATCCTATACACACTTTCCTGGGAGTAAGCCCCATTGAACACAATGGTACTTACTTCTGAGTAGACATGCATAGGATTGTGCTGCAAGGCTGAAATCTCACATATGTTCCACTGAACTTGATGGCACTTACTTCAGGGTAGACACAGCGACGGGATCTACAAATGACCTGGGGGAACGCTGGGCAGGACTTACGTGGGGCTTCCGCGTGATTGGCTGCCCGTCCGCAGCGTTCTGCAGCTGTCCTGGCCTGGGGGGGGCTGCCCCCGGTTAGCGCGCCTCACCGCTGCTCACCCAGGCACCCGGCGTGACCCTCACGTGTCCTCCACAGCAAGCAGGAGCCCCCCAAGACCAGGGCAGCTGCGGATCACTGCGGACGGGCTGCCAATCACCCGGATGTCCCGCCTACATCCTGCCCAGCGTTCCCCCAGGTCGTTTGTAGATCCCGTTGCTGGGTAGACATGTACCATGGTGATAGGGTTCCCATTTTAAAGTTATAGGAAAGGGTTAGGGACAGATTGAGAGAGCAATCCTAAGATGCCCTGTATCCAGAGCAGATTTGAGCCTGCTATCTAGCAGGTGCAGAGCCAAGGAAGCCTCCCGGTCAGAATTGGGTCTACTCGGCCTGAGGACAGAGGCTTGGAGGCTTGTATTATTGTATTATTCATAATTATCAACATTTTCACAATTTTGGCGACTAGTGTGTGTATTGGAAAAGGCAGGAGATACCCTGAGGAGATAGGGAATGGTATCAGCAGTGATCCCTTGTCCCAGATTTGCCAGGAAGTACAGGGTTAATCCCAGAACTCCTGCAGCAGGAACACAGCTGCAGGCTGATGAGGGCTCTGGCTATGAAGGGAGGTTAGCACAGGTGCAGATGGGTGTGGCTGATGAGCTAGAGCCTGCCCAACAACAGACACCGATTGGCCTGTCTCAGTATAAAGTTGAAGGCAGGAGCTGCAGTAAGTTAGCACCAGGTAGGTGCAGCACCGGGCAGGTGTAGCAAGGAAGGAAAGTGGCTGTGGATTGACTGACAGATGGCTTGCTGGCTGGCTGGCTGGACGGACTGACTGACGGCTTGCTGGATGGACTGACTAACTGACTGAAGGACTGTTACTGGATAAGGTAAGCTTATTGTATGGCTGCCACACCCCTGGAGCAACCAGTGGAGGAGGCAGTTATGGCTTAGGCAAGCTGACTGCCTGTTGTTTGGTGGTGGGGTTGTTGGTGCTAAGTTAGGGTATTTTGAGCTAAGCCGGTGATGAGGGCAGTCTGGAGGAGGTTGGCCAGCCAGTGATCCCAAGCGAAGCTGCTGGAAGAGAGGAGGCCCAGTGGGTGAAGGAACCCCTTCCCTCTTGCCTATCTCTGAGGCCTATCTGGAGGGGAAACTAGTTAGCCTAGTGTGGGCATTGGGGCCCTTGGGGAGGCCCAGCAGGGAGTCTCTGGCAGAACAGTGTGCAGCTCAGCTTGTTGCCCCCCTAAAGCTTGTTGCCTGGTGCAATTGCATCCCCTGCATGTCATTAGCTACACCTCTGCCCCTACCAACTTCTTCCGGCAACCGAGCTCTTTTGAGCGAACACACATTGGAAGGAGGGGAGCATATGCATGCAGAGCAGATGGACCACATCGCACCTGGGTGGCAGGGCAAGCCTTGGAAGTGGGAAAGTAACACCACTAGTTGTGCCCCGAGGCGCACGTTCCCCTGGAAGTCCCCCCCCCCCAAGGTGACTAGTGTTACAACATCCAATCCTGAAAAGGCAGATGCTGTATCCAGTGGTGTCATTCAAATGATTTAGGAACAGGAACTCACTTTTGATTGGCACTTGTCAGGAACCCGGAACCAGCCATGGAGCCCGTTAGGATCCGGAACACCCATTCTGGTCCTTTCTCCCTGAATGACATCACTGCCTTTGCCCCCCTAGGAATCCGGAGTCGCTCCCTTTAACCCTCTGAGTGCCAGCCAACCAAGAAGAAAAGCTCTTTGCAGAGGAATTGGGAGGGGGGAGGAGGGAGAGTGAAGTGGGCGGAGTCAGCCCTAATTTTAACTAGTGGAACTGAGTTCCCCCGCGTTCCCCCTGCATGACATCACTGGCTGTATCCAGCAGGGGGTACCTCCTATTCCACTACAGGTTTCCTTGGACCTGCACTAGATCTTTAGATGGCGCACGTCTAAGGAGAGAAAGGGGGTGGGTGGCTATCAAAGAGGTTCAGTAGGATAGAATCCAAATATGCACCATTGCTGCCAGATGCACCCCTCCCCCGGCCTCTCCACCCTTCCCCCTCCCTGTTTCCTGCTGCTGCCTTAACTGCTCTGGTGGGCAGTGGCAATCCTGGAGGGGGTGCAACGCACTAAATTCTTTCCAGCGCCTGAGCTCCTGTGTAAAGTGGCTCCTCCCTTCACTTTCAGCGCTGTTCGCAGCTACTAGAGCAAAGCAGGAGAGATGCCTCGCTTTGCTCTAGTAGCCGTGAATGGCTCTGAAAGTGAGGGGGAAGGGCCACTTTACACGGAAGTTCAGGATCCTGAAAAAAGTATCATTTTGCCCCCCTCTAGGAATGCCACTGCCAGTGGGCATGATGAGGTCCTATTCCAACAGTGCTCCCAAAAGGCTGCAGACAATTTGCACTCCATTGGCAGCTACTTTGCAACAGCAGAATTGAGTTCCGCTGACGCAAACCACTATAGCCGGCAGCCCCCTTATTGGGCAGTACAACTAATTTAGGGAAGTCATGGTGTTTTCTTTCTTCACAGCCATTCGTAATTGGGAAGCTAAAGCTAAAGCTTTCACTGTGAGAAGTCGCTTCAGATTGCATTTACTTTTTTTTTTAATCTACCTAGCAACGCTTATGTGATTGAATGTCATTTGTCAGAAAAGAAATATCTGGTAACATGGCAGAAATGTCAGGTGTCAACGGAATTATCATATTGGTTCAGGAATCTGGTTGTTCTCCAGGGTCCTAACTCTGACAGGGGCCAATATTGGATATCTCACAGAAAAGTGCTGAAAAATTCCAAATAATGATGCTTTGCACATAGCATGCCTTACGAGTCTTCAGAGCATCCCATATGCACTACTTCTGCCATCCAGACATCAGCCTTATAATGGTTAGTCCCATATTGGAACTCATAGGTTTGGGGCTGAGAGACTAGAACCTTGAACATATGGAGGTTTATGCTCTTGCTTATCGTAGTAGATATGCACTAAATGCCAGAAGATGTGGGAAGGAAACAAAGGGAACTATAACTGTTGCTAGAATTTATTAATATAGGACAAGAAGAAACAAGGGACTCTTGTTGTTAAGGAATGACTTTTACATAGTTGTTCTTACTATGAAAAAGAAATTCTTTTAGAAAAGTGCTTCCACTGGATACCCCAAGGGTCAGTAGCATTCCTGATGCCACTGGCACCCAGGGGCACAGTTCTAGGGATGCTGCCATGACTTCTGCCTTCCCTCACAGGCAGTGGGGCGGCCCTTTTGGTGGCATGGCTGGGGTGGCACAGGGGTCCTGTGGATGGCAGCAGCACCTCTGCAAGCATGCCGCCTGGGGCATTTTCCCCCTTTGAACACCCTAGGTATGCCAGTGTTCAGGGAAACTTGCCAGGACCTTTAAAGGTAAAGGTTTCCCCACGACCGAATGGTCTAGTCGTGACCGACTGTAGGGGGCGATGCTCATCTCTATTTCTAAGACAAAGAGCCAGCGTTTGTCAGAGGACAAGCTTCTGTGGTCATGTGGCCGGCATAACTCTACGCCATAGCGCACAGAACGCCGTTACTTTCCCACCGAAGTGGTATCTATTTATCTACTTGCATTTTTACGTTCTTTCAAACCACTAGGTTGGCAGGAGCTGGAACAAGCAACGGGAGCTCACTCCATCGCAAGGTCTCGAACTGGCAGCCTACAGGTCAGAAAGCTCGCAGCTCAGCAGTTTTACCCGCAGCGCCATCATGTCCAGGAAAACTTTTAGAGGTACTCAAAAGAAAAAAAAAAGAATTGCATGATGGTGGGAAAAGGCGGGTATATTAGAATGCCTTGTAGGGCTGGCAAGGCAGGAAGGAAGATAGCTAGCTGGCTGTGAAAACCCCACCAACTGCTAGTTTGGAATCATCAATTCCTGCATTATCAGATGTGGATCAGTAGTTGAAAACTGGCACTGTAAAAATGATGAAACATATTGTGGAAATTGTTCAATCACTAAGGACACATCTAACACATCTGGGTGCAGAAACGTGAAAAGGCGTAGTCTTCAATTCTTCCAATAGGCAAAAAGGAGGAAATACTGTGATGAATACAGGATGTATGGGTTTTTGCACATAGGTGATAAATGTCCTGAGCCCCAGTGTGTAGTGTGTGGGGAAGTATTATCCAACGGTAGCATGAATCATCTTTATTCTGGTGGCCGCTTCTGCTGTCCATCACCCCAGTAGGTTCTGCAGACTGATTTCCAGGCAGAAGAGGCTGCCCAGTACAAGGCTCTGAGATGACCACAGAGCCTGCAGCACAGAATGGAAAGACTTATCTGCACGCTGCTTGGAAGTTGCAATGCCAGTTCCCGCCCATGGGCCACAGTTTGCAGCTACTGCTGTAGCCCACCGCCTTCCTCTCCCCTCCTCCACACTTCCTCGTTCAGCATCTCCCACAACGCCTTCAGCACGTGAAGGTCTCCGGCAGCCACATGCAACTGTATAACTTTGAAGCAGTTAGCAAAGGCTTTATAGCAACACGTTTACCTCTTTAAAATGTGCACCTCCACATACAATGGGAGCCTTGCATATAAACATTGGCTTTCCAGTTGCTCATGCACAGGGGACCCTCGCAGTGGTGGATCTAGGGGGTGGCAGGGGGGGCAAGAGCCCTGGGCGCCATCTTGGGGCTGTCTAGGGGGGCACCAGTGGCTCCCGCAACATTGTGCAGGTAGACCTGGGCTCCGGAGGCCAGGTCTACCCAGTGGGACCAGCCGCGAGTAGAGCTGGGCTCCCTTGAAGGGAGCCCAGGTCTACTCGTGGCCGTTTCTAATGGGTAGACCTGGGCTTTCTCGAGGGGAGCCCAGCTCTACTCGCGGCTGCTTCTGGTGGGTAGACCTGGGTTCCCATGGGGGCGCACTTCTATTGGGTGCCCCGGGCGCCATTTTGACTAGGTCCGCCCCTGGACCCTCGTTATCTGTGGTTCAGAACCCGTGGATTTGACTCACCCTGAGTTCTGATCTTGTGGTGGAGAGCCTCACCTGACCTCCCTGACTTGTCCGGAAGTGCCTTCTGGCCACATCTGGGAAGGAAGGCTGCATGTGGCCTCTATAGGCCTCTGAAAAGCCCCCAGATGTGTCAGATGGACTCTTCCAGTGTTTGCAAAAACCAGAAGTTGACACCTCCAGGGGCCTTCTGAGGTTGGGAGAGGTTCTGCATGGTCTCCAGTTCTCAGAACACCTCGGGGTGCAAACAGAAGGTACTTTGGGTCACATCCAGATATCAGAAGAGGGTCCTGACCTGCGGATTTCAGCGTCTGCAGGGGTTCGGGGAACAGCATCCACGCAGATGTCGAGGGCTGACTATACAGTATAGACATTCTAAGTATTCTACATATATAAATGAACCTGCAAGTGCTAAGACAAGCCCTGGGCCTTGCTGAGCTTTCAAGTGGTGTCCTTCCTCGCACCGCCACGCCGCCACCGCTTTGCTGAAATATATGATGTGCTTTCTCAGCTCGCTGCATGACCGGAAGACTTGCATCCATTCCTAAGCCGTATATTTTTGCAACAGACAAGCTGCTGAAGATCCATTGCTCCATGGAAAGCCCTGAGAGCCCGGCTCCGTGAGTGACTCGCCTTCATGGTTTACTTTCTGGATGGTCCTTCTATTCTCCATCTTTTTTTTTTTTTTTTTTTGTCCTTCCATCTCCTCTTAGCGTGAGGGTTTCCATCTTCTATGGCCCTGTACGCTGGCACTCCATGTTGAAGCACAAATAATGAGAAGCATCCTTTCCGTTGACTCTTCGCATTCAAAACAGTGAAGCTGCCTGTGAAGGCCACCCTGCTGGACAGCGAGTGAGTGATAATGGAAGCAGTACTTTTCCTCTGCGGGTTTTTAGCATGCTGCTTCACGGCAATCCAAATCCCGCAAAGCTGGAGCCTCTAAGCTGCAAACTATTTTCGTCCACAGATAGGCTGCGCTCCTAGCACTCCAGGCTCTTTTTGGACGGCAAGAGAAGGGCCTTATCACATCCAGCCACTCAGTCACACTTGACCACATCTGTTTAGTAACTAGGTGTCCCTCACCCTGGACTTTGATGTTTAAAGGCGAAAGCGAAAAGAATAGCGCTCTCCTGGTCAAGAGGAAGATGGTCAACAAAATACACCAAACTTCCATTAATAAGAAGACAGAAGCTCTTCAGTCTAAAAAATGGCACCTGGGAGGGGGGCATGATTGAGAGCGCAATCCTAACCTGGAATTAGGCTGGCACAGTTAGGCCAGCAAAGTTTGGCCAGCACAAGAACCACCACAAAGCATGTTTGGACCACTCTCGGTGTCAGGGAGGATGGTGCACATCTGTGAGCTGGCCTCTCTGATTCTGAGAATGGTCCAAACATACTTTACGTATCCCTAGTGCCAGCCAATCTTTGCTGGCCTAACTATGCAGGACTCAACCCAAGTTAGGATTGTGCTCTGGGACATACGAAATTATGCAAAGGGTGGAAGAGTAGACAGAGGGGAGCTCTTTTTCCTCTCATACACCAGAACCAGGGGATAGACACTAAAGTTGACTGTCAGGAGAGTTAGGACAGACAAAAGAACTTTGTCTGTGGAACTCCTTGCCACAGGATGTGCTGATGGCATCCGGCCTGGATACCTTTAAAAGCAGATTGGACAAATTTATGGAGGAAAACTCCCTTACAGGTTACAAGCTCTGATGGGTATGCCCTGTCTGAGATTAGCTGGTCACTGAGCATGACAGCCAGATAGCCATGACAGCCATTCATTCATCTGATTTGGCCATGGATGGCAGTTTTTTTTTTTTTTTTTTTTGCCTTCGCCAGACTGATGAGAGAGGGATGGTATGTTCTGCAAGGCTGAATATGCTACCTCAGAATGCCAGATGCAGGGGAGTAGCAGCAAGATAAAAGTGTCTTGTCATGTGTGCTCCCTGAGGCATCTGGGCCACTGTGACATATAGGAATCTGGACTAGATGGGCCCTTGGCCTGATCCAGCGGGGCTCTTCTTATGTTCTTAGGATAGCAAATTCTGTTTTATTTACCTCAGAAATTTTCCCCAGAATGCCAGATACAAGGGAGTGGCAACAGGATGCAGGCATCTTGTTGTCTCATGTGCTCCCTGAGGCATCTGGTGGGCCACTGTGAGATACAGGAAGCTGGACTAGATGGGCCTTTGGCCTGATCCAGTGGGGCTGTTCTTATGTTCTTAAGTCCTTTCTGGTTTTGTTTTGTTATGTTGGTTGCACACTTTGCTGCTGTGTAGTAGATACATGATGAGATGAAGAAGGCTGATTGGGGAAGAAGGATTCAAACAAAAGGATACATGCTATTAAAGCTGGCCATCAAACAAGAGGATACCATACCACCACAGCTGTTGATCTCCATACCCCAGAATCCTGGAGGAGAGGAGATGGAGATTTCCATTGTTAGGCACAACACCTGGAGACAAAACAGAGGGTGGAGGCCAAAGTTAGTGCTTATTAGAGAGGGTCCTGGGGAGAGCCACAACTTCAGAGTTATACATGTCAGAGTTATGCCTTTGACAACCTGGTCTGGGACCACTCAGTAAAGGGAATAATAAAATCATAGAGTTGGAAGGGATCTACAAAGTAATCTAGTCCAACCCCCTGCCTATAGCAAGAAACCTTCCTAGAGCAGGTGCCTGTTGAGCCTCTGCTTGAAGATCTCCTGTGAGAAAGAATCCAGCACCTCTCTTGCAATTGAAAGTGCAATCCAACGTTGCCCGTCGCGTCAACGCGACGTCATAGTGTCGGCGCAACTAGGTGAACACTGACGCGGGCGCGCCAATCGGCACCCCTGTGTTGGCACTCAAGCAACGGGACTGATGCAGGCAGCACCGGGACTGTTGCGCCCGTGCAGAGCCTCTCTTGCATTGGCCGAGGATGGCTGGTGCAAGGGAGGCTCTGTGCCAAGATGGCATGGGGATTGGTGGAGGGGTTGGGGGCGAGGCATGGGCGGGCTTGGGAGGCGGCCATAAGGCCGCTTCCTAAGCCCGATTGGGAGGCCATGCGGCCCTGATTCAGTTTGTGCGGTCTCCTCAGATCTGCATCCGTTCTTTAGCGGGCGCAGATCCGAGGAGTGCATAGGGGAGGCTGGTGCCCCCCCCATGGTAAGGGAGCACACATTCCCTTGCCACGGGGAGGCTCCAGCGTCTTCTGAGCAGCACAGGGTGTGGCGCTGGCCCATCGGCCTTGCTGGTCTGGCGCTAGACAGGTTTGTGCTTTGAATAGGCTATATATATATATATTGTCTGGGAGAACAAGATAGAAACCAGACCAAACTAACAGTCACAATTGCTAATGTTCATCTGTCATGTTTCCATGACACTTGATGATCAGGGCCCAATCCTTTCCAAATTTCCAGCACACATCCACTCTTCTTTGCACACCAACATAAAACAACCCTATTCATTTAGCTACACACACACACACACACACACACACACACACACACACACACACACA
>JAJKFI010000099.1:1495569-1508683 GCA_029204185.1 Lerista edwardsae | reverse complement strand
CACACACACACACACACACACACACACACACACACACACACACACACCCCTTAGCAAGGATAAGGTTGTTATGGACTACACAGGTCCATATGAACAAAGTTAGGCAAACTTCAGGCTTGTGTTGATGTCCTTTGCTTCTTACCAGAACCTGGAGATCTAGCAACTGGAGCCGGGTACAAAACAGTGGTTCAATCAGAACCCAATCCTATGCAGGTTTATTTAAAAGTAAGTCCCTTTATAGTCAATGGAGCTTACTGCCAGGCAAGTGTGGATAGGATTGCAGCCTCAGAGAAGTAAACATATACCTTGAATTCAAGAAAGGATACTTCTGAGTGCATGCTTATGCCGGGAATTAGTTTTCCAAATTAAATCAGAACTGAGCTCATAGTCCATTCAAAAAGCAAAAACAAACTCCTGGTTTCCTTCCAAGTTGTCTTCATTTCAGCAGGAAAAAAAGAAAAAGACTTTTTCAGTGCAATTCTATGCTGCCCATCATGTCAACACTACATCATAGCGTTGATGCAATGGATGTAGCACCAACATGGGGGCGATGATCGGCACTCCCACATTGGCGCTCGAGCAACGTTGCGCCCACGCAAAGCTTCCCTCGTGTTATCCGAACCCGGCCAGCGCGAGGGAGGCTCCATGTCTGTTCAGGCACGGGATTGGTGGGGGGGAAGGGAGGTTGGGGCAGGGCATGGGCGGGCTTGGGAGGCGGCCATAAGACCGAACCCTAAGCCCAATTGGGAGGCCGCGCCACCCCGATTCGGGCCGTGCGGTCTCCTCAAATCTGCACCTGCTCTTTAGCAGGCGCAGATTTGAGTAGCGCATTGGGGAGGCTGGCGCGCAAACGTGCCCTTGCCATGGGGAGGCTCTAGCCTCCCCAATACTGCGTTGGATTCGACACAGGCTGGCCGGCCTTGCCAATCCGGCGCAGTATAGGATTGCACTCTTATTGTCATTTTTATGACACAAACTCTTATTATTGGAGGCTCGCAGTGATGTCATGTAGGGGGTATGCGGGGGTACACGAGTACCGGTTCCTAGGACTATGGCTGGCCCCGCCCATTCGCCCGCCCACTCATCGACTCCGCCCCCTGCAACGTTTGAATTTCCTGCACGTTTGAGTTGCCTGCACGTTCTCAGAGCCAGGTAGGCAGGCAGGCAGGCAGCGAGCGGAGCCTTGCCTTGCCTTGCCACTGAAAAATGAGCTGCTCTGGGGTTTTGGAACTGTTGGGTCACTTTAACATGATGCCAGGCCTCCTTAACATGTTCTGGGGGTGCTGTGGAATACTGTTGCAACTGTTGGGTCAGTTTAAAATTGTCTGAGGCCTCTAAAAGGGCTTTTTTCATGTCACTTCCTGCCACGACATCACTTGCGGCTTATGATGGTGGGCGGGTCCCGACACGTGCCAATCAAAAGTGAGTACCTGTTCTTAAATCATTTAGATGACACCACTGGAGGCTTGGACTCTGGGTGATCAACTGCAATTCACCCAGAGATATAGCAATGATACTGCCCAGTCTTTGGGTGATTGCTGGACTATGGTTTCTCCCATTCCAGTCTTTTCTGTTCTCTCAGGTAACAAAACTGACCTGCTCATTGCCTTTATGGTTTTTTTTTTAAGTTCATGGCAGGCACCTGGCCTTGAGACTAATTATGAACCTGCAGCTCTTCTGTTTCTAAATTTATAGCAGGAAGGAGATTTTATTTTAGCACTAATGAATTTTCCTTATTAATAAGTCCAAGATACACTGAAATATTAGTTTCTAATTGGGGACTTGGGAAATGATGCTCACCGTGTCATTTTTCCATTTCTGTTCTTTGTATAAATTATACCTCTGAGCAAGCCATTGGTATCTGGGAGACCAGATTGTACATTTCCAACTGGCAAGAGTATTTAACGTGACTTGTTCTTATTAGGCTTGGAGATTAGAATCAACCGAAGGGGCTGCGGCAATCGTATGCCATGGTGAATGATAACCCCTTTAACCCTAAAAGGAAGCCCTGTGTGTGTGTTCAATATGAATCTCACTGGTCATGCAGTGAGTGCAAATACTCCATCATGCCCTTTGTGACCTGCACATTACCCAGAAAAGCTTACCTAGATGTGTGTACAGGCATGCCCCAGTATCCATTGGGGTTCCATTGCAGACCCCACCGTGGATACCTGAAACCGTGGATCCCGGGGATGCCTTTTTCAAAATAGTCGTTTTGCTACAACAATGTTCTAAAAAAGAGATTTGTTAAATATTTCCCATGAAATTAAAAGACGTCTACTTCTTGGAAGAAAAGCTATGGCGAACCTAGACAACTTAATCAAAAGCCGAGACATTACCCTGCCAACCAAGGTTCGCATGGTCAAAGCTATGGTTTTCCCAGTAGCAATGTATGGTTGTGAGAGCTGGACCATAAGAAAGGCAGAGCGCCGAAGAATAGACGCTTTTGAATTATGGTGTTGGAGAAGACTCTTGAGAGTCCCCTGGACTGCAAGGAGATCCAATCGGTCAATCCTCCAGGAAGTCAAGCCTGGTTGCTCCCTGGAAGGACAAATCCTGAAGCTGAAGCTCAAGTACTTTGGCCACCTCATGAGAAGAGAGGACTAATTAGAAAAGACCCTCATGCTGGGAAAGATTGAAGGCAAAAGGAGAAGGGGGCGGCAGAGGATGAGATGGTTAGATAGTGTTACCGAAGCAACAAACATGAAATTGGGCGAACTCAGGAAGCTAGTGGAAGACAGGGAGGCCTGGCATGCTGTGGTCCATGGGGTCGCGAAGCGTCGGACACAACTTAGCGACTGAACAACAACCATCTTTTCAATAGGCATCTCAGTATTAATGGTAATTGTGGATAACTGAAATCGTGGATACTGAACTAGACAGACTGGCAGTGTAATCCTATGGAAGCTGAATAAGGTTGAATCCTATACTTGTTGGGGAGGCCACGTGGCCCTGATTCAGGCTGCACGGTCTCCTCGGATCTGCAGATCTGGGGAGCACATAGGGGAGGCCGGAGTCTCCTCTACGGTAAGGGAACAAATGTTCGGATCTGCACCTGCTGTGAGTAGCACATTGGGGAGGCTGGTGCACGAACGTGCCCTTGCCGTTGGGAGGCTCCAGCCCCCCCCCCCCCAACCCAGCGTTGGATATGGTGCTGGTTGGCCAGCCTTGCCATTCCGGCGCTGGGTAGGATTGCGCCCTGGCCCTAGCCTAAGTGAAACAATGAGCCAGGCAGGAACGGTCCATGAATGGGTAACACCTACAACTCGCCTTCCCCCAAATGGTATATTTGTATTTTCTGTGGGCTGTTTATGGGACGTATGGTTTCTAGGAAACCGTATGCAAAGGAAGCTGTGCATATCCCACTTCTAAAAGGTAAGATTATCCTGTAAATTACTCGTAGGAATAATGCCCTCTTTTGAAAATGTTAACACCAGAATTGGCCCAAGGTACACACTGACTGTCTATACCTAAGCAGTTATCTGTGGCTATAGCAACATCTGTATGGGCAGCCCAATTCTAAGCTGCGTAGTGCAGCCAGGCTGCATGGCCTGTGCTGCATTCAATGCAGCTTAGGAGGTGGCGGGGGGGGTCTTCTCAAGGTAAGGGGATACATTTCCCCTTAGTAGAACCCCACCCGCCCCATGAACCTCTTGGATCCATGCCAACTATATACCTGGAACAAATTTGGGCCTTTGTAGGGCTTCCCTGATCAGCAGTGGAGGTTAGCATAGGGAGGAGGTTAGGTTAGGAGGAGGCCTCTGTTGATACCACTTCCCTTCTGGGCCTGATCCACCTTTCCCCACCCAAAAAATGCCCCCTCCCCACCTCCAAACTGCCCTTCCACCCAGTGATTTCATGCACCCACTACGCACCACTACGCGAGTACCGGTTCCTAGAAGTTGAGCTGGCCCCGCCCACTCGAAGCTGGCCTCTGCTATTTAACCAGGGAACAGCTGAAGCAAAATACGTATGTACACATCTCTAGAAAGCAAAGCAATAGAAGTTAAATCAACACTAACCACAAGCTGAAGTTATTACAAACATGATCACATCCATGGCAACAATCATGACATCACTTCTGGCTCATGAAGTCACTTCCGGTGGGCGGACCCCGACAAGTGCCAATCAAAAGTGAGTGCCTGTTCCTAAATCATGTGGATGACACCACTGCTTCCACCACCTTCTCCCACCACCATCCAGCACCACTCAGCACAAACATACCTCTGCCAGCCAGTGTGAGCACCGGATCCTGCACAGCTGAGCTGGCTTGGACTTCCACACCAGCCCAGCCAACTCTAGAATAGACGCAAATGTACAGCATGTTCACGACAGTCTGAGCTGGCCCTGTTGAGCATTGGCTCAACGGCGCTTTAGGCTTGCGGTGTCCGATTCTAGGCATAAAGCCTGAAGATAACAAGTGTACTACCCTTACAATGTCATTGTAAGCTGCTTTCATCTTTTTATCCAAAATCATTCAGTTGAAACTCTTGGGAAAGGCACCAATGAGATCCATTGATTGAAATAGTTGTATTGAGCTTTTCACAGAAACACTCTGGCAAAGACCTCTGATCTGAGGATTCGCAAGACTCATATGGGTAGATGTAAATTTGACCTGTAAGGGTCTTCTTGTCTTGCTTGCTGTGGTGTTTGCATAAGTCAGGTAAATTGTCAACTCTACGCTGAGAAATAAAATCCAGAATTCTGTGCCTGTTCCTGTGTTCTGGGAAAGACAATTTCAAGCATCCTGCAAATGAGCATCAGAATTGACAGGTGGATAGTTTTAATTTCAATATAATTGATACCTTGGGGAAAACAAGGGAAAAAATATAGTAGAAGACTTCAACAATCTAAACAGTCAGAACTATGCATGTAGTGTATTTCTTCATGAGGTTAATGCATGCTGATTCAGGTTCTGGGGTTATAGAGCCAGGATAAATTACTTTGTAGACAAATAATCCCATTGGGAAAGGAGAGAGAATAATGAAAAGGAAAACAAACAACCAAACCAAAGTATGACAATTTTCTAAGGTAACCAAGAAGGAATTAACAGAGCTCCAAGATTTAACAATTAAACCCCAGTGTGTTGCTATTATTAGAGCCGGCCTGGAAAGTTCAGTAATATTTTCTCATTTTATTATGATTAAATAAAAGAGCCTAAACTTCAGTAAACTTTAATTAAATACTGATACTTCATAATGACTAAAATATAGTCTCATCTAAATATTTTTAGCTCCAGGTAAATTGTTTTGTACTATGAGGGGAGATTAGATTTATTAACATCCCAGCAGTGGGGGTGGGGGTGGGGGTGGCGAACCTCCAAAATGATATCGTTGAATTTTATGTGTCAAAAGGTTTGATACACAAAAATGATTAAAATCCATGACAATACGCTTATAATAATAAACCTTAAAACATGCTCTAGCCCACAGTAATGTATTTAACCTGAAAGTGATAATGAGCCATTACATCTAGAGTGAAATCCTATGCGTGGTTCCTCAGAAGCAAGTCCCATTGAGTTCAATGGGACTTACTTCCAAGTAGGCGTGCATAGGATGTCAGCCCTACAGCCCAATCCTACCCTCCCTCCCCCACTGGTACAGCAGGGCCAAAAAGAAACATAATGTGTACAGGGGCTCAAGGGCATCGCTGAGAAGTGCATCTCTGACAGAAAGCAAAATTAGGGCAAAATATTATGTAAAATGATGCAATTGCACCTGGCAACAAGCTTTAGGGAGGCAATAAGCTGAGCTTGACATTAGTGGCCAAAATTGTGAAAACCTTTTAAGTGTGAATAATACCATTGTGTTATATACCATTTGATGCAGAATTTCATGCAGAATGCCATGATACAAATTGGAGTGTGACATCTCCATTCAGTCAAACGACGTGGCCAAAAAACAAGAAAATGAAAATACGGTGCAACCATGATGTTACTTTCTGTTGTGATGTCACTTCCAGGGCATATTTTTGCCATCTGCACCAGGCCTATGCCAGTACAGTGGCACAAAGTGTGATTCACCCCTGCGAACCGGGCAGGAGGCACTTTTCCAAGCGTTGCTCCTCTTACATTTCACAGGGGGAGAGCAATTGTCCCTCTTCACCCCTGCGCAGTGTCTTGTCTAGTGGCTGTTGCTGGTGGGGTTCTGCCTTTTTCTTTTTCTTTTTTAGATTGTGAGCCCTTTGGGACAGGGAGCCATTGCACTTTATTATTATTATTTGCCTGTAAACCACTTTGTGAACTTTGTGTTGAAAAGCGGAATATAAGTACCTGTTGGTTGATTGATTGGTTGATTCATGTAGTAGCTATTGCAAGTCTGAAGGGACAAAGGGGGTGTGTAAGCTCACTCCAGAGGGGACTGCATCTTGTACAAGTCACCCTTGCCACCTCCAATGTGCCCCTGGCTATCCTCGATTCACACCAATTCTCCCACCCCTGCCCTTTTACTCCCACCCCATCAACTTACCAAAGCCAATGGTCCTTCTCCTCCCTGCGATGGCATGAAGCAGTGATGTCATGCAGGGGGTATGCGGGGGTACGCGAGTACCGGTTTCTAGGATTACAGCTGGCCCCGCCCATTCGCCCGCCCACTCGTCGACTCTGCCCTCTGCAACATTTGAATTTCCTGCATGTTTGAGTTGCCTGCATGTTCTCAGAGCCAGGCAGGCAGGCAGGCAGCAAGCAGAGCCTTTCCTTTCCTTGCCACTGAAAAATGAGTTGCTCTGGGGTTTTAACATGATTCCAGGCCTCCTTAACATGTTCTGGGGGTGCTGTGGAATACTGTTGCAACTGTTGGGTCAGTTTAAAATCATCTGAGGCCTCAAAAAGGGCTTTTTTCATGTCACTTCCTGCCACGACCTCACTTCCGGCTTATGACATCACTTCCGGTGGGTGGGTCCCGACACGTGCCAATCAAAAGTGAGTACCTGTTCTTAAATCATTTAGATGACACCACTGGCATGAAGGGTCCTGTGCAACCCCTGCAGTGGTGGTCTGTGTTCACAACACCATAAAGTGCATCCTGCCACTGGAATGTCCGTCCCTGCAGCAGCATTAGATGCACAATGAATGTGATTGTACTGGGATTTCTTTTCTTTTTTGATGGACATTTCACCATTTCTGGGTTGTCATTCTTTGACATACATAACAGTTATATAGCGTATGTTGTGCTACTCGTTTATCAAGGAGCAAACTTTTGGCTACTGGTAACACTGGTGGAATAAAACAACTTTGGACAGAAGTGTCATTTGGTTCTTGCTTTTTCTAGAGACAGAACCACGCAAAATGGTATTGTTGCACATGCAATAATGTGCCAGTTCATTGGTTTACATTAGCAAGAACAGCTTTGTTCTGCTTGATCATATTTTAGAAAGTTGCATGTCATTTTTCTAATTAAAAGCAGATCAATTTACTGACATGGATTCTCTTTCAGCATTTCAAATGTTTTCTTTCCTAGCAGGGTGATTTCCAGCAAGCAAGAGCATTGTCATGGATTGCACAAATCATTTTCATTACCGGGGCTTGTTACCCAGCTTGGAAACAAGAAAATAAAATTATATACAGACCCTTGATGCAAATTAAAGTCCCAGGTTTTTTGCACACGCTCAATAACAAACACTAGCAGATTCAAGACTGAAGCAGATTATAGTAATTTCACATCGCTTGTTGAATAAAAGCAACATGGTTTGGTTTGGTTGTTTCATAAACAGAGCATCATTGAATTGCAGGACGAGGCTTCTCCGTTCAAAACAAGAACACAAACAAACATGTGTGTCTTTCTGAAATTGAGTCATCAATAAAGCAGACGTACTCTGATAAACTGGACCCATTACTCTTGAACTAGGGAGAGCTAATGCTGACAGATGTTCATCTGACATGGATGAATAGAAGTAGATTTGTATCAAGTTCAGCTGGGAAAATCTATGCTGTACAGATGCTGGAATCATGACATTTAGAAGATATGTTCCAGTATAGCTTTCTCGGAATTGCAAAGAGGAATAGCTACATATATCTATATTTTTCTCCTCTGAAAGACCAGAAGAATCTTCATTAGCTCTGTCTCCATCACCATTAATTCTTTTCCCGTCATTTCCCCATTCACACTTCTTGGATTACCTCCCTCTGCAAATTTAATTCTGCAACTTCATGTCTTAAAAACCTTTTTAAATGTTCACATACTTGAACATTGAACTACTTATGGATACCGCGTAGACCATGAGCATAAACCAGCATTCGGACACATAGAATAGAGCAGTGTTGTTCAAACTTTTTAGACTGGGACCCACTTTTTAGAATGGCTCATGTTGTGACCCACCGAAAGTGATGTCATGAACTGGAAGTGGAAGTGGCAGGAAGTGACATCATCAAGTGGGAAGTGCTATCATTGTAGCATAATAAAATGACACTCCTGAAATGCAAACTGGCATTCTTTGACTGCAGGAATTGTGCAACCAAGAAACTTCTCTGACAGAAAGCAAGATTAGGGAAAAATATTATGTAAAACCACTGAACTAAAAGAATTTTTTTTAAAAAAACTCTAACTTGAAAATTCAAACTGTTAACACTCACACAAGGAATATAACAAGAGTAAGGTCTGCAGTTTCCAAGATGGCTGCTCCCGGCTTTCCACGACCCCCCTGACATCAGGTCGCGACCCACCAAGTGGGTCCTGACCCACAGTTTGAATAACACTGGAATAGAGGAAGACCACAACTGGGAAGAAGCTGGGTTGAGCAGTCACAAAGCTGACAAAGCCTGACAAAGCTAAGCAGGATCAACTCAGTTTTGCCTTGGATGGGAGACTGGAAGCTGTTGGCTAGAGATGATGGACTGGCAAGAAATGGTTTGCATCCTGTGAACAGCTAGAGGCGTATTTTGCAGCGGCGTGTGGAAGCTTGGAAAGCGCAAGAGCTGTGTAGCCAGGATGATGATTGCACTGTGAAGGGAAACATCTGAAGAAATGGAGGCTCCTATGAGTTTATCTCATAGAATAAAAACTTAGTCTGGTTTATGGTCAGCCTGCCTAGGGAAACTGCCTTGATTTTATGTGTCTCGTCTACGAGTCTTTGAGAAATGCAATATACACATGCTAAAATAAATAAGATAGGGAGGTGAAATAGCAGTGAACCTTTTCTGGACAGACTGGTGCATGCCTCTGTAAGAGCTCTGAGCTCAGCAATGGCCCTCGTGAGGTAGGGCAGAAAGGAGGTAATGACTACTGTCCACCGAGAAGTGACTAAAAGTGACCACATCTCCCAAGAAAACCCCAAGACTGGCAGCAGCTTCCCTCACACTGGGCCTTGCAGTGCTGATAAGAACATAAGAACATAAGAAGAGCCCTGCTGGATCAGGCCAAAGGCCCATCTAGTCCAGCTTCCTGTATCTCACAGCGGCCCACCAGGTGCCCCAGGGAGGCATGAGACCACAAGATGCTTGCATCCTGTTGCCACTCCCTTGCACCCGGTACTCTGAAGTAGCCCTCCACCAATGTAAGGAGGTTGCACAATCCATCACTGCCTATAGCCCACGATGGACCTTTCCTCCAGAAATCCGTCCAATCCTCTCTTAAAGGCATCAAGACCAGATGCCATCACCACCTCCTGTGGCAAAGAGTTCCACAGATTAACTACCCGCTGGGTAAAAAAGTACTTCCTTTTATCTGTTTTAACTCTCCCAACCCTCAGTTTTAGCAGATGCCCCCTGGTTCTGGTATTTTGAAAGAGGGAAAAGAACATCTCTCTATCGACTCTATCCCTTCCGTGCATAATTTTGTATGTCACAATCATGTCCCCCCTCAGGCGCCTTTTTTCTAGACTGAAAAATTGTAACTGCATGCCATGTGGGTACAGGCTGATGCCTATCATTGGCCCAAAGCAGCCTCTTCTGGATACTGAGTAGAAATGGTGCAGGGTTTGCTTCTGCTGGGTCTATGTTGCTTTTGACTCCATGTCATTGACAGTTGTTGCGGAAAGCGATAAGAACATAAGACGAAGAGCCCCACTGGCTCAGGTCAAAGGCCCATCTCGTCCAGCTTCCTGCATCTCACAGTGGCCCACCAGATGCCTCAGGGAGCACACGAGACAACCAGATATGTGCATTTTGTTGCTACTGCCCTGCATCTGGCATTCTGAGGTAGTCTAGTTCTAAAATAAGAAGGTTGCACCACCCATCATGGCCTGTAGAGCTGTGGTGGGTTTTTCCTCCAGAAATCTATCTCATCCCCTTTCAAAGGCACCCAGGACAGATGCCATCACCACCTCCTGTGGCAAGGAGTCCCACTGATTGATTACCCACTGGGTAAAAATAAGTATTTCCCGTAATCTAACTCTCCCAAATTGCAATCTGAGTGGATGTCCCCTGCTTCTGGTGTTGTGAGAGAGGGAAAGGGGGTATGCACCATATGTACTATGAGGACTGTACAGAGGATGACAGCAAAGGGATCCATTCTTGTTCTTTGCTGTGTCTAAATCCTGAGGATTGCTATGATCAACAGCCCGCCCGTCACATTCCTCAGCGTTACACCATTTGTGTAACATACGCAAGTGGCATAATTGGTTACGCAAATGGCGTAACGCTGCAGAACGCGACGGGTGGGCTGTCGATCACCCGGATGTCCCGCCCAGTGTTCCGGCAACATAACACCGCTGTATATATCCAGTGATGTCGTTCAGGGGGAACGGACCAGAACGGGCGTTCCGGATCCTAACAGGCTCCATGGCTGATTCCGGGTTCCCGACAAGTGCCAATCAAAAGTGAGTTCCTGTTCCTAAATCATTTGAATGACACCACTGTATATATCCCCTGAGGATTCAGGGCAGAAGCCATGGGGAATACTGCATACCCATTCCCTGAGTCCTGAGCAGCCGTTCTGCCTTCTCCAAACAGATGTGCAGACAGGCTCCCATCTCCTGACGCACAAAATGACACATCAAAGAAGGCCAATGGGCTGTGTGCCAATGGCATGTGTGGGCCAAGGGGCTGTCCTTCACCACAGATTGGGGCGTCTCAGTGTTTCACATACCTCACAGGCCTCTCACAATAAGGATTTGTAGGATTGGGAATTGAGCACATGGAGCAGATGACCATCGCAATGTGAGGCATCTTGAGCACACATTTGCACGGCACAGTGCAAAAACAGGGCTGCGTTTAAATAGGGCTGTACAGAGGTTGCCCTTTCATATTTTGCAATGTGGAATAAGATGTACATTCCGTAACCAGCACCTTGGGCTCATTATTACCTGCAACTGTACATTAGGCTCTCTGGAGTTTTGATAATTTTGCAGGCATTGAAGTGGTTTCTAATTTTCTGCTACTGCTGCCCCATTTGCGTTTTATACTGTGTTCCAGTTTACTTCTTCTTCTTTATTTAAATTGATTTTAATCATGGCTTTAGAAATCTTGTAGACTGCTTGGAGTGGTGCCGTCAAAAGGCAGCGTTCGACGTTAATAAACAAGACCATCATGCAAAATGGATCTATGGCAATAAATGAAATTGAATATTACATTACTGTGTGCCTGACGTGACTCGGCAGAGTCTGTGAATTATCTTGCATCGATCAAAATGTTCTTCTGGATGCAATTAGCGACAGGCCATTGCTCTGAGTGGCTCTCCTCTCCAAAGAACGGTACCCCCAAAAAATGTTTTGACTCTTTTGCGGCATGGAAAGAGCTCACCAAGTTTCATTTGGCTGAATCCACTGCTGCCAGGAAAGGCATTAGGAGGAACAAAAGCAGAAAAAGATGATGTTAAGTCATACCCAAATGCATTTCTTTTCCATTATATTGGGTGACACCACTTAACTAGGGTTGGCGACTGGCAGTGCTACACACCCATTCAAAAATGAAGTGTATGCTGTTCATTGTGAAACTTTGATCTGCAACCTCAGTTCTAAGATTTTTTTTTATTATTATTCAGGACAGTCACAGATATTTGTGGCATCCTAGTAATTACTAGGAACCATCTGTGCGGCTGAAACTTGACTGCTATGGAACTCAGATGTGAGTCATGCAAAAGAAAGTTATTCATGGAGATGGACTGAACTAGGGATTTGCTAGACTCATGGGTTGTTAAGCAATGTCACAGAGGGTGAAAGGGAACCTTATAGAAAGTGAAATTGAAAGTTACTGGTCTGAGATTTGAAGTTGGCAGAACTTCTTTCAAAGGGCTTTTTGTTTCTCCATTGGTAGGGGCGTGGGTTTTTTTAAATGGTATTTTTTTCAAAAATTTCATGATTAAAATAGCAGATTGTGGTGTTATATGTTTTTAATCTACATTCTCGGTCTAAATTCTCATTTTTATCCATTTTAAATGCTTTAAAAGTGTACTAGGTAGATGATACAGGTGATATAGTGTCAGCAGATGAAGCTACAGTATTATTTCTAACTGGAAAAGTCGTCTATTTTAATTTCTGGAAAATATCTTAAACACCAAAATGCAGTGTTTTGTGTTTTTATTCAGATATTTTAACCACCAAACGGCCATCCCTATGGGGCTACTCAGATCTGCACCAGTTAATGCCCCCAAAGCGATTTTCGACCAAAACCAACAACAAACCCTTATCCATTTGATGTATTTTAAGTAGCCAGATTGTGGGATAATGTATATTGTTAATGCATTCATGTATTCAAATGAACAAGACTCTCTCCCACTGTCTCTCTCCTAGAGAAAGAGGAATATTTACTTAACACATGTATTTATTTAGCACACTATTTATTTATTTAGCACATGCATTTATTTAGCAGATCTTTCAACATCTTCCAAGATGGCTAAGGGGTTGTTGTTTTTTCCTTAAGTGCATCAAATTAACATAATTTTTTTCCAGACAATAAAATGAGCTGGCATTTATGTTGAAATATAGGCAGCTCAATCCTTACCTGCATTGGCCGACTAGGCTGCATTGTATCCACAGCAAGGTAGGACCTTGTGGCAGGGGCGGACCTAGTCAAAATGGCGCCTGGGGCACCCAATAGAAGTGTGCCCCCATGGGAGCCCAGGTCTACCCACCAGAAGCAGCCCTGGGTAGACCCGGGCTTCCCTCGAGGGAGCCCAGGTCTACCCATTAGAAATTGTTGTTTATTTGGAGTGTTTATAGCAGAGTTGGGGGCTTGTGGACC
>JAJKFI010000099.1:1481189-1495559 GCA_029204185.1 Lerista edwardsae | reverse complement strand
ATGCCAGTTTCCACCAGTTCTGGAGTGTGTGGTGTGAAACTGCAACAGAAATGACAGCCATTAGAAACGGCCACGGGTAGACCTGGACTCCCTTAGAGGGAGCCCAGGTCTACATGCGGCTGGTCCCAATGGGTAGACCTGGGCTCTGGAGCCCAGGTCTACCCACACAATGTTGCGGGGGCCACTAGCGCCCCCCTAGAAGGCCCCAAGATGGCGCCCAGGGCTCTTGCCCCCCCTGCCCCCCTAGATCCGCCACTGGCTTGTGGCACATATCAGAGTGATATTTATCCCCTAATTCTGAGTAATGCCCCAGCCATCCCTATGGGGCTACTCAGATCTGCACCTGTGAAATCACTGGCACAAATCCAAGCAGCCCCATGTAATGCCAGGCTGGCTGGGAGGGGGTCAGGATATGGCTTAGATCGGGGCAACTTTTCAACTTTAGGGCTCCTGGACCATTAATAATTGTGTAGAGGAGGGAATTTCCGAAGGTGCAGCTTGTCATCTGTGAAATGACAAGTGAGATGTTCTGAGGACCTGTGGGATGACAAGCTGCACCTGCTGAAATTGCCACTTCTACACAATTGTTATGGGGCATGGCGGCGCTGCGGGTTAAACTGCTGAGCTGCGAGCTTGCTGACCGGAAGGTTGGCAGTTCAAGACCATGCGACAGAGTGAGCTCCCGTTGCTTGTCCCAGCTCCTGCCAACTTTGCAGTTCGAAAGCATGTACAAATGTAAGTAGATAAATAGGGACCACTTCGGTGGGAAGGTAACGGCGTTCCGTGCACTACGGCATAGAGTCATGCCGGCCACAGGACCACGGAAGCTTGTCCTGGGACAAACGCCGGCTCATCGGCTTAGAAACAGAGATGAGCACCGCCCCCTACAGTCGATCATGACTAGACCATTCAGTTGTGGGGAAACCTTTACCTTACACAATTGTTAAAGGTCCAGGAGTCCTAAAGTTGAAAAGTTGGCCACCCCTAGCCTAGGTCATCCAGGCCAGTCCCATCCACTTTCCAGGCATGTTTCTCCTACTGGCCCCTCTCCTCTTGCCCAAAAACACCCCTGGGGCAGACCAGTCTTGCACTTAGACGATAGGACCCTATACCCTTCTAAGCTTGTGGATGATGGATAATGGACAACAGTGTCGCCTCCCATCCTTGCCACTGGTGAATAGGAAGACCCTCTAGAAACCCTGCACTGATGCTTAGGCTTTTGTGGGATGCTCCCATCTGTGGACAGGAGCATTGGGGACAGTGATGAGTCTACCAGAGCCCAATCCTGAGCTCTGTTGCACCAACAGTCTTGCTTACCCCCAGCACTGGGTGTCATAAACATGCCTAAGGCATGCTTGCAGTTCTAGCAAGTAGGGAGCACTGGCCCTCAGCCACTGCCAGGCGACGCTGGGCTTCAGCACCACAAAGGCACCATTGAGGAGGGCCAGGGGTAAGTTTCACCATCGCTTGGTGGTGAGGATTTCGGGGACAAGGGGAGGCAGGGAGTGGGCGGAAGTGGGCAGGGGGAGGAGAGGATTGGGACTGGGAGGGGAAAGAGATGGCAGCAGCCTCTACCCTCCCTCCCTGCCTGGGCATCCCAACACAGACCTCCTCGAATCAATAGTGGGAACAGAGCCAAGGCGGTTGTCACCGGTTGCCCTCTCCCCATGTTAAAGGAGCAAATACTCCTTACCTCAAGGAGACCCATGGAAGTATCCCAGCACCCAGAGAATCCAGGAGGAGCCATTTTGGCGCCTCTGGAGCCATGGGCACTGGGCACCATGGGGTTGGGCTGAGCACCCCCTTGCACCACCACTGTCTGCAGTTCAGAGGCTAGCTTGGCTGTTTGGACCAACCATTCTGGGGAGGCCTGAATCTTCAACCACCCCTGACTCTACACCAGCCCTTTTGAATGGACTATTAAGCAGCATTTCTCAATGTATGCCCCCCACTGTACCACTGTACATAGTCGCCCTATTGGAAGTACCATAGGAAGCAGAGCCACCCCGCATGTAATGACTCCTTGAAGGAGGTGGTGCTGCCTATTGCAAGTGCAAACGATCGCGGTGCAAAGGCAGTTTCCTCCATCATCTCTCTGGAGGAGGGGCGCTTGCAACCAGCAGCGCTACCTCCTCCAGAGAGAGCCTGGAGATGACTGTCTTTGTGCTGCTTGAGGTGCAAAGACAGTCACCTCTGCAACTGGGGCGGAGCTGGGGGCAATCCTGCGCCCCCTTTAATTCAGCACCTGGAGTGGGTGCTCCTCTGGCTCCACCCTAGTTATGGTTCTGATAGGAGGTAACTGGTAATGGTGCCATCGCCAGTTACTTCTGGATTGGGACGCAAGATGTGACATGACAAACAATAATAAGAGGCTCCGGGAAGTTGGGAAGGGGTTCTTTCAGCACATGATAAAGTGCACATTTGAGCTTTGCCCATTGAGCTGCCCACCGCTGCTGGTTACATTGCATTGTTGATCTCGCTGCCAGATGGCGGGAGTCTGCGGGTTTCCCACGTACCACCAGACACCACATCAATTCCCACCAGTGGTACAAGTGCCATTGGTTGAGAGACGTTGCTATAAAGCATCCAGAACCCCTGCATCGATTGCTGATCTTCAGAGCAGGACTTCCTTTTCCATGTTTTATGCCAACCCTGAAGTTGTGTATATATGAATTAGCCAGGAGCACATGGCCTTTTCTGACTAATTACTTCGCCAATACATTCACTCTCAGAAAGCAGCATTCGAGACCATATTTCAAGCACGCGTCGGTAAACATGCACCGTTTCCTATTATTTAACGCAACGTGTCTCAAGCGCTCTGCGTGGCGCCTCTCGAGAGCACTTGCATGAGAAACGTTATTGACTTATGTAGCCAAAGAATAATTAACAAACACTCAACTGTTTGCTTTTTATTCACAGGCAACGTTGCTGAGTGCAAACCGACCGTGTTAGCACATTGTAGAAATTGGTGTTTTCTATGCAATGAATGGCTACAGTCGTGAGGAGTGCAAAAGAGGATTAAGTCGTTTGTTTTACTTTGCTGTATGACAGGCTCCTCTGACTGCAATAAGGAAATGCCAAGGAAATCGCCGTGTCGCTCTCCAGAAAACCATGATTAAATATCTACCATGAGTCTAACCTGCAAGCAAGACCGGATGTCTAATGTTCTGTAAAGCTGGCACTGAAATTCTGACTTAAGCAGATTCTTGCTCAGGTGAAGAATTCTGTGGACACACTACAGACCGACCTGCAATACAACAAGCTGTGAGGTTGTCAGCCTTTTGGAGGGGGATCTTCAGTCTTCAGTGTTGTTGTTGTTAATAACCCTTTTATGCAGTGATGTCATGCAGGGGGTACGCGGGGGTACGCGAGTACCAGTTTCTAGGATTACAGCTGGCCCCGCCCATTCGCCCGCCCACTCGTCGACTCCACGCTCTGCAACGTTTGAATTTCCTGCATGTTTGAGTTGCCTGCATGTTCTCAGAGCCAGGCAGGCAGCGAGCGGAGCCTTTCCTTTCCTTGCCACTGAAAAATGAGTTGCTCTGGGGTTTTAACATGAGGCCAGGCCTCCTTAACATGTTCTGGGGGTGCTGTGGAATACTGTTGCAACTGTTGGGTCAGTTTAAAATTGTCTGAGGCCTCAAAAAGGGCTTTTTTGATGTCACTTCCTGCCACGACATCACTTCGGGCTTATGACGTCACTTCCGGCGGGCGGGTCCCGACACGTGCCTATCAAAAGTGAGTACCTGTTCTTAAATCATTTGGATGACACCACTGCTTTTATGCCACACCTCAAGAAATTGATACATGTTTTCCCTTACCCAAAACAGCTTACAATCTCTAAAACATGCAGAAAAAATCATTAGCAAGTTGTCACTAGGAAAAAAAATGGCATTGGGGTGAAAAGGGACATTTGCTCTCCCCCAGCAAAATAGAACAGAGAAGCAGCATTTCCAAAAGTGCCGCTTTGTCCAGTTAGCATTAGACATGCTGGAGCCCTTCTCAGCAGTTGGCCACACAGCACCACCAATTATTCTTGGACGTCTCCTCAGAATGAGGTTATGTCTTGATGTAGGATCATTCCTGGAGGCGGACACAGATATCTGGATTCCACTGGCTGCAAAAAAGGAGTCAGGGAGACCAACACAGAGACGTGAGACATCCTCCCTGACTCCGAGCATGGTCCAAATATGCTTTATGGTGGTCCTTGTGCCGGCCAAACTTTGCCAGCCTAACTCCAGGTTAGGAGTGCGTCCTCACACTCAGAGCGCAATCCTACACTGGAGTTAGGCTGGCATAAGCTAAGCCAGCGAAGTGTGGCCAGCACAAGGGCCACCATAAAGCACGTTTGGACCACTCTCGGAGTCAGGGAGGAGGGCTCACGTCTGTGTGCTGGCCTTTCTGACTCCAAGAGTGTTCCAAACATACTTTACGGTGTCCCTTGTGCTGGCCAAACTTTGCTGGCTTATCTTATGCCGGCCTAACTCAGTTTAGGATTGCGCCTCCATTCTGATCATATACAAGATGGGTCTGCTCCCATGCTGTCAATTTCCCAACTCATATAAACTTCTTTAATAATAAATCAATGATGAAACCCAGTGGTGTCATCTACTCTCTCGCAAGCTGGAACGCTGGGCGGGACTTGAGTGATTGACAGCCCGTCGACTCACTTCCGGTTTCTTCGCGCGCCCCGCGCGGCTTTCCCTCACCTCGGAGGGAGCGCCTGCTCGCCAGGGGGGATGGGTGGGGGGCGTGCCGGGTGCCTGGGCGAGCAGGCGCCCCCTCCGAGGCGAGGGAAAGCCGCGCGGGGCGCGCGAAGAAACCGGAAGTGAGTCAACGGGCTGTCAATCACTCAAGTCCCGCCCAGCGTTCCGACTTGCGAGAGAGTAGATGACACCACTGATGAAACCTCATTCCGTGTGGACTGTATCTGCCTCGACTCACAGTGGCCATGGAAACATAGAAAGCAAGATATGAGTCTTCATCACCACTTTTTCTGTTGAAATGATTTCCCATGGTTTGATTGCCTGAAAAACTTCCTGGAGACTTGTTGGCTAAAGGGCAGGATAGAAATGCTCCCAACAGAATACATGACGAGCACCTGTAAATTACCTACACAGGTATGAAACTTGAATTAGCAATGAAGATTCAAGAGCCAACATAGAAAGATCTGTACTTGTAATGGCCTGTGCCAGCCCACAAAAATCATCTGGGTGTCTCCTGGCCTCTGGGAGTCCTGGTGGCGCTTTTCCCAGGGGAAACATCCAGGAGAATTTGGACACAGACCAAGAGCCCCAGCTGCTGCTAATCCTACAGCACAAATTATCATCAGTGGTGTAGTTCAACAAGCAAGTGGGATTGGCCAGCTAATCAACTCCTGGCCATTCAGCTGGTGTTTTGGCCAATAAAAGCCTGGCTTTGGGGCATTTACTTGGCCCCCGAACCTTGTGAATGCTAGCAGCAGTGGCGTTTCTACAGGGAGGGCAAAGCTCTAAGTTTTGCAAGAAGCCTTACCTTGCAGTGGAAATCACTCCTCTCCTGCACCGTTTTAGCCAATCCCCACAGGGAACAGCAACATCTTGGCATTGCTTACTGGCTACAGCAGCAAGGGAGAGGAGGGATTTACATGACAGGGTAAGGCTCCTTGCAACACTTAGCGCTTTGCCCTCCCTGTAGAAACGCCTCTGGCTAGCAGGCTGTGTTGTCCAGAGGGTCGCCTGAACACTCCCCCATATTCTGCTGGAGGCTATGTTGCTTGGGGGGGGGGAATGCCTCATTGTAAGTACGGGTGCCTGGAGACACCTCCGGGGGTCAGAGATGCTCCTGTGTTCTGTGTTTGTTAATGTTTGTGGTTGTTGTGTAATAAAGTCTGGCCATTTATATTATGTGTAAGCGAGCCTTGGACACTAGTTATTCCTTCCTCTGACCAAAAGACCCTGCAGCCAGTGATGTCATGCAGGGGGTACACGGGGGTACGCAAGTACTGGTTTCTAGGATTACGGCTGACCCCGCCCATTCGCCCGCCCACTCGTCGACTCTGCCCCCTGCAACGTTTGAATTTCCTGCACGTTCTCAGAGCCAGCCAGGCAGGCAGGCAGCAAGCGGAGCCTTTCCTTTCCTTGCCACTGAAAAATGAGCTGCTCTGGGGTTTGGGGACTGTTGGGTCACTTTAACATGATGCCAGGCCTCCTTAACATGTTCTGGGGGTGCTGTGGAATACTGTTGCAACTGTTGGGTCAGTTTAAAATGGTCTGAGGCCTCAAAAAGGGCTTTTTTCATGTCCCTTCCTGCCACTACCTCACTTCCGGCTTATGACGTCACTTCCGGTGGGTGGGTCCCGACACGTGCCAATCAAAAGTGAGTACCTGTTCTTAAATCATTTAGATGACACCACTGCCTGCTGCCTCTGGCAGGAGCTGTGGCTGTGGCAAAACAGTGCTCTCATCACAGATCTGCCCCCATCTTTTTCAAGATGCCTCAACAGCATCCCAGTAGAAGCCGTTGAGATGCCCGAAGCAATTTAACACCCAATTACCACTGGTCAAGTGCAAAGTCTGCTGAAGTAGGGCCACACTCAGCAGTTGCTCCAGCAACCCGTGATAATCATGTGTCACCGATAGATTAGCAAGAAGACCTGTGACAGGCGCCAGGCATCTAAGACTTCAAATCTAGAGGCAGCCCTCTGAGTGCTGATGGCCTAACCTCAGCAAGACCTGTTTGAAGCAGCTCTGTGAAAAGGTGTGTCCTCCAACACCTGAGGCATCTTGTCTCTTTCATTTCCATGGCAGACTCTTGAACTGTCAAGTGATGGAACTCGATGCTACGGAGAAATCACTCTTGCTGCCGATTCAAACCAGCCAAGAATCTCCCATCAAGATCAGGACAGGTCTAGTGTGAAAGAGAAGAAGCCTAGTGATCTATTTATCTGGAGGGGGAGATATCCTCACTTCCTTGCTTACTCTTGCCAGGTTTCATTGTTCAAACAGAATGCAGTCAGAGTGGAATGGACTAGGTATAGAGGGAAGACATGTGAAAGTGATGCAGTTTTGGTTCAGTATTCCGTTTGTGTTCATTATTTAGGCCCTGTTTACATATTTATTCGCTGGTAAAAAGTGTTTCCGTTTCATCCCAGACACCCCCCCCCAAAAAAAAATCTCTTCCATTTACAATGAAAAAATAATGGCAGGAGGAGATGACTGATAGTTGAGCTGCTAGTACTGCCTGAAGCTAAGCAGGAGAATCTGCAGTCTTGGTTTTGGATGGGAGACAGAATGCTGGGCTGTGACAAGCTGCTCTACCCGTTGTGGCAGCACGGAGTCGCTGCGGAGCTGATTAGTCACCACAAGTGAGAGTTATGGAGAAGTGGGCAAGGCTTGACTTATGATTTGCCTGCTGAAGCTTGATGGAATACTGCCAGAGGAGAGAACCACACTGTGAAGGCTACATTTGGGACTGAGGATTCAGTGAATCATAGAATACTCTATATTTGTAAAAACTCCATTGAACAATGGTGGTTTAGACTAGCCTGTCCATGTAAGCTGCCTTGGGCATTTGGTTCAGCATGGAAAAGGTGGGATATAAATTCTTCACATAAATAATTATGTGTTTGCCATTTAGCCCATTCAAGCCCTACAGGCATTCATGGGAAATGAAAATTGACTCAAATGTGTCCAATTCATTTCAGTGTTCCATTTGGAGAATGGAACGCACATGCCTAAGGGAGGATGATTTGTGTTTTGGGAAACTGAAATTCCTGGATGGATGATGAACCAACTGTGATGTCACCTAGCTGCTTGAGTAAGACACCACAATGTAAAGGCAGTCCCATTAATTCTTATGGAGAAGAGCCATCAATCCCAGTTATACAAGCTGAGCATCCCTTATCCAAGGATCCACTGCTTGGGAGGGGAAGGTGCCTAGATTTTGGATTTGACTGGATTTTGGAATAATTGCATAATGAGAAATGCTTGCTCTTGCTCTCTTTAGTGTTAACCATGTGGGTGTGTGCTAGCCTCTTTGGGATTTTTTCCAACAATGGCACCCACCACAGAACAGAGAATATAATTTACAACCTGTACATGGGACTGAGCACAAGACCTTCTAGTGTTCACACTACACAAAGCTTTTTAAAAAGTCTTGAACTAAAATATCTGGATTTTGGAAGATTCCGGATTTCAGATGTACTGGTACCAGGATTCAAGCCCTAAGCACTGGTTGAGGGCAATTTCTTTAAAAATTAGAAGACTGTCATAAAAAGATGAATCAATGTGTTTCTATGGGCCACTGAACACAAAGTAGATCGACAAGAAAGAGAGGCAGAAAACAAATGGGAAAACATTAACCATTTTCTGCTCCTCTTCTTTACTTTCAAAAAGTAATTATGTAGTAGCCTCAAGGAACAGAAAATGCAAAATTCTTGGAAGGGGGAGCCCATTTCTATTTACTTATCTGAGCCTCCAGTGTGATTGACCAATATGCGGATGACAGAAAAGCAAAGTGCTAAGAAATGTCAAGAGTAAACAGCTCCCAGATGAGGATTGTGTTTGAGGATGCAAATTTAAATGCAGAGCGATATAAAATAATGCCTGAGCAAAGAGCTATGGAAAGATCCTCATTGGAACAGGAAAAGATTGTGCTTCCGATGGCAATTTTGCAAAGTACTCACTGTATAAATCATGTGCACTTCCAGCTGGCTTGCTTTCTAGGCCTTTTAAGTAAAGTTCACCTTGAGTAAACGTACTGCTTACTGTTGGGGAAAGTCAGACCACAAATCCCAAATACACAATGTCAAGTTGTCCTTCCCATGCTGTGGTTGGGACCTGGTGGGGGTCAGGAGGGCTAGGGGCAGCGGCGTCATGCAGCCGGAACGCTGGGCAGGAGGAGCGGGTGAGCGGCAGCCCTCCCGTTGCGTACCGCTCCGTTTTGCCATCTTCCCCCCCCCCCCGCGGTGGCAGGGAAGAGGGCGAAATGGAGCGGTATGCAACGGGCGGGCTGCCGCTCACCTGTTCCTCCCGCCCAGCTTTCCGGCTGCATGACGCCGCTGGCTAGGGGTGATTGGGTAGGGGTGTTGTTGCAATAACACTCTTTTCATGATGTATACAGGTCCAACCTTGTTATATACTGATTTTTGATCCACGGATTGGACTATACACAGATGGTCACTGCAGATAAGAAGGATAAGCATCTTGTTGTCTCATGCCTCCCTGGGGCACGTGGTGGGCCGCTGTGAGATACAGGAAGCTGGACTAGATGGGCCTTTGGCCTGATCCAGCAGGGCTCTTCTTATCCTGGAGAAGAGGAAAAAATGGACATGTTTGTTCAATTCCTGTTCTAAAAACTGCTTTTTCTAGGGAGTCAGATTTTAGAACTGCTCTTTTGCAGTTCACGCCAAGAACAGTGACCCCCCTTCTATTCCTTCACCAGGCCTGTAGTTAGGATTCTAGAAGTGAGTGAGTGGGTGGTTGTTAGGCCAAGCTACTGCTTTCCATTTTATGTTGAGATCTAGCCATTGTCTTACATCTTGTGTGCCTGTCAGCAATCTTCTGGGTGTGTCTCAGAGGTGGGGGAGCTGCCTGCCTGCCCACTGAGCAGTTCCCGTGAGAAGTGAGAGAAGATGGACTCAAAACAAAGACTTTAGCTGCTGTCCTTGGTTGATGTATCCTTGGTTGGTATCGAGAATGGGACGATAAGATGTTGTCCACTTCAAAGCCCCAAATTATGTTTAGGTTTTATATGTACCAATTACACTAGGTACCCTTCTCCTTAATGAGGAGGACATCTTCTGCCAACCTTCTTGTTGGCATGTGTCCCTCCCGTTATCTTCAGCACGTGACTGATAAGATGCCCCTTCTCTGTCACAGGTGCATAACGAGAGGTCTCCTAATGATGGGAACATCTCCCACTTGTTGAGATGACAGGTCTTTTAATGATGTGACCCACGAAGGAGTTTGTCATATATCACTGTGCTGTCAAATAATTTGTTTTTGCCCATTGGCACTGATGTCTTGATAAGTGAGCACATAGCCTGTATAAGCTTGCAGTAACTTAGGTTAGAGAGAGCGACTTAACTTCGGACGCCAGCACACCGCAGTGTCACTCCAAGCCATCTGATAACACTTTGCAAGTTTTGCTTTGCTTGCTATTATTAGCTTTGCTTTAGACTTCGAAGAAGTAGTGCCTTTGCATCCTGACCCTGGACTGAGCATATTCCTTCCTCTGATATCCAAAAACAACCCTTGGCCTGTGGCTCAAGCTGCCCGGCTGGAACAGTGGGTGACTATTTTTCAGCATGGGCAATTATGTCTGGTATATATAAAAAGGTAAAGGTTTACCCATGACCGAATGGTCCGGTCGTGACCGACTGTAGGGGGCAGTACTCATCTCCGTTTCTAAGCCTGTAGAGCTGGTGTTTGTCCGAGGACAGTTTCCATAGTCATGTGGCTGGCATAACTATATGCCGTAGCACATGGAACACCGTTATCTTCCCACCTATTTACCTACTTGCATTTTTACATGCTTTCAAACTGCTAGGTTGGCAGGAACTGGGACAAGCAACGGGAGCTCACTCCATCACATGGTCTCGAACTCCCAACCTTCCAGTCAGAAATCCCATTAGCAGCAGTTCAACCCGCAGTGCCACCACGTCCCTGGTTTGTATACTGGTGCACAAAATGTTGGGGATATATACTGGTCGCAAGGGTGGGCAAACTGCTGACTCAGGGTGAGTAATGCCTTCTGTATCTTCTATGTACAGGCCTGCCCTTCATCCTGGCTTGCTGAACAATGGAATGAAGAAGGGACTAATCACTTTTGCTTACCATTCTTCAGTGAGCGAGGGCTAGGAGAGGAGATCACTTTTCTTGGAGCGAGCTGTAAAATAGCAGCAGAGGTGGATCGACCATGGGGTGACACATGGCACTTGCCTAGGGTGCCATTTGCAGATGGCCCTCTAAGCTGCCACCCACTGTCACCCGCCTGCCCTCCCCTGTGTCCTGTTTGCACCAAAATTGTTCTGATTTTCTTGCAGATTTCATTGTTTGGAAAAAAAATGAAAAAGGCAGGAAACAGTGTTATGTGTTTTTATTCCAAGTTCTCATTTTTATTCACTGTAAATGCTATAAAAGTGTACTACGGAAGTGATATAGGTGATATTGTGTCAGCAGACTCAGCCACGGTATTATTTCTAACTGGAAAAAATAATCTATTTTAATTTTTGGGAAACATCTTAAACATCAAAATGCGGTTTATATTTGTGTATCTTAGGGCACGATCCTAACCTGGAGTGTTAAAAACATGCTATATAACACATTTGCATTGAATCAGAGAGGATCAGTGATGTCATGCAGGGGGTACGCGGGGGTACGCGAGTACCGGTTTCTAGGATTACAGCTGGCCCTGCCCATTCGCCTGCCCACTCGTCGACTCCACCCTCTGCAACATTTGAATTTCCTGCATGTTTGAGTTGCCTGCATGTTCTCAGAGCCAGGCAGGCAGGCAGGCAGCGAGCGGAGCCTTGCCTTGCCTTGCCACTGAAAAATGAGTTGCTCTGGGGTTTTAACCTGATGCCAGGCCTCCTTAACATGTTCTGGGGGTGCTGTGGAATACTGTTGCAACTATTGGGTCAGTTTAAAATCATCTGAGGCCTCAAAAAGGGCTTTTTTCATGTCACTTCCTGCCACGACATCACTTCTGGCTTATGACGTCACTTCCGGTGGGCGGGTCCCGACACGTGCCAATCAAAAGTGAGTACCTGTTCTTAAATCATTTAGATGACACCACTGGAGAGAATGGTACACAGATGTGTGCTGTCCTTCCTGACTTTGAGAGTGGTCCAAATACACTTCACAGTACATTTGCAACACTCCTGAGCCGGCAGAAGGGACTTGTGCCAGCCTAACTCCAGGTTAGGATCATGCCCTAAAACACCAAAATGCTGCGGTTTGCATTTTTATGTGTTATCAATGAAAAAATATCCCCCTCTACCTTTAGGATCCCTCTACAGTACCTGTGCACATGTAGGGAAGGAATATGCCTTGTAGGCACACAGGTTGTCAGAGTACAAACAAGAAACACAAGCTAAATGTAGAAAAATACTTTTTGAGAATATCAATCCTAAACTAGTTTAATTTTACTGCGAGAATAATGTCTACATACTGTCACAAAACGACGACTATTACAGCCCCATCAAGATTGACAGGCTGTTAGTTTACCCCCCCCTTTCTTCTAGATATGTAGAATTTCAATTGCCACTTCACTTGTGAACAGGAACGGTTTTTATTGATGGATTCTTCACTCACCGGAACCATCACACTCTCCAGCTAGCCCTGCTGAACTGCAAAATGCTACCCACCACTGGGAAGAGATGCTGAAGGCAACAGGAGCTGTCCATGGTACCTTATGCCTATGCAATCCCTATAGCAGTGTTTCCCCCCCCCCCACCAGGTTTGATACCTGGGCACAGATTTTGATTATAATTGGAAGCAAGCACAACTCTTACATTCAGAAGGATACATCTCTCTAAGCTCTCAGTTGGCTCCTGGAAAAATGGGAAGGCATCCTTCTCAGATAGCACAATTAATGTTTTAATTCTTGGGGTAATTAAAAAAGGGGTTGAGAATAAAACAGCCAATATTGTCATGCCATTGTACACATCGATGGTAAGGCCGCACCTGGAATATTGTGTACAGTTCTGGTCGCCGCACCTCAAAAAGGACATAGTGGAGCTGGAAAAGGGGCAGAAGAGAGCGACGAAAATGATTACGGGGCTGGGGCACCTCTCTTATGAAGAAAGACTGCAGCGTTTGGGGCTCTTCAGCCTAGAAAAAAGGCACCTGAGGGGGAAATGATTGAGACATACAAAATTATGCACAGAAGGGATAGAGTCAATAGAGGGATGTTCTTTTCCCTCTTTTCCCTCAAAACTCCAGAACCAGGGGGCATCCGCTAAAACTGAGGGTTGGGAGAGTTCAAACAGATAAAAGGAAGTACTTTTTTACCCAGCGGGTGCTTAGTCTGTGGAACACTTTGCCACAGGAGGTGGTGATGGCATCTGGTCTTGATGCCTTTAAGAGGGGATTGGATGGATTTCTGGAAGAAAAGTCCATTGTGGGCTATCGGCTATGATGGATTGTGCAACCTCCTTACATTAGTAGTAGGCTAATTCAGAGTACCGGGTGCAAGGGAGTGGCAACAAGATGCAAGCGTCTTGTGTCTCATGCCTCCCTGGGGCACCTGGTGGGCTGCTGTGAGATATAGGAAGCTGGACTAGATGGGCCTTTGGCCTGATCCAGCAGGGCTCTTCTTATGTTCTTATGTTACCTCCTGGCATTTTACCTTCCCCTTTGCCTACACTGTCAGGATGCAGGGTAGAACTGTGTGCTTCTGGGCCAGTGATGGTGCTTCTGGGATTCTAACACCTTTGCTAGTTATAGCAAGTGCTAAGTGGAACATGCTTGCTGAAGCATATTCAGCTGCAAATCTGACATGGTGGACAAAATCTGCAGGGGATACAATGAAGGGCAACATTCAAGGAGGCCCAGAAAAATTCTGAGCAGCTTGTGTCCATTTGGTGCCATCCAGTGATCATTTCCCCCCCCCCCCGTAACCACTTACCGTGGTTCTTTGGCACCAGCAATGGTGAAGGTAGCTTTTATGGCAACCAGCTACTACGAATTTTCCCCCTGCAATGCCCTGTGTCAGTATATCATGACATACTGCCATTCCAAGAAGACCAGAGGGAGATGACAGTGGCATAGCTTAGCTATCTGGCACCAGGGGCACAAAAAATTTTAATACCCCCCTGGTGTCAAATGTAACACTCCCCATGTTAATGCCCTAGGGTTTTGCGGAAAATAGAAGTGTCCATTGTTCAAAGTCATAGCGTCGATGTGACGGTGTTGCATTGATGCTACGTTGTTAACGCAGACGCATGGGTGCGCTAATGCTTCAAGGCTGGTGCTGCCTCCTGCGCCAGCCTGGGAGTGCCTGCGCTGTGCGTCCTCTGCACCAGCCGAGCCCAGCTGATCCAGAGGCATGCCAAGATGGGCGGGAGGGAGGGAATGGGCAGGGGAGGGTGTTCCGGAATGGATGATCGGTGGGCTGTTAAGTGTGCCAGCCCAGGAGGGCAGGCTTGAGTTTTGGCCATAAGGCTGAATCCTAAACCTTATCCCCAGGCCACACTGCCCCGATTCAGGCCACGTGGTCTCCTCAGATCTGCGCCTACCATTTAGCACCACGAATGTGCCCTTGCGCCAAGTAGTATCTTCTCGGCAGAAGATTTAGCAGAGAGGGTTAATGCCTCCATTTGCCCGAAGATAACAGCTGGAGATCTGAAGGTCGTGAGCTCGAGACTACCGGAAGTCTCTGTGAGCG
>JAJKFI010000099.1:1457408-1474105 GCA_029204185.1 Lerista edwardsae | reverse complement strand
TGTGTGTGTGTGTGTGTGTGTGTGTGTGTGTGTGTGTGTGTGTGTGTTCTGGCTGACTTATTTTTTGCTGGTGCTTCCATGTTCCGATTGATCCGTGGACAATTGATCCAGAAACATCTGATGGACAGATGGCAGCAGACAGCCCCTTGGCGGACCAGTCCGAGGAGGGGGGTTGAGCCAGGATCTGGCACTTAGGCTGGATCTTAACCCCATCCCCAGTCCGGTCAGCCATACATGGGCCAATTGCTGGCACAGATCCTAGTAGCCCCATAGGGCTGCCTGAAATTTTACCTAGGGGGAGGAGGAAGCCTACCCTGGATACAGTGCAGGCCAATCAGCCTGCCCGTTCCATTGCGGGTTAGCATTGGGCTGTGGTCACTCCCTTTTCTGCTCCCTGTGTTCTGCTCCCTTTTCAGTTCTACTATGTCCGTTTTAAGTTGGACAAAATTGTACACAAATAGGCCAGAACTGTATGCAATAGCAGCATTTGGTAGCAGGCATTTTTCAGGGCAGACTCTAGCAAACTGGGAGTGAGGCCTTGATATACTCGAATAACAGCACAGCTTTGTTTACATAAACATGCTTGAAGAAAAGGACTGCAATGCATCACTGAATAGAGTACAGATGAGTGCAACCTTCCCCCCATATACACACACCCTATCACCATCTCCCTTTTTTCTGTTAAATTTGACTTGAGACTTGAGAGACTCGAGACTCGGGACTTGACTTGAGAATTTGAGCAAGGGCTTGAGACTTGACTTGAGACTTGGGGTTAGGGGCGTGACTAACATCACTGGCTTTTTTCACTGTTACGATGCTTGCTGGAATAAAAAAAGCTGCATGCCAATTGCTGAACACATTAGGGAGTAAAACGGTTTCTCAGTTGCTCTGTCCTGTCTTTGGCCAGTGTCTCATGAGGTTTCCATGGCCCCATTTACAATACCGCTGTCCAAAGTGCTGTGTTTTCTCACCTTGATTCACAATAAATTACAGCTGATACCATCACTCATTTCCACTATGTGACTTGCTTTGAAGACACCGCGGCTGGGCTCATTTGCAAGAGGGTTTTGCCCACCATGCCCTGGGAATAAAGTATAACGTCAGGAAAGAATTTTTGCTGTCCTTGAGCACTTAATCTACTGCCTTTCACAGTTACCTGTTTGACCTATTGCTTTGTAACTTAATTCCCAGAACTACCGCAACTGGAAGGTGATGGTTCCTGGAAACATCTTTCAGGGCAGTGCAAATCAGCCTCTTGATAGCTAAAATCTAATTTCAAATATTATAGTGTCTCATTCCAGAAACCATACGTCCTTGAATGATAATACAATATTGCTCAAGAAGCATGTTTCCTCCGGCTGAGATGCAAAAATTGAACATTAGTCCCTGACTTCTGACTTCACTACTGTAAGATGTCTTGTGGCGATCTGGCATCCAGAAATAGGGTCGGCGTTAAGCCAACTGGACCAATTGCACCAATTGGGCCCATGCCTAAGGTGGCCCCATGCTAGGGTCTTGCATGCATTTGTACATCAATCAATCAATCGTATTTATATACCGCTTTCCAACAAAAAGTTCACAAAGCGGTATACAGGCAAATAATAATGGTAAAGTTAAATGGCTCCCTGTCCCAAAAGGGCTCACAATCTAAAAAAAAAAAAATGCAGAACATCACCAGCAACAGCCACTAGAAAAGACACTGTGCTGGGGTGAAGAGGGACAATTACTCTCCCCTTGCTAAATATAAGAGGAACACCACTTGAAAAAAGCGCCTCTTGCCAGGTTAGCAGGGTTAACATTAAGATCTGCTTAGATCCATTTGGTCCATTAACTCACATGCAACTTTTTAAAGTTCACATTTTGATTGCTTTCCATTTTACCATGTTGTTGTTCAGTTGCTAAGTCGTGTCCGACTCTTCGCGACCCCATGGACCACAGCACGCCAGGCCTCCCTGTCCTCCACTAGCTTCTGGAGTTCGCCCAATTTCATGCTCATTGCTTCGGTGACACTATCTAACCATCTCATCCTCTGCCGCCCCCTTCTCCTTTTGCCTTCAATCTTTCCCAGCATGAGGGTCTTTTCTAAAGAGTCCTCTCTCCTCATGAGGTGGCCAAAGTACTTGAGCTTCAGCTTCAGGATTTGTCCTTCCAGGGAGCAATCAGGCTTGACTTCCTGGAGGATTGACTGATTGGTTCTCCTTGCAGTCCAGGGGACTCTCAAGAATCTTCTCCAACACCATAATTCAAAAACATCTATTCTTCGGCGCTCTGCCTTTCTTATGATCCAGGTCTCACAGCCATACATTGCTACTGGGAAAACCATCACTTTGACTATGCGAACCTTTGTTGGCAGGGTGATGTCTCAGCTTTTGATTAAGTTGTCTAGGTTCGCCATAGCTTTTCTCCCAAGAAGTAAACGTCTTTTAATTTCATGGCTGCAGTCACCATCTGTGGTGTCTGTCACTGCTTCCATTTCTTCCCCTTCTATTTGCCAGGAAGTGATGGGAGTGGTTGCCATGATCTTAGTTTCTTTAATGTTGAGCTTCAAGCCAATTTTGGCACTCTCCTCTTTCACCCTTATCAGAAGGTTCTTTAGGTCTTCCTCACTTTCTGCCATTAGAGTGGTATCATCTGCATATCTGAGGTTGTTGATATTTCTCCCAGCAATCTTGATTCCAGCCCATTTTACCATAGAGAACAATACATTGCATTTATATAACTCTAAGCTTCTGTAGACCTGGGCTGTGAAACCTGCCCCCCCCCCAATGTTTCCAATTGGCCGTGCAGTTCCTAAGGCCAGCCCTGTCCAGAAGGTTTCCATAGATGTTTGGTTTGAGAGGATAAGAAACACAAGACTGATACTCTGATATCATTTAACAAACACTTTTGACCAATGCAGTAGAATGCACTGCTGCTAAAATACTAGCAGTAGCCCGCATCAAGCAGACCACTGTTACTCTGTTGCCATTTCCAAGGTCAAATTCTGAGATGTTAGATAATCTGAATTGAACTGGAATACCAAGAACTAAACTCCCCATCAAAATATTGTATTTGTTTTTGATATTATTGCAAACACAGAAATATTCACAGAACCCCAACGTTTAGAAAGCCCAACAGAACCCAAGAAATCATGCCACAACAACAATAAATCATCATCAACAACAACAACAACAAGGCAGACACTTTGCTGGCCTAACTGCGCTGATCTAAATCCAGGTTAGGATTGTATCCTTAATTTTAATAAGAGCAAGGATTAGTTCAGGGCCTCTGTAATTTGTCCAGCAATTTGGAAACTAGCAACAATTTCATAATTTTTACACATTGCACATTAAATATTTCATAATTTGTAAGCATTGCACATCAAATGTGTTCGGTGGGCAAGAATGGCATGAAATCCAAGTATAGCCCTTTCTTTGAAATGAGGGAATGCCTCTGAGGCCCACGGAAACTCAAACATATGAAAACATTATTAGGTATTCATAAGCCCTATGGCTGTATTCAAATTTAATTCTGCTAGAGTGTGTTAAGAAGAAAACAAAACTATGAGTTAAAACATTTGATGCTGAAGGTCTACCGTGATATAGTGAATGCAAACTATGAATCGTATTAAAGCCCATTGTTTACATTAAGTGTTGGGGGGGGGATATTCCTTCCATCCTGAAAATAAAAATGTATGACTATTCCACAAAATCCTATTTGTAATGCTAATGAAGATAACTTCATTAAACTAATGAAGATAACTTTATAGGAGCATTCTGTCTCATACATACTGAAAAAAAGAACACCAGTTACTGAAATGAAATATCTATAAACTTAAATCAGTAGTTCCCAAATAGTGGGTTGGGACTCACCAATGGATCGCGAGTCAATTTCAGTTGGGTTTTGAAGCACCCAGAGCAGCCATATTGAAAATAAGTGATGATGGTATGCTGAAAAAGGAGAGGGTTGTGTGGTTGTTTTGCTTGTGTCAAGGTTGAAATAGGCTTTTTTTCTTTTCTTTCTGATTCAATTTGCTATAGGAAGATGGCTGAGAAATAACACAACTTATTGCTGCATTCTCAGGAAAGCAGCGGGCTCTGGCAACACAATGATGGCACTTCCAGTCATGACATCACTTCTGGTGGGTCCCAGACAGATTGTCATTCTAAAAAGTGGGTCCCAGAACTAAAACTTTTGAGAAACACTGCCTTAGATGAAATTGAACTGTTGAAATTGAACATGTTGATGCCCAAGCTCTATAGATGTTATGCACTCTGAATAGGTTTGTCGGTTTGTTTGTTTTTTGGTGTGTGTGTGTGTGTGTGTGTGTGTGTGTGTGTGTGTGTGTGCGCGTGTGTGTGTGTTGGTGATTTGTTTTCCAAAAATTTTTGCTTAGTGTCCTAGGTAGGTGATTTAGAGTTAGCAGATGCATCCACAGTATTATTTTTAATTGGAAAGGTAATCTATTTTAATTTCTGGAAAATATCTTAAACACCAAAATATTCCTAAATATTTTAAACCCCCCCCAAAGTTTTGTGGTTTGTGTTTTTAACCCCCAGTGTTTTGTGTTTTTATGCAGTGTTATATATATAAAAAAACACCATAATTATAAATCTCTCAGGTCTGGTCTTACAAGGACCGGTTCTGTAGCCGTTCTGTTACCATAATAGCTAATCAGAGGAGTATCCTACAGATAATTCAAGAATCGGGCAGCTGAATCTTCTCTTCTGAGTCAGGCAGTCACATGACTCCTAGTTCACAAATAGCACATTACTGTTCCTTACATCAGTGGTTTCCAAACTGAGGCCAGCAGACGCCCATGTAAACGCCCATAAAGGTTACAGTGGGAAAAAAACAAGAAGAATAATTTCTTATTATATATATGTAATTACTCTATATACTCATATTTAAGTTTTAAAATCTATGCCAGAAATTTGACCCTGATAACATGGATCGACTTATGCATGGATCAAGATGGTTAATGCCACTTCTAGCAGTTGGGGGGGGGCTGCGCTAAAAAGCAAAAACTGGGGGATAGAAAACACACAGCAAATTTTACTTACCAGTAATTGTTTCCAGGCACCAACAGATATTAAGCAAAAAACAGTAGCCATTTTTCTTCTTCTCCAAGCAGGCAGAGCGGTAAAAATGCTTATAGGAACTGTAGTCGTTATATGGAGGTGCTGTACTGTATTCATCACAAAACCTACAATTCCCATAAGCACCTTTATTTTTCTTCTTTCTTTCTTTTTTTTGGAGAATAGCTCCATTTCTGTGCTGCCTCAGAAGAAAGTGAAATGGCTCCATTTTTTGTTAGCTTTCTGTTGCTGCCTCAGAGCAATTAATCGTAAGTCATTTTCAAAGAATTTTATACTCCCTAAGTTTTACCCTTGACTTACCCAGGGGTGCCGGCAGGGATGCGACGCAGCTTACCCCGGGAGCCGGCTCCACCGACATCATCCAGAAGGGATCGGGGCCGCCTTCCTGGAGTGCCGCGGCAGCCCATCTGGCCCCATTGCCACGGCCCGAGTTGAGGCTTGGCCGGTGGCCTGCTGGAAGGCTGCGACAGTGCCACAGCCGTGGAAGGAAGCCAGACCGCTCGGTGCAGCGGGGCCAGAGCTAGCGGTGGCGCTCACCAAGGCCCGGTTGGCCGAGGCAGCCCCGGGAAGGCCTGGGTCGGCCAGGAACGAAGGGGTGACTTTACAGGCACAGCTCCTGACCCGATGCCGGATGCTGGGTCAGGACGAAGGCCCGCGAGACTTCGGGAACTGGCGGGCGGGGCCAGAGACTGGGGCCAGGAGTTTTAAAAGCAGCCCAGCCGAACTGGGGGGAGGATGCTGTCTCCTCAGCTGGGGGAGGGAGGCAGGGAGCACGAAGGGAGGCCAGCTACCTCCCTACCCTCATGGGCTGAGCAGTCCACCCCGGGAGGAGGCCAGGAAGGCCTACGGGGAGAGCCCCAGCCTCCCGGACTTGGACAGAGCCGAGGCTGGGCCAAGAACCCCAGCGAGGGATATGGCCACCCCTCCAAGAGGAAGCTGCCCCAGTGTTGTCTACCAGGGCCCACGCCTCTCCAGGCCAGTTGCCGCTGACCCACTCGCACCATCACATTCAATGGAGGGTCACCATGCCACCGCCATTCCCCGATGCTGCCTGCTGGACCTCAGCTGAGGCCCAGCGTGATGCCGCAGCCCTGTATGTACTTTGAGGGAGCCCTGTGAAGCAACAGGGCCCCCATGAACGTAAAGGCGCTGGCAAAATTAAAGAGCCTCAGCCAATGACCTCAGGACCTCCTGAGCATCCTTCTGCACCGGGATAAGAACTGTCAGGCCCCTTTGCCCCCCTCTCACCTGGCCCTTGCCAGGACCTGCCAGGGACCTGCCATGATGGACGTCACAAGGGGTCATAGTAAATTCTATGATTTTTGGCTTAAAACCTGCTCTAGACCTATCCGTGTTATCAACGTATATGAGTATGCAACACTTATACACAGGTATTCCAAAATCCAGACAAATTTGACATCCAGACACTTTCCTGTCCCAAGCAGTCTGAATAAGGGATACCCAACCTGTATTTTGTTAATTCTGTTATTGGCCCTCAGGTGAGAGGGGAGGCAAATAATAAAAATGGAGCATTCACAAAAACCGACACCCACATGACATTGACTGAGCGTCACAAGCAATTTTGTTTTTTAAGAACAAGCTTCTTCCTCCAAGGAGCTAAATTACCCAATGGAGAAGGCAAAAGAGATGAGGGAAAGAAGGGAAAGAGAAGTACAAATGTGAGCAAATGCACTTTGATGTGGCAATGGGAATAAGGATTAAAGAGTTAATCCAATTTCTTGCTCTCAATTGGATTAATTCATTGTGAGAACTCAACTGAGATTGAACTTGTTGCACCCAGACCCATTAGCCACCTTTCTTGATCCACAGTTGTTGGCATCTTCCAACAAAGCTGGAACAGAACACCTGCGAATGTTGGAGAGAATTTTCCAGAACTTCTGGTAGGTTCCATGTGGTTCTGAAAGTTCTCCCAGTACCTAGAGGCCTTGTGAGACCTCAACAGAGGTCTGGCCAAGAAAACAAACTTGAACATAGCCTTTCAAAACAATTTCAGCTGATGAGGGCGACGTTAAGCCAATTTCATCGGATTTAGTATTATATCAAATGACTTGAGGAGCACACACAACAAAGTGCTCATCAGTGTCTCAGTGCAGCATTGCGAGGCTCCTGTTTGTTCTTGTCGGGAACACCGTCTTAAAAGTCTTTCATCCAATACGGCAAACATGTGTCTATGCTGGGTGTTCAATTCTTAATCCCCTCTATCCTGCCACAATCCATTACAAACACCATTTGTACTGCAGCCCCATAGAAATGTATTTGGTCTCCCTTGAGTAGTCATTCTCAACCTTTGATTTCACACACTATCAGCTTTAGATCAGATATATTTCCCTCGGCCGATGGCTGCCTTTTTGATAGATATCTCCTGCCTTGGCAAGCCTTCTCCCCTGAATCAAAGTCTTGACAGCTGGGTTAGGGCCAGTTCTTTTCCAACAGACATCTTTGGAAGAAAATCAGGGTTCCTTGTCAAACCACCTTTCTTTCTGTGGCGGAGGAGTGACTGACCACACTTTTTTCCGTTGCCAGTGAATTATTGAAATCCATTTGATGCTGAAGGTGATTAAAAAACAGTATGCGGCAAAGACCACGTAGGTGGTTCCACTGGAACAAAAAAAAAACCTGTTTATAAGAGCAATATGGTTCTGCAGGAAAAGATTTTGTAAGAGAACATACAATCCGGGCTTCTGGACTAATTTTTTAACCTTAGTGATTATCAAAGATCCTTGTATTACTGGCAGAAAATTTGCAAGCTCTCCAAGAAAATTATACTGCACGCTCTAGCATTCGCAAGAGAGATTAATCCTCCTACATCTCGGTAAAAGAAAGAAAGAGCACAATCATCTAAAAATTATTACTTATACAAAACAGGGCACCATAACCTACCCTGGAGAATGATTAGTGGGGGCACAGAAGTGCTGGAGTTCACAGAGCATTGCCTTCCAAGAGCGCTGTATGTCAATAGCTGCTTATAGAGCTGGCTTCTTTTCCCTCTTGCAAATGAATTTGCTGTGTTGTGGTTTTTGTAGTGTTCATCCAAGTTGGCCACTCTGCTTTCCCAGCAGAGCAAAACATGTTTGAGAAAGAGGACCATTTGTACCACACCGGCGGTGTCACTAGAGGGTGCAGACTGCACTGGGTAAGACATCGAAAAGGTGACATCACTAGTGGCCAAAATTTTGGAAACCATTTGGAAAACTGATACCATCATTCTGTGTATCACACTCCCCTACTCTCTCATCACGTGCATCTCATCAGCATCTCTGTCCTCTCACAAAGGGGAATAGCATTTTATCAGCTTGGCTTCGCATCTCTCCTCCAAGGGAGAGACTCCTCCAACTCCTCCTGAGTTGCTTCTGCTTAGCTCCTGCTTCTTGTTGTTCAGTCACTAAGTCATGTCCGACTCTTTGCGACCCCCTGGACCACAGCACGCCAGGCCTCCCCGTCCTCCACTAGCTTCCGAAGTTCACCCAATTTCATGTTCATCTGCTCTTCCCCAGTAGCATAATGGACACCTTCCAACCTGAGGGGCTCATCTTCCAGTGTCATATCGTTTAGCCTTTTAGTACTGTAATCCATGGGGTTTTCTTGGCAAGAGTACTGGAGTGGGTTGCCATTTCCTTCTCCAGCGGATCACGTTTAGTCAGAACTCTCTACTATGACCTGTCCATCTTGGGTAACCCTACATGGCATAGCTCACTGCTCCATTGAGCTACTCAAGCCCCTTCGCCACGACAAGGCAGTGATCCATGAAAGGGTAGCTCCTGCTTAGACCACACCTAATGCCCTTATTGGATAGAATTGGGCCCTAAGGACTGTACCTTAGTGGCAGAGCACATGCTGAAGGTCAGTCGTGGGCATCATCTTCTATCACAGTCGTATTCAAACTTTTTAGACCAGGACCCACTTTTTAGAATGACACTCGTGTTGGGACCCACCGGAAGTGATGTCATAGCCAGAAGTGACATCATCAGCCAGGAAGTGCTGTCATTGTAACATAATAAAATGACACTCCTGAAATGCAAATTGGCATTTTTGGACTGCAGCAACTGCACAACCAGGAAATATCCATGTCAGAAAGCAAGATTAGGACAAAATATGGTGTAAAAACGGTGAACTAAAAACAATTAAAAAAAAAAACCTTACTTGGAATTCAAACTGTTAACATTCACAAAATGAATATAACAAGAGGAAGGTCTGCAGTTTCCAAGATGGCTGCTCCCAGCTTTCCATGACCCACCTGACACCAGGTCACGACCCACCAAGTGGATCCCAACCCAGTTTGAATAACACAGTTCTATCGAAAGGACAGGTCTTTCAAGGCAAGGAAAATCTCTTCGTTAACCCTTGGAAAGTTGCTTCCACTTAGAGAGTAGACAATAATGGCTGAGGTGGACCAATTATATCTTCCCGTACAAGACAACTTCCAATGTTCTTGTGCCCCATACTGTGACCTGAGTTGACTGTGGAGGTAGATGGACTAGATATCCATCATTCAAACATTCTTCTGGAGAATTTAGTTCAAAGAGGTCTATTTTGGGTAACGATCATGATACTTGGCTATAAGACAGAAATTTTAACCAATACATGAGCTGTAAATTGCCTCCTTATGTCAGGGTCAGTCAGGGGTCAAGGAAGTTTAGGAAGTGTCAACTGTTGATTGTCTGCAGAGTGTCTTTACTGGCCTAACTGTGCCAGCCCAACTCCAAGCTAGGATTGTACCTTCAATGTTATCCGTCTTGTGCCATTATTTGGGAGGTGCTTTGTGCTCTTCTTCACAAGAACCATTTCCCTTACTCTTACTCTTACTCTCCCCTCACTGCAGTGATTGGCTCTTGACCTTCTCGGCGTGGGAGAAACAAAGGAGGGTAAAATCAGACAAAATCTGACAATAGAACCTGCCTATAGAACACCTGACTTATCTGACTATAGAACACCCGACTTATCTGAGGGTGTTCATGTGGGCAGGGTGGCCCCCGTTCAGGCCAACTTGGTGTGCTTGGACTTGTGCCTGTTAAACAGCAGGCGCAGATCCAGATAAGCCCATCAGGAAAGCTGGGGCTCACCCCGGGGTAAGAGTATGGGTAAGGGGCAAGGTGCCTATTCCACCGCAAGTTCGGATTGTGTTGTGTGATACATAAAAACATTTATAAGCATCATCTTATGCACATCTACTCAGAAGGTAGCCCCATTCTAGTCCATGGAGCATACTCCCAGGAAAGTGTGCATAGGATTGTAGCCTATGGGCTCAATCCTATCAGGCATAGAGCAGGTAGTACAAGCATCCTGCCAGCGCCTATGTCACAAAAGGCACCTCCAGTGCTGGCAGTAAGCCATTACCACTGGCGCTGGGTGACCGCCCTGCTAATGTCCATACTGCACCACCTGGAGGTGGCAACATGAGTCACGAGGAGCTGACATCTCCTTCTCTCTGAGCCTCCCATGGATGCCTGGCTGCTGTGGGATGCGGTGGTAGCTGCCTGGCTACCGCAGCAATTATACGGATTGGGCTGTCTGTCTATTCGTACTGAAAACATAGGCAGGCAGCTTGCAGTGCTTCTCACGCTCTCAGGCTACTTGGTGGCATACTTGGATTGAAAATTAGAAGTAAACCAACTCGGGCCGCGCTGGGATTTATCCACGCCGCGTATCCGGATAGCAGCTATCCAAATAATAGATAGCATTAGTTAGGCAGTTTCCAGGTTTCACAGCAGACCAAGGGGACATTCAGGGCACAATCCTACCCAGCGCCAGAATGGCAAGGCCGGCCGGCCAGCGCCATATCCAATGCTGGGTTGGGGAGGCCGGAGCCTGCTAAACAGCAGGCGCAGAGCCGAGGAGACCGCGTGGCCCGAATCGGGGCCACACCGCCTCCTGAAGGGGTATGGGATTTGACCTTATGGCAGAATCCTTGCCCCACCCACGTCCCGCCCCCAAGCCTCCTCCCCCCGCCAATCCCGTTCCAGATGGACACGGGGCATCCCTCCCGCCACCTGGGTTTGGTCTACACAACGGAGGCGCAGCCCGGACACAACAGGACTGGCACTGCCTGCAGCGCCAACACAGGGGGGCAATCGATGCTCCCGCATCAGCGCTAAGTGCGCAGCGTTGTGTCAATGCAAACCAATGCAGCGTTGTGTCAATGCGGGTTATAGGATTGCGCTGTCACTAAAACTGAATGACAGGTCCATTAGAACAGGCAAAGGAAAATATTTATTTACCCAGTGTGTAAATTAATCTGTGGAACTCCTTGCCACAGGTTTTGGTGGCAGCACCTGGCCTAGATGCTTCTAAAAAGAGATTGGACAGATTTTTTTGGGGGGGGGGAGGAGTCCATCATCAATTGAATGCCATGGTGGGTATATGCAATTTCCTGGTTTTAGGAGTAGGCTCCCTCTGGCTATCAGATGCAAGGGAGTGACAATAAGATGCAGGTATGCTTGAGTGACTCCGGAGGCATCTGATTGGCCGCTGTGAGATAGAGGAAGCTAAACTGGTAGAGGAAGCCTTTGGTCACATCCAGCAGGGCTTTTTTTATGTGTGTCTCCATTTATGACTGCAATTATTTGCAAATATTGAAGAAAATGGAACACTCCGATACTGTTGTGTTCATTTGTTTTCAAGGAGACTATGTATTTCCACACTTAATGCTATTTCTGGCCACTTGTTCCTGTGCACCTGTTCAGGCAGGTCTTTTAAGGCTTTCAAAGCTGACTTCCTCACCCTCTTTCCTTGTGTCCCTCTAAGCCCAGGTGTCCTTTGATAATAAATGCAGTGAGTGCTTCTAATCCACTTCACATCCAATGCAAACTGTTCCATATCAGCTTGCAATACCTGACTAATGTGTTAAAATAATTGAGTCTTTGCAATCTGGGAAATGAACTCCGCAGACTTCACAATTTGGTATTTTGCAAGCGTTCATATACCTCTTTCCCGCACTTCCAGTCATGCCGAGAGTCACGAATTGGAGCAGGGGATTTTAAGGACCGCTTTGACCAGAATACATAGATCTTGCCTCTCCCTGTAGAGTGATTGTCCAGATAGACAGATGTCTCTGGGTCTTTTTTAAAAAAAAAACCTGAAGAATGCCATCTTCAAAATGTGAAGATGTGCTGTCCTTTAATCCCATTTTTAATGCTGAAGAGCAAGACTAGAATGGCACTATTGGGTCTAAAAGAAGCAAGGCGATTCTTTACCAGCACACTTCAATATTATTTTTCACGTGAAGTGCTAAGAGAAACTCATCCCTACAGTGCTATAAAAGGAATACAGAGCAAAAGGATTCTAGGGTGCCTGATTTTCAGCCAATGCAATCTTTCCTGTTGGGACTAATGGCAGTTTTGGGTCTGCAGCATAAAGGGAAGGATTTAATATCACATCCCGATCAGTGGTGTCATCTACTCTCGCAGAGACGGAACGCTGGGCGGGACGTACGTTTGATTGGCAGCCCAGTCCGTGCAGTTCCGCCGCCTTCCCCCACCACGCGGGCTGCCCTCGGTTGCCACGCCACACCACTGCTCCCCCAGCTCCATGATGGACGTAGGGGGGATGGGTGGGGGGCGCGCTGGGTGCCTGGGCGAGCAGGAAGGATGGCGGAAGTGAACGGGCAGGCAGCCAATCAAACGCAAGTCCCGCCCAGCGTTCTGTCTCTGCGAGAGTAGATGACACCACTGATCCCATGGAGTTATTATTTACTGGAGAAGCCCTGGAAGCCCATTCTTGAAGCCCTGGACTGACCAATATGGCTGACTCAGATCAGCGCCGTGAACGACGAGGGGCTCTCTCGCTCGCACGTCGCTCGCACGGCGTGCGTGTAAAAGTTAATTTCAACGTCTTTAAGCATGCCTGCGTGTTCTGCATACGGGTGTGCGAATCGCTGGACGAAAAATGGGATTTAATTTCCACGGAAAGATTCATGTATTCACATTACATTGGTTCAATAAAATGACCGTGAGTACTGAACATTAACAGAATTTATTTTTTTTTCTTTTGGGGGGGGGTGAGTGTAGAAGTTAAAAAAATACTCTTCGTAGTCTAGAAGTAAAAAAAAATTCCTCTCATATTGACAACTACTTGTGTCATGAAGAGATTTTAATGTAATTTTCCTACGGTAATATTTTCGAAATTCTGAACATTAACAGACATTTTTTTAATGGGGCATGGCCGTTTTATTTCTGCTTGTGTAGATTTCAAAAAATAAGTCTGTCAAAACAGTGCAATCCGAGTTTAAATAGACAGCAAGTGGCATTTCGTCCGGTATTTCCAGTAATATAATTACGCGGAATTAAACCTTGGAATTGCATATTAACTCATAATATGGTTACCACTGATGTTTCTCCACGATCACACGTTACTTTCGTGAGTTTTTACTTCAGGAGTAAACGATTCAGCCCTAAACATCATGCGAAAACCCATTTGAAATGCTTGGAATGAGCAATGTTTTGCACTCACCAACATGGCCGCTAAGCCCGCCCCCTAGGCTTCAACCTTCTCGTATTAATTGTTAGAGGAGGGCCGGGCCCTGACTGATCCCGATGCTCCACGGTCTCAATTCTGATCACCTTACACAGTTCTTATTCAAGTTCAAAAACAGACATATGCAGGGCCAGGCTTGACGCAATCTGAGCTCAATCCTGAGATGCTCTTCGCAGCGCAATCCTACAGTGCGCGCAACGCCGGCACAATGGGGCTGAGCCAGCGCTGCGCACTTAGCGCTGACACAGGGGTGACAATCGGCTGCCCTGTGTCGGTGCTAAGGACATAGGGCCGGCGCTGCTGTCGGCGCTGGCCCTGTAGCGCCTGGGCAGCGCCTCCCTTGCATCGGCCGAAGCCAGCTGGCGTAAGGGAGGCGCCATGACAATTGGCAGGAGGAGGGTGGAATGTGGGCGGGACAAGGGTGGGACATGGGCAGGCCTTGGATTCGGCCACAGGGAGAGGCCACGTGGCCGCGTGGTCTCCTCGGATCTGTGCCCGCTCCTTAGCGGGTGCAGATCCAAGGAGCGCATAGGGGAGGCTGGAGCCTCCCCCATGGAACAAACATTCCATTGGCTCCAGCCTCCCCAACCCAGCGTCGGATATGGTGCTGGCCGGCTGGCCTTGCCATTCCGGCGCTGGGTATGATTGTGCCCTCAGTCAGCACAAGTCCTTTGCGCCAGCTAGGGAGTGTACCAAACTTGACATTAGACACATTCGCACCGACTCCATAATCAGAGAGGCCAGCACAAGGAAATGCATTGGCCTCCCTGCCCCAATTGCACCAGGAAGGTAAGGCCAGTTGAGGGAGGTGGGTTTGGATGGATTTGGGGAGGGTGGGGGCAGAACAAGGCAGATTGGGGCGGGAGAAGGCGGAGGTGGGTGGACCCACCCATGGGCAGGCTGGCCTGGCAGGGGGGGGGGATCGGCCTGGACGACATGGGCCGGATCCAACCCCGCATCCCCAGCCTGGTCAGCCTTCCCTGGGCTCCTCAGATTCATGTCACCAATTTTGCTGGCGCAGATCCAAGGAGCTCTACTGGGATGGCTGCAGCATTAATTAATCCCCTTACCCAGGGCAGGACGTCTAGCCAAGAGGGTAAAAAGCCACCATCCTGCCCTAAGATAAGATCCAAATGTCACCAGTTCGAAAACACCGCAAGTATCCGTGAGCGGCAGACCTCGAAGAATGCGGCTGATAAGATTGGAGCTGTGTCTGACTGCCTGTGAGAGAGGAATTGTGTCGGCCAGCTGTTCTTGGTGAGAGCAAGAAGTTTGTTTATCAGCTGGCAGGAGGGCAATTGTGCGGCTAAGAAAGAGAGGCTGGACTTGAAAGTGTCATCTGAAATGTAGCAGTTCTTGTGAGATTAGAATTTACTGTGATTGTAAAAACCCTTAGGGTTTAGAAATGCCTGCCTATGTAAACCGCCTTGAATAATAAAGTCAAAAGAGCAATCTAATGACCTAGAAAGGCGATATATAAATTAATAATAATAATAATAATAATAATAATAACTACTACTACTACTACTACTACTACTACTACTACTACCCTGGCTTGCGCTTCAGCCAGCCCCAACCTCGCACAAGGCTGGCTGGCCTCCCTGTCCCAGACTGGGTTAGGATCGGACTGTGTGTTGTTTAGTCATTAGCAGATTAGATTAGATAATCTGGATTTAAAACCAATTTAATCTGGATTAAAATTAGATTAAAAATTGGTTGAACGCAGTGGTTCCCAAGCTGTGGGTAAGGACCCACCAGTGGGTCGCGAGCCAATTTCAGATTGGTCGCAATGCACCTAGTGCAGCCATATTGAAAATTTAGGAAGATGGGATCCTGGAAAGGGGAAGGCTGTGGGGTTGTTTTGCTTGTGTCATCATGGTTGTAAATAGACTTTTTTTTCTTTCTGATTCACTTTGCTATTGGAAAAGGACTGAGAAATAGACCAATTTATTGCTGCATTCTCAGGAAAGCAGCAGGCTCTGGTATCACAATGACGGCACATCAGTTCTGGTGGATCCTGGATAGATTGTCATTGTAAAAAGTGGGTGCTAAGAAGTTTGAGAACCTCTGGTTTAACAATTTGCAAACCAGAGAGTTTCATATGGCACACTACCAATAAGAGGTGTCACTAGATTGTGATCTGAGAAAATCCTTCTGAATTCCTTTTATGTTTCACATCTTATTTTTTTTCATTCTTTTGTGCAACTAATACACAATACCTCTTTTTTAAAAAAATGTTTAAAAACAGAGCAATCAAAGTCTGAGCATTGATATTTTTCCATCAAATGATTTTTAAACACTACTGGTCTACAGTCTCAGTATACAGTTCTGCTTTGTATGTTGCAAAATGAGACCATTTTGGTGTATAATCCCAGTTAAGTTTTTTTTTTTTTCCTCCTGGGGAAAAAAAAAAAAGAATTCTTAGATCTGTACACATTTTGATCTGATAGATGGGTACATACTGTATATCACTTCATACTGATTTCCATCTGATAATTTTGATGGAAAAGGCTCTAATTGTCAATAGTCACCATGGTTATCACTACTGCATTTGTCTTCCTCAATATTAGTCGCATTATTTATAATGTATTGGAATAGTTAACTAGTAGTTACCCAAGGAACAGCAGACACATTTCTTGATTTTCTGCGTGAATATCATTCTGCTTCCTAAACCATTTCACATTTGCAGTGAATCACTTTCCGAAGATGCTCCAGTTTTGAAGCAATATCCATCATTCCCCGTTTGTAGGTTGCTGGCTTTGAACTTGCAACTTCATTCATCCATTAGGGGAGTGGTAAAGGAACCTTGAATGGAATGATATCAAGAATCGCACAAGAGTTACTCTAATAAACTGCAAACATAGCATTGCATGGCCATGAATCGTACTCATTCGTCTCATGGATCTGAAAATTCCATAGACATGAGCCATACTGGGAAAAAAGTCAACAGGAATGGCATTATTCTTTTAATTTGATGCACTACCTCTTCCGTCATAGTCATAGGTTAATAGTTGATGTAGTGAAGTGGTTCTCCTCCTCCTCCTCCTCCTCCTCCTCCTCCTCCTCCTCCTCCTCATTATTATTATTATTATTATTATTATTATTATTATTATTATTATTATTATTATT
>JAJKFI010000099.1:1437415-1452415 GCA_029204185.1 Lerista edwardsae | reverse complement strand
TAATAATAATAATAATAATAATAATAATAATAATAATAATAATAATACATGTATTTATATATAGCACATTTCTTAAGATCACTAGATTTCTCTAATGATTGTAACTCAAGGCGGTTTACATAGGCAGACTTTTTCACAAACCCGAAGGTTTTTACAATTTACAGAATGTTCTATCTTTCAAGAACAACACTCATACAGATCTTTCTTTCTGGATTTAGCCTTCTTTCTTAGCCACCCGTCTGTCTTCTGCTGGCTGATAAGAGGCTTCCCTGCTCCCACCAGAGACGCAGCTGACTTCAGCACACTCCTCCTCCCACGAGGCAGCTGCAACTCAGCTTTTAATCAGCCGCAGTTTGCAAGGTCTGCTGCTCACAGAGACTTCCGGGAGTCTTGAGCTCACGACCTTCAGATCTTCAGCTGTTATCTTTGGGCAAATGGAGGCATTAACCCTCTCGGCTACATCTTCTGCTAAATGAATGTGTGTGTTAGCGTGATAATTAGTCCTGATTGGCGTAGAAATGTATAGAAAACAGGTCATTTTAATGGGACTGTAAGTGGGTAGCAAAATGAAATAGTGTAGAGGTATCATCCATTTAACATTGAATGGCGTTTTTCATCTGCGCACTTTGGCACCTGTTTTATTTATGTTTAGACCAGAACCATTTAATTTCCAGAAACATAAACTTTTATGCCTTAATTTAGTGCTCCGGGAATGATCAGGAGCAATGTTCCAACCTGTGCAGCTCAGTGCAGCTGAAGGTCACAGAATTGTACATCCATTCCGGCCCTCCAATCCCACTCAGTTCAAACTCAAAAAAAATGGCTCCATGGACCTATGCATCCTTTTTCACACTGATTCAATTGCAGGCATGACTCAGAGGCTTCTCTCCTATGCCATGTAGTTGGAAAAGGCTATTATGATAGACCTTGAGAAAAGACATTTGTTAAATCCACATTGTCTTTGGGGGAGAGAATTACATTCACATCACAGGTAATTAAGCTATGGCACTCCTTGCCACAGGAGGTGGTGATAGCATCTGGCCTAGATGCCTTTAAAAGGGGACTGGACAGATTTCTGGAGGAAAAGTCCATCGTGGGCTATAGGCCATGATGAGTTGTACAACCTCCTTACATTAATAGTAGGCTACTTCAGAATGCCAGGTGCAAGGGAGTGGGAACAGGATGCAGGCATCTTGTTGTCTACTGAGCTCCCTGAGGCACATGGTGGGGTGCTGTGAGATACAGGAAGCTGGACTAGATGGGCCCTTGGCCTGATCCAGTGGGGCTCTTCTTATTTTCTTCCCTTTCAAATGTTGCATCTTCTTTTTCACCTTCTGTTTTCCACATTGTCATGCTCACTTCCCAGCAGTGGTGTATGAAGAGGGTGGTTGGGGGTGGTGGGTCCCAGGTGCCAGGCTGCAGGAGGGGACTCCAAGAGACCATCTCAAGATGGCGGTGGTGGAGTGACCCTGGCTTCTCGGCATCAGACCAACAGCCCAATCATTTTGGACCAATCTGCGGGTGGAGCAAAGGTTTCACCTACTGATAATGCCTTAGGGCAGAAGTCCTCAAATGTTTTAGAACCAGAACCCACTTTTTTAGAATGACAAGCTGTCTGGGACCCACCGGAAGTAATATCATGGCTGGAAGTGCCACCACTGTCATGCCAGAAGCTGCCACGTTCCTGAGAATGAAGCAATAAATTGGATTATTTCTCAGCCGTTTTCCAACCGCAAAGTGAATCAGAAAGAAGGAAAGCCTCTTTACAACCTTGACACAAGCAAAACTCCCCCTTTCCATCTTCCCATAATTTCAATATGGTTGCTCTAAGTGCTTCGCAACCCACCTGAAATTGGCTCACGACCCACTGGCGGGCCCTGACCCAAAGTTTGGGAGCCACTGCCTTAGGGCAATCACAAACGCGTCTCTGGCCGTGCGCGAACCTGCCTCCTTACCCACCCCTTCCCAAACCTGATCCATCCTCACCCTGCCCCTGTCACTGCCCTGTTCTCCTGCCACACCTCCCCATCTCCCCCACCATCGTACCTTTTATTTGGCAGTGGGAAGGCTCCAGTCTTCCTGCCGGCATTCCAACAGGGTGCTACTGAACGCTGTTGGAGCGCCATTGACAACTGGCACTGACTGCAGTGGAAGAGGAGCTCCGGCAATGGCCGGCCCTTTTAGGATTGGGCTGTAATAAAATCATATACTACTACTGACATCCTTCAGTCTCAAAAGACTATGGTAACGTGCTCTGAAGACTATGGTAACGTGTCCTGGAACAGCTCCCTGATTTCGTTGGTTTCGGGGCCGCCTCCTTGCCTCAGCCTGTTGCGCAAGTGTCTCTTGGAGCTGGGAGAGGCCATGCTGCACCACCTGCCTCCAAGCTGGATGCTCAGAAGCAGTGATGTCATGCAGGGGGTACGCGGGGGTATGCGAGTACCGGTTTCTAGGATTACGGCTGGCCCCACCCATTCGCCCACCCACTTGTCGACTCCGCCCCCTGCAACGTTTGAATTTCCTGCACATTTGAGTTGCCTGCACGTTCTCAGAGCCAGGAAGGCAGGCAGGCAGCGAGCGGAGCCTTGCCTTGCCTTGCCTTGCCACTGAAAAATGAGCTGCTCTGGGGTTTTGGGACTGTTGGGTCACTTTAACATGATGCCAGGCCTCCTTAACATGTTCTGGGGGTGCTGTGGAAGACTGTTGCAACTGTTGGGTCAGTTTAAAATGGTCTGAGGCCTCAAAAAGGGCTTTTTCATGTCACTTCCTGCCACGACATCACTTCCAGCTTATGACGTCACTTCTGGTGGGCGGGTCCCGACACGTGCCAATCAAAAGTGAGCACCTGTTATTAAATCATTTAGATGACACCACTGCTCAGAAGTCCAGGTTTCCCATCTGTTGAAGTCCATTCCCAAGGTCTTCAGATCCCTCTTGCAGATATCCTTGTATCGCAGCTGTGGCCTCCCTCTAGGGCACTTTCCCTGCACTAATTCTCCATACAGGAGGTCTTTTGGAAGATCATATAAGGCAGAAAGGAAACCTTCACTCCCTTACTCCATTCTGAGAGTTTTGTATCAGTGGAAATAAATATACTCACGAGTCCGTAAGGTCGACAGCTCATCAGCACACACAAGGGAACTGCTACTCATTTCGTACTCCAAGACTGACTTGAACTAAAATGGAAAGAAAACTTCTTTGCAGCCACGGTTTGACTTTTAGTCCAAAATGGAAATGAAAAAAAAAAAAGCAGCGGCTTATTAAAACTGTTAATGTTCTTCTGGATGTTTCTTATTTTGCGTCCTAGTATTACTTCAGGCACTTGTACTTATCTGGTGCCTCCGAATAATCCTTTTGTGGATTACTGTGGAACTGTAAGCACATCTCTACATTCACGGTTTCATAAATATGTTCAAATACCAAAGGCGCTTTTCATTTTAAGTGGAATGAATACTGTGTCCCACTGGAAGCCATTAGATATTCTCTATAGCTCACAAAAGTGAAAGACTGTAGCATCTTTGAAATGTAAAACACCTTTCTCGATAGACGAATTTCTCTTACTGGGCATTCTTGGAAAATCTGGCACTCTCCAGTTTTCAGAAAATGCATCTGCCTCTTCTTGCCTAGTAATAAAGGATGGATGATTTGAGCCATAGATGGCTATCTGAAGGATACAGTCAAGCTATACAAGGCTGTTAGCTGTAGAGTATCCATTCAGAGTTAACAGAGTTTTCTTGGGTTTCATCTTGGTGCAAAGGTGATCTAATGGGCAAAACTGTGCAAATCTAGAGCAGGGTTTATCAAAATGTAGGTTTTGATCCATCAAGCAGGTCATGAACAGCTTGCAACATAGTATGTCTTGGATGGGAGGGGCTCGCAAAGCTCTGAAGAACTAGGTTCAATCCTAGAATCTCCGTGGGGGACGTGGTGGCGCAGCGAGTTAATCCGCTGTTGCTGGGCTTTCAACCGCATGGTTGGGAGTTCGAGACTGCGCGACGGAATGAGCTCCCGTTGCTTGTCCCAGCTCCTGCCAACCTAGCAGTTCGAAAACACCTAAAATGCAAGTAGATAAATAGGGACCACTTCGGTGGGAAGGGAACGGCGTTCCGTGCGCTACGGCGTAGAGTCATGCCGGCCACATGACCACGGAAGCTTGTCCTCAGACAAAAGCGCCAGCTCTACAGGCTTTGAAACCGAGATGAGCGCCCCCTACAGTTGGTCACAACTAGACTATTTGGTCATGGGGAAACATTTACCTTTATAGAGGTGTCACTAGGTTCTATATGTATTATGTTTAGGCAGGAGCCATGGATGAATGGTTGAGCAGCAGGGACTGCCTGAAGCTAAGCAGGAAAATCTGTGGTCTTGTTTTTGTATGGGAGCCGGAATGTCAGGCTGTGACAAGCTGCTGTACCTGTTGTGGCAGGACGGAGGGGCTGATCAGCTGATTAGTCACTGCAAGTGAGAGTTGTGGGGGAGTAAATGAGGTCAGCTGGCAAAAAAACAGCATATGACCTTGAGGACCTGTCCAGGCTTGACTTATGTTTGCCTGCTGAAGCTCAATGGCATGCAGCCAGAGGAGAAAGCCACACTGCGAAGGCTACACCTGGGACTGAGGATTAGGTGAATCATAGATCACTGTATATTTGCAAAAATCCCATTGAAAAATAATGCTAAGCCACTTTGTACATTTGTTTCAGCCTGGGAAAGCTGGAATATAAATTCTTCAAATAAATAAAAGTAAATAAATATCACCCGATGAGAGAGCTCATTCAGGGCGCAATCCTAACCTGAGGTTTGGCTGGCATAGTTAGGCCAGCAAAGTTTGGCTGCCACAAAGGACAGCATAATGTATGTTTGGACCACTCTTGGAGTCAAAGAGGCCAGCACATAGACATGACCTGCCCTCCCTGATTCCGAGAGAGGTCCAAACGTATTTCACGGTGGCCTTTGTGCCAGCCAAACTTCGCTGGCCTGATTGTGTTCGCTGGCCTGATCCTGATAAAATCAGGATTCAACCTGAGTCAACCTGGTTATTTGGTTTAACTGTTGATAGAATACAGACATTTCAATGTGGTATGTTTCATTGAATTCTGCATTAAATTACCCATCAAATGATATATAACATTATTAAAAAAAATTCCAAGATTTTCACAATTTTGGCCAGTAGTGGTGTCAATCCCCACAGAGTGTCACCCGGTGCGGTCCACACGCCCCTACTCCCTCGTGATCCCATACACATAGGTACAAATGCATCGTGCATTGTGCATCCAGATAAAGGGAAGAAAAGGTAACATTGATCAGCTAGATGGAGACTGAGAAAAGGCCCACATGCATTGAGGAGCCCACCTGGTTAACCTGTGGAGCCCCAGTACCTGGCATCAGCAGTAGTCAGTGGGCACAGGGGAAGGCTTTGACCTTCAGCAATGTAGTGCAGGCACTGAATCAGCAATTCTGTATTCTCTCCAGCACATGGGGCTCACGCATACAGCAGGTGTAACTCCTTGTTCAGGTGACATTGGCAGAAAACATTAAAATGCAAGGATTCCTGTTTTGCACCCATTCCTGCAACATTTCAGCAATAATTTCTCAGATGGAAGCTCTTTACTCAGGCCGACTTAAAACAAAGGTATTGATACAAAATTGAATATATTGAAGAGCAATCTTGAACATCTCATGGGCAGAGGTGGGTTTGGTGTTTGTTTTTTGTGCAATCACAAAATAAAAACCCATAAACACACACAAACCTCTCATGTTTGTATAAAAACCCAACAAAATATGAAATTGCAAATAAAATTAGATTCACTAACACCTCTACATGCATGTGGCTGCATCTACTGACACTATACTACCTATATCACCTACCTAGTACATTTTGAAAGTGATTATTTATTTATTTATTTATTTATTTATTTATTTATTTATTTATTTAATATCCCGCCTTTCTGCCCCATGGGCACCCAAGGCGGCTTACAACATTAAAATACAATACAATCACAATATTTGATAATTAAAACCACAATTAAGAACAATATTAAAATAATTAAAATTTAAAACAACAAGCCCCGTGGATCCTAAAATATACAAAGAGAATATAAAAACCAGCCAGCCTGTCAACAGTTAAAAGCTTGTTGAAATATGAAGGTCTTCAGCCCCTGCCGAAACATTGCCAAAGAGGGAGCAGTTCTTAATTCAAAGGGGAGGGTATTCCAGAGTCGGGGGGCCACCACCGAAAAGGCCCTATTCCTGGCCGCCATCCCCCTCACCTCTCCTGGTGGCGGCACAGTCAAAAGCCCCCCCCCATGACCTAAGAGTATGGGCAGGATTATATGGAAGGAGGCGGTCCCTCAAATACCCCAGACCCGAGCCATAAAGGGCTTTAAAGGTCAAAACTAGCACTTTGAATCGGGCCCGGAAAGGAACCGGCAGCCAGTGTAGTCGCCGAAGCAATGGCTTGACAGAGTCAAACCGATGGGCTCCAGCAACTTATTTTTAATGACTTTATAATGATAACTTATTTTTTAAAAAACGTGCCCTTGGAATAAAAACACATAACACCACTTTCTGCACTTCTACCTTTTGAAAACATCAAAACCCATGGGGGAAAAAAACCATTTTCCCTGATGGAAAATCTAGCCCTGCCCTCCAATCCGAACATTACTATGCTAAAATAGGAGGCTGAGTTCTGACAGGATTGGCCCAGGTGGCTCAGTTTGAAAGAGGATTGCAAATCTGCCTTCCCACTTTCTCTCCTTTTCTTTAAACTTTTCTCTTCTGCTAAACCTTTACGGAGGTCTCTGCCTTCTAGAGATAAATATTCATAAGTCTGCTCGCCTAGGTGGTAGGTCAAAGCATCACACATTACAACAATACCATGCAGAGGATGCTAAAACCTTCTCCAAGTATAATTCTTAAAACAGGTGTCAGTATTTTTCCACAAAGAAACAGCTATTTGATCTTAGCAGCTCAAAACGCAGGCCTCCTAATGATGTTGCATGTATGTCTTGGTCTACCACAGGCAACAGCAAATATCAGAGAAGGAGAGAGAGACATTCCCTATTGTAGCACAGAAGAAAAGAAACCATTCTGTGCTGAAAAGGTCAATGGAATGATCAAGGTAAGAAGCAAATATTGACTAAGTACCACATTTCTGATGCAAATGTCACAAGCAGGTAGCAGGCAGAGACACATGTTCAATTAGCTTTTGGCAGCATTTATGGTCACATCTGAACAGTCCACCATATGCATTATCAAAGAAGGCAACTCCTCTCACTTAGCCCTGTAGGTTGTGTCCCTGCCTGTTTTTGAAGGGCAGCATTAAGAGATCTTGCCAAGATGCATTATTTTCATCCACCTGCTGTTGCTATGAAAAAGAACACAAACTATATGTATAATGTGAAATGTAAATGAGCTGATATATGAAGTTTCTGCGTATAGATTGCTGCTTATTTAGCATATCCTGCTAAATATGAGACAGGACATTACCTGATGACTAATGATTTTAGAATCTTATTAATACTCATATAATTCCCTTTGTCAAGATCAAAATATTGTAACATCAAAATGTTATAATTGGAAAAAAAACTAACAGAAACAGAGGTGTATGAATTCTACTTTAGGAATACTGGCATCCTTTATGTATGTTAAAGAAACCCTTATGCCAGTGGGAGCGCAATCCTAACCTGGAGTTAGGCCGGCACAGTTAGGCCAGCAAAGTTTGGCCAGGACAAGGGCCACCATAAAGCGCATTTGGATCACTCTCAGGGAGCAGTCCTAACCTTGAGTTAGGCCAGCATAGTTTGGCTGGCACCAGGGCCACTGTAAAGCGCGTTTGGACCACTCTTGGAGTCAGGGAGGATATTGCACGTCTGTGTGCTGGTCTCTCTGACTCCGAGAGTGGTCCAAACATACATTACGGTGGCCCTGGTGCCAGCCAAACTTTGCTGGCTTAACTATGCCGGCCTAACTCAAAGTTAGGATTGCACCCTCAGAATCAGGGAGCCTGGTGCACATCTGTATGCTGGCCTTGCTAACTCCAAGAGTGGTCCAAACATACGTTATGGTGTCCCTTGTGCCGGTCAAACTTTGCTGGCCTAGCTGTGCTGGCCTAACTCCAAGTTAAGATTGCAATCTGGGTTTCTTTTAAGATGAAAATATAGCATGAAATTTGCAGTCCCCCAATTTTAGAATGATGTCCTTTAGAAAGGACATATATGAAAATCTGAAGCAGGTTTAGCAGACCCACTGAAATTTCATGGTGCGGTTGTTCTACAGCTTGAATTATAGTACAAAACCAATGATGCAGTGCATTTTGAATGAAGTACAAATACTTACAAGCAAACGTGCAGTCCAGTGAGTGCACTTAATGGGAAATAAATACACGTGGTGTTTTTTTTTTTGTGAAAAATACATGTTCTCACTTGCTACTCACTAGGTAGCCATATATTTGCAAAAACCATGATGCAGTGTGAGTGCGAACAAATTGCACACAAGGGATGGAATGAGATGTGACTGTTGAACGGCAGAAAGCTGCAAGGTCATAGAGTCTTCACAATCCTCCAGTCTTTTCCAACCCCATCATTTTATGACTGTCATAATATCCTAACACCTCTATCTGGAGGTATCCTGGATGCACTGATTAGAGACCAATGACTGACCTGCGGCGTTTGGGTTTTGCAAAGGCTAAGGGGGCTGCAACTGACCTGAAGACTGAGCTAATTATGCTGTGAAATGAACGGTTGTGGTCCTCTTCTTGCCTTTGCATGGCAAGTCGCAGACAATGGGTGTGCGGAGGGAAAGGAAGTGCAATTGTCGTCTTTCTGCCTGAGTAGTCCATTCAGCGGCTCAAGAATTCTTGGGTCTTGGCAAACTCTCAAATGGCAAGGTTAGTGCCACCAAAATAAAACCCACTCTAGCTCCCCAACCTCTCTCCATTCTACACTCTCCAAGTGTTAAAGAAAACACTCTCATCACCCACAGATTTTATTCCATTCATGCCTGGAGCTACAGCCATTTGCCAGCTTCCTGGATTTCTTCTATTCCTTTTACTTTTGCAGCGAGACTGAAGAGCATCTTTATGTATTAGGGAAAGGAAAATGCTCACTGCCGACGATTCCGGGTGCACAGGAATACACTGCCTCAATGTGATTAAGCATGCAGAGTGTGCTTCCAGCTTTTCTTCGGCCTTGCCTGTTTTTGCCTTGTTTTTGCTTTTGATGGATTTGCATAATCTCCTCTGATTCTGCCTTAGTCTGCTCCTGCAGATAAAGATTCTTGCTTTCGCCCTATCGCAATCACCTGGACATGATCCCGTCAAAGTTCGGAACTCGGATGCCCCCACTGATTCCAACGGGAGAGGTTGAAGCGTGCACTTAGCCGTCTCGCTGAAACCAAGAGGGTTTGAAAATGCTTCATTTTGGCTGCAAAGTGACTGTTACTTCCAAATCTGTTATCGTTGCGATTCCCAGATGATGGATCCATTGCCGACTGGTGGTTCACAATCCAATTTTTGGTGGTTCATGAAACTGACAGATTAGGCTATGGGCATCAAGGGTTAAACAACTTGCTCCTTGTGGGGAGCACTGCTGCCCAGTCACCCTTCACCAGAGCTGGAAAAGGTGCAGAAGAGAGTGACAAAAATGATTATGGGGCTGGGGCACCTCCGTTATGAAGAAAGACTGCAGCGTTTGGGGCTCTTCAGCCTAGAAAAAAGGCGACTGAGGGGGGACATGATTGAGACATACAAAATTATGCATGGAAGGGATAGAGTCGATAAAGGGATGTTCTTTTCCCTCTCTCAATACACCAGAACCAGGGGGCATCCGCTAAAACTGAGGGTTGGGAGAGTTAAAACAGATAAAAGGAAGTACTTTTTTACCCAGCGGGTAGTTAATCTGTGGAACTCTTTGCCACAGGAGGTGGTGATGGCATCTGGTCTTGATGCCTTTAAGAGGGGATAAGAGGGGATTTCTGGAAGAAAAGTCCATCGTGGGCTATAGGCAATGATGAGTTGTAGCCTCCTTACATTAGTAGTAGGCTACTTCAGAGTACTGGGTGCAAGGGAGTGGCAACAGGATGCAAGCATCTTGTTGTTTCATGCCTCCCTGGGGCACCTGGTGGGCCGCTGTGAGATACAGGAAGCTGGACTAGATGGGCCTTTGGCCTGATCCAGCAGGGCTCTTCTTATGTTCTTATGTTCTTATAGCCACAGAGGTGTGAGCAGCTGGCGAAGTGAAACTTTTTTTAAGGTGGATTCCAATACTAAACAGCATGGGAACCCCTGTGTTATAGGAAAGTGACACCCCCACCCCCCATGCACCGCCAAATGTGCAAGTCACATTTGATCCACCAATTACAAACGTCTTCAGTGAATAATGTTTTTAAAATCTTTCCCCTCCCCCCAAGGGTTCTCAGTTGATTTATACCCTAGTCTGGAAGCAGCACAAGTCCCAAGTCATTTTGAGAAACAAGTCCTTGAACAACAACAACAACAAATCCTTTTCTCCTCCCTCCTACCCCCCAGCCCTGCCCCCCCTGACTACCCGCTCCTCACCACATCTGCTGCTGCTGTCGGTCTGAAGGACGGCTTCTGGATTGTGCATGAGCTCTTTTAGCGCAACATGGAAGTGAAGGGGGAAAAAGTTTGCAAGCAAGCACACACACACTAAAAAGAGTCAGGATTCAAGTCAGTTTTCCGAGTCACTGGCCCCAAGACTTGAGTTGGGTCTCAGTCAGTGTTGTCTGTGACTTGAGTTAACACGAGTTGTGAAGTTTTTGAGTGAAGTTGCGACAACTTGAGTGCCCATCCCTGGTGGCTTCACAGAAATAATCACATCTGTGACAGAATGGAAGTGACTTGCTCCTTTCTGCAGTACCAACCGTTCCATGTGTAGGTCTGAAATAAGAACTTAATCATCCCTATGAGACTTCCACTGGGGACCTAAAACTTTTTTTGTTTCGCAGTATGTTATGTTTGCACTTTGATTACTATCGTTTTGACTGCTGTTTGTTTTCTGCTTATGGTTGCTTTATTGCTTTTGTCTCTGTTTTATTGTCTGGTATTTTAACGTTTGTATTTAATATTTACTTTATTAATTATGTTTTACTGAGGTTATAGGCTGCCTGGTTTGTTCTGAGTAAGGAGAACAGTAGGATATAAATCTACAATCCTTCCTCCTCTTGCAATGTCGCTGTCATCCAGTGGAGGACTCCAACACAGTTAAAAAAGCTTAAGAACATAGGAGCCCCCTGGATCAGGCCAAAGGCCAATCTAGTCCAGCTTCCTGTATCTCAGAGTAGCCCACCAGGTGCCTCAGGAGCACATGAGACAACAAGACGCCTGCATTCCGTTGCCACTCCCTGCCATTGCACCTGCCATTCTGAGGTAAATTCTGAGGTAAACACACTGGTGGCTAGTCAAGATTCTCCACAGCATTTCTCTTTGACAGCCATCAGAATTAGATACTCATCTTCAGACATGTACTCATAGGAACATAGGAAGAGCCCTGCTGGATCAGGCCAAGGGTCCATCTTGTCCAGCTTCCTGTATCTCACAGTGGCCCACCAGATGCCTCAGGAGCACACAAGACAAAAAGATACCTGCATCCGGATGCCGCTCCCTTGCACCTGGCATTCTTAGGTAGCCTACTTTGAAAACCAGGAGGTTGCACATACCCATCATTGCTTGTAACCTGTGATAGACTTTTCTTCCAGAAGTCTGTCCAATCTTCTTTTTAAAGGCAAATAGGCCAGAAGCCGCCGCCACATCCTGTGGCAAGGAGTTCCAAAGGCTAACAAGCTGGAAATATTTTCTCTTTTGTGTAAAACTCTCCCAACACACAATTTGAGTGGATGCAGGTTGTGGGGGGGGATTCCGCCCCCGAATTACCACATCACCTCGACTTCAGCCCTGACTTCTAAGAATGTTCACAGACGGTGCAGCCTTAGGCTGTGTACAACTGATGCTTTTGCAATGAACTGGTTGCTCTCTCCTCAGCTGGCTGTAGTCCCAGCCCTGTGTCAGCAGTTTGCCTGCCTATATAAATGTAATGAAAGCGAAGGCAAGCTTTGCTGCAAGGGGCAGGCTGGCAGACTCCTTTTACAAATGGAAATGTTCACCCTGGTACCAGAAGGAAGAACACACCGTCCAAAGCAAAAGAGAATTTGAAAGTGAAGAAAACCCGGGTGAACACACAGCACAGTGCTGTGCAGAAGCAGCAGAATCTCAGGGAATGAGATGGTTTTTCTCTTTCTATAGGAGCGCACCTGGGATATGTGCAGGTGCATTCATGTTTCATGGCCTAAGCACTAGCATTTTTAAAAGAACTCTTTTTCAGCCCCATATTTATTAATTTAACAATAAATCTAATGTAAGAAATGCACATTAAAAATACACCTCTTTGCTATATGTAACTTCTTTGCAATATGAGAGTTGAAATCTTATACCCATTTACTCCAGCATAACAATCCAATCCTACCTCCTTTGTTGGGTTTACTCCTTTACAGGTCCCTAGAGGTTAAAGGTAAAGGTAAAGGTTTCCCCACGACCGAATGGTCTAGTTGTGACCAACTGTAGGGGGCGGTGCTCATCTCCATTTCAAAGCCTGTAGAAGGACAAGCTTCCATGGTCATGTGGCCGGCATGACTCTACGCCGTAGCGCACGGAACGCTGTTCCCTTCCCACCGAAGTGTTCCCAATTTATCTACTTGCATTCAGGTTCTTTCGAACTGCTAGATTGGCAGGAGCTGGGACAAGCAACGGGAGCTCACTCTGTCTTGAACTCCCAACCTTCTGGTCGGAAAGCCCAGCAGCAGTGGTTTAACCCGCTGCGCCACCACGTCCCTCCCTAGAGGTTACCTAGGGACAAATTCCTAACTCCTCACAGGGAGTGAGGCAAATTCCAAGCACTCCTCACAAAAAGCAAATTCCAGAACTCCTCACAAGGAGAAACACACAATAACTCAGAAGGGAAGCTAAACAAGGTTCTATCAGACATGGGAAAGGGAGGCATCAATTCTTCACGTCCCTCTTGTTGGCACCAACCTTTGAAACAAAATAAAATTCAAAGCAAATGTCATGAGCAAAACATCTCAAGACATTCAAAGTGAGAGCCAAAACCTTTCTAGAGTAAAGTGAAGTTGCTTAGAGCAATGGTTTCCAAACTGTGGGTTGGGACCCACCTGTGGGTCATGAGCCAATTTCTGGTGAGTCACAAAGCACCTAGAGCAGCCATATTGGAACTATAGGAAGATGGGACACTGGAAATGAGGAGGACTGTGCAGTTGTGTCCAGGCTATAAATAGGCTTTTTTCCCTTTTGGATTCACTTTGCTATAGGGAAACGGCTGTGAAATAACCGAACTTTTTGCTGTATTCTCAGGAAAGCAGACGGCACTGGCATCACAATGCTGGCACTTTCGGCCATGACATCACTTCAGTTGGGTCCAGAATACATTGTCATTCTAAAAAGTGGGTCCTGGTGTTAAAAAGTTTGAGAACCACTGGCTTAGAGGGTTTCTCACCATAGTGAGCCATCAGCTGCCGTTCCCCATTAAGGCCACAATCCTATACAAAACCTCTAAGCCAGGTGGGTTTTTCATGAGGCACCCCTAGCTGGTTTCTGTGGCACCCTGGGGAGTCATGGCTCACAGCTTGGGAACCACTTCTCTTAGCCAATATGCTGCTGTAGATACCACTGGAGTCTGTGTGTCATTCATAATATGCTTCCACGCTTGGCTACTGGGGGCAATATTTCTAACTTCGTCAATGGTCCATTGCTGCTTCTTTAGATCTTCCTCAATGTGTTTGAGAGCCTTATCCTAATTGTTTCCTAACAACCGCGACCACAAAGGAAAACACCCAGGATCTGTCACAAGCATCGCATTTGGAAGACCTTGAGCTTGACTTGAGCAGAGCAGAAGCGGATCTGTTCTGGGAGCAACACATGGCGGCTGCCCTGGGTGCGCTTTGAGGATAGGCCCCCGGGCTGCCGCACAGTGTGGCTGGCCCGTCCGCCCACTCACTCTTGTGTCCGGAATCACTCTCAATGGAGCAATTCTGGATACGGGAGGAGTGGCGGGTGTGGCAGGGCAGTGGCACTAGGGGGCGCTGTAACACATCATGGCATCGTCCTGCCCCAGGCTCCGTCCCATTGTGGACCTGGACAATCCTCTGCCCTGGGGCCAGGTGCTCAGACCACCACCCCTAGTGACACCTCCTTGCCTCTGCACCACCCCCACCGTGCCCCCACGCCACTCTCTATTTTGGAGCCGTTCACTGGCAGGGGCGGGCAGGAGGGCCAAGCTCCGCCCCCACTGCTCGCCTCTGCGAGAGGCATAAGAACATAAGAAGAGCCTCGCTGGATCAGGCCAAAGGCCCATCTAGTCCAGCTTCCTGTATCTCGCAGTGGCCCACCAGGTGCCCCAGGGAGGCATGAGACAACAAGATGCTTGCATCCTGTTGCCACTCCCTTGCACCTAGTACTCTGAAGTAGCCTACTACTAATGTAAGGAGGTTACAACCCATCATTGCCTATATCCCACAATGGACTTTTCTTCCAGAAATCTGTTCAATCCCCTCTGAAAGGCATCTAGACCAGATGCCATCACCACCTCCTGTGGCAAAGAGTTCCACAGATTAACTACCCGCTGGGAAGACCTTTTTATTCCATAAAGCTTTTAATTGTTGACAGGCTGGCTGGCTGGCTGGTTTGTGTATTTTTATAATTTTATGATCCACTGGACATGTTGTTTTTTAAATTGTATCTGTTTTTAATTTTGTTGTATTGTTTTTAACATTGTTTTAAATTGTTTTTTAATGTTAATTTTATATTGTTTCTTTTTATATTGTGATGCCGCCTTGAGTGCCTCCGGGCAAAAAGGCGGGGTAAAAATCAAATAAATCTATATATATAAAGAAGAGCCTGGGTGTGTGTGTGTGTGTGTGTATGTATGTATGTATGTATGTATGTATGTATGTATGTATGTATGTATGTATGTATGT
>JAJKFI010000099.1:1409979-1426640 GCA_029204185.1 Lerista edwardsae | reverse complement strand
GTTGGTTGGTTGGTTGGTTGGTTGGTTGGTTGGTTGGTTGGTTGGTTGGTTGGTTGGTTGGTTGATTGATTGATTGATTGATTGATTGATTGATTGATTGATTGATTGCACTCTCATTCTTGTACGTTTTACCAAGACTGTATATTCCAGAAGGACTCAAAACACAGTGGCCTCCAGGTGGTGGTGTTCAGTTTGCTGGCAAGGCCTATGCGCGCGCACGTGCATGAATGTACGGGCGTGTGTTTATCCATGCTGACTCTGCACTACAGGATTCCTTTCTTTGCAGTTTATTCCACAGTCACCTGGGTTGAAAAGGTTACAGTCCAATAAAGCTCAGTGGCAGCTCTCCAGCGGCCATGAATGTTTAATATGAGCATTGTTAAAATGTACTTGTCCTGTCTAGACTGTAGAAATGTGAGCGTAAACAGAGGTGATCCCTCTTTCACCTGAGCGCTTTGTGGTGGAAGGCATTGGCTTTGCATAACGTCTTCCATCACCGAGGCGGATATTCACATGCCGGATAGCAAGAGGCATTCACGATGATAGCAGCCAATGGAAAATGCCACTCGGTGAGCGACAAGGCTGATCACCCGCAGGGGGTTGTGTTTGTTAGTGTGCCTCTTTACTGGGGCTCTCCACACCTGAGTCGGATTGTAATGCAACGGCCTCTCATCCTCTCTTAATGAATAAATCAGGCATCTCACCAACTCTTCATGCAGCATGACCTCCAGTGAAAGAGATTTTGTTCTCTGTGCCCATGTCAGGTGCAAAAGGTTTTGAAACAGACTTTCAATTTCCAGGATTTTTATACTGCTTTTCTAAAACTCGAAGTGGCGTATATAGAACATAAAAAGCACAGTTAAAAATATTAAAGTTAAAAGTTCTGAACAGTGGGGCTCCTATAGGAGGGCGAATCATTCTTTACAGGAGCCTCAGCTCCTGTGTAACTGTTACATACCCAGGAGGATAGCCAGAGGTTAAGCTTCAGCAGGAGGGCTGAAGGGGTGGAGCTAATCACCCCTCCAATCAGGGGACCTGAGCTAGATGAATCCAGCAGTTAATTAGTTAGGCCTGTTGCCTGTGTTGTTCTTGCAGAACAACAGCAAGAGTTGTTCTGTTGCTGTTATAATAAAATGCTCAACTGCGCTGGCCTTGTGTGAGTTGAGTTCGCAACGAACCCAGTATCTTACAGTAACGCAGCCCCTCCCCCACACCTCCAGAGCAATTCACTGCTCAGAGAGCCAGCTCAGTGGCTTTGCTCTCCAAGCCCTGAATGGCTCTGGAGGTGAGGGGGAGGGGCTGTATAGTGTTTTCTCCCTCCTGTAGGAACAGCACTCAGTGATGTCATTCAGGGGGAACGGACCAGAACGGGCGTTCCGGATCCTAACGGGCTCCGTGGCTGGTTCCGGGTTCCCAACAAGTGCCAATCAAAAGTGAGTTCCTGTTCCTAAATCATTTGAATGACACCACTGACAGCACTGGTTCAGAAAGCCCAGAGCCATTGTGAGCAATAGTGTACCCTGGGCAGGGTGGCTTCACCATTGTCAGGCCTCCTCTCTGCCTGATTCACCGGGTAAGTTTGGGAAGTGAGAATGGTGACAGAAAAGGGTTAGAAGAAAGTGTATCTTGAAGTTTCTGAGCTGTCTTGGAGAACTCTCGGGAAAACCATGAACTTTCTCTAGGATTCACCAAGAAAGCTTGGAAAAGCCAAACTCAGTATGAACGGAGGCAGGAAGCTCAACCATACTAGTTTTTTTCTTCCCTAGACAACTTAACAAAAAGCCAAGACATCCCCCTGCCAACAAAGGTTCGCATAGTCAAAGCTATGGTTTTCCCAGTAGCAATGTATGGCTGTGAGAGCTGGACCATAAGGAAGGCAGCGCGCCGAAGAATAGATGCTTTTGAATTATGGTTTTGGAGAAGACTCTTGAGAGTCCCCTAGACTGCAAGGAGATCCAATCGGTCAATCCTCCAGGAAGTCAAGCCTGATTGCTCCCTGGAAGGACAAATCCTGAAGCTGAAGCTCCAATACTTTGGCCACCTCATGAGAAGAGAGGACTCTTTGGAAAAGACCCTCATGCTGGGAAAGATTGAAGGCAAAAGGAGAAGGGGGCGGCAGAGGATGAGATGGTTAGATAGTGTCACCGAAGTGATGAACATGTAATTTGGTGAACTCTGGAATCTAGTGGAAGACAGGGAGGCCTGGCATGCTGTGGTCCAGGGGGTCACGAAGAGTCAGACATGACTTAGCGACTGAACAAGAACACCACCACCAACAAAACATTAACCCTTCAAGGGAGTTGAGTTTCCCGGTTGAGTTTTGCATCATTGCAGCTGGAGACATCTTCACTACCTAATTTAAGTGGTTAGGCAGCCCATGCCACCACGCCATAGAAGCATTAAAGCCGTCAACAAAACCCAACGAGCTGGTGATTTACACCGCTCTTGCTTGAAGTCAACCTTGCGCTTAATCACATCAGCACATTATTTTCTTGGCCGTACTCCTAACTCACCCCACCTTTTCCAAAGGCACTGAGGCATCTCACAGTGTTGTCACCTGAACCCGAATAAACTGTCCTCGGCAAAGAATTACGGCTCTGCCAGCCACTTGCCTTCGCGAGCTTTTCCAGGCCTCGAAACATTTGCGTAATTCACCAGCTTAACTGTTCGGAATCTGGCTCCAATGAGGCAAGATGATGCCTAACTCTGTAATGAAAGATGCCCAGTGAATGAATACTGGGAGCACTTCCACTGAAAGGCAAGTATATCACACATCTGTGTCACTTCATCAAAACCTTGTCACTGGGAAAGATCCAAACTCAGGCACTAAATTCCAGAAAGCCGCCAACGACCTTTCAAAGCATTGTTTGTGTGCTTTCCAGAGCATGGCAAAACTTTCCTGCTTGGAAGCCAAAGTACTTTTCATCCCCGGCCTCCTAGCTACAAACCAACTAACAAATTGTTGGGAGATGATGGGCCTCCAATGGCATTTGTCTGGACTGTCATTCAACACCTGACATGATTAAATATTCCTGGCATGCATTGGGCCAAACCAATGACTTAAGTGCGCCAAACAAAAACACCTGGTGCTATCTGATACCTGTGGCCTCAAAGGAGGTTTAAAAAAAAACCCATATACCCACATTTAAAATCTAAAGAATCTATTTGGCAGCTACTTTAATTTTTTTCAATGGTGTTGACTGAGACAGCCTTTTCTAGGTAGTTGTTGTTTTTGTTGTCTCACAATGCTCTGGCAAGCCAATACTAACAGTGGCATATGCTGTTAAACCTGATGTAAGTAAGAGCGCAATCCTACACTGGAGTTAGGCTGGCATAAACTAAACCAGCAAGGTTTGGCTAGTACAAGGGCCACCATAAAGCGTGTTTGGACTACTCTCCGAGCCAGGGAGGATGGCTCACATCTGTGTGCTGGCCTCTCTGACTCCGAGAGTGGTCCGAACATATTTTATGGTGTCCCTTGTGCTGGTCAAACTTTGCTGGATTAGCTTATGCTGGCCTAACTCAGAGCGCAATTCTATACCTGCATTGCGCCAGTGCTATGCTCTTGTGCCGGTCCAGTGCTGTCGCAAACATGCTGTCAAGTGCATCCGCGTCGGCGCTATGGCACTGGACTGGTACAAGCAGCAGTGCCAATGCTCGGACACCGCTGCAACCATCAGCAGGGCCTCGCCGGGGGTATTCCAGGGGTGTGCTGGGGGCGTAACTGGGCGGCGCATTGGGTGGAGACTGAGGCGGTGATGCAGGACAGCCATAAAGTCCGTCCCCGGCCAGGGAGGCCCCGATTCGGGTTGCTCCTGTCCACGTTCCTCTGTACCACAGGCACAGATCTGAGCAGCCCCATGGGGGTGACTGGGGCTTATGCGGGTGCAAGGCTAAAACCTCCCCTTGCCCTGTGCTGAGCTGCTGCTGCCTCCTAATGGGCTTTAGGATACAGCCCTGCTATGTCGGCCTTACTACATCAGCCTTACGTAGGACTGGACTGTCAGTTTAGGACTGAGCCCTAAATAAATGCAAAAGCAGCTGCATAATCAATTACCTGTTTCAGAAAAAAAAAATCCATAACACCAAAAAGCAACAAGCCATTTTGGGACATCAGTGCAGGAGTGTCAAACATAAGGTCTGGGGGCTACATGCAGACCACGAGATCTCTTTATCCAGCCCTTGGGCTCCCAGCACCACCATCAGCTGCTCCCGGCTGCTGGGTTGTGCTTAGCATCCAGCTGAATGGGCACTGAGCACTGCTGAATGGGCAGCCCACATGATAATGGGGCTTTCCCATATCTTGAAAATATGGTCAAGATTTGTGTGTTTTCTCTTCTCTTTGCAGCTAATCAGTTGCTAAGTGAGAAAAAGTGCTGATTTCTGGTCATGACCCGCTTTATGTCATCACTTCCTGCTTTATGACATCACTTCCAATCCTCAGCTTGCATCATGAATACTATTCGGTCTGCTGTATGAAATGAGTTTGAAATGAGTTTAATAATCCCTGCATTAGTGGCTTCAATAGGCACCAGTGATATGCCATCATGGGGAGGGGAGCAGGGGAAGCAAAGCCTCACCAGACCCAACATGTAAAAAAATAACATAAAAGCCCAAAGACCTAAATAATAAAAAGAAAAAGTTCCTTGTCTTTTTGTGCTGCTCCTTTCTTCTCCAGCACAGTCAGAGAGTTAAGCAGAGCACACATGCACATTGCAATACACAGTGAGGCAGCCAGAAGCTGATTTGCTGCAATTATGGGTGGCTACCAGTGGGGAAAAAAAAACAGGGTACAGATTGTCAACAATCTGTGGGGAGGCAGCAGGAGGCGTTGCCTCCAGCAGTTTGAGCTACAATCATGGGTGCTGTCCAATTTAAAAAAAAGCCGGGAGGCTGCCATCCAATCAAAAAAACAGCAGGATGCCTGCATCAGCAAGATCTGGGGAGGCAGAAGGAAGAGTTACATGTGTTTAGTTAAAAGAAAAGCCATAAAAAAGCAGGGAGCCTGCGCAATGGCCCAGCTCTCTAAAGCACCAGGAGAGGCAATTTTCCAGTTGCCTCAGGGGGAGTGTCACTGAGCTCTCCCTAGCTCCAAGTGGGGAAGGGAGAGATGATACTGTACTGCCGCTATCCTAAGTACTTATTTGGTGGCGTAGCAAGGTTTGGATTTAGATTTAGGATTGCTAAATGGTAGAAGCCAAGGTTGCGAAAGAGTGACTTAAGGCGCAATCCTAACCTGGAGTTAGGCCAGCACAGTTAAGCAAGCGCAGTTTGGCCTGCAAAAGAGACATCGTCAAGTATGTTTGGACCACTCTTGGAGTCAGAGAGGCCAGCACACAGATATGCGCCATCCTCTCTGACTCAGAGAGAGGTCCAAACTTGCTTTATGATGTCCCTTGTGCCAGCCAAACTTTGCTGGTCTAACTCCTGGTTAGGATTGTGCCCTTAATATCAGGACTTGGCAGGAAAGGCATAGCAAAAAAATAAATAAAAAGCCCAATGTTGCTATGCCATGAAGATAAAGGAATCATTTTGATAGTATAGGGCTTCTTTGCTAAATTACATCAACTCATTGAATTTTAATAATTTTAAATATGTGAATCCAGACATTTTAGGTTTTTGCTTGTTTGTTTCTTCTCTCCAAACTCTTGACGTGCAAACCAATTAACAGGAGTAATAAATAAATAAATAAAAAAAGATCCATAAGTATTTCAATTAGTTCTGTTATTGGAAAGAAGAAAAAGTGTTCAGTCAGCCCATTCCCTTCCTGAATAGTCTTCATTGAAACACGCTGGTTTTGCGTATTTATTTCATCTGCAAAGCCTCTTGTTTTTAGTAGATCAAAAAGCTTATATGAAAGCTATAAATGAAATACATGCATCACACAACCACCCATTCAGATGACATGTGTGCATGCATGCAATAAGAAGCCCTCTCACACCAAAGCTACAAATGAATTATTGGTGGCCAGACGTTTGCTTACAAAACACCAAGTGGGTTTTCAGAAGAAGCAGTACCAGCAAAGAATTCTACTAAGTACTGTATTTAACTGACAGCGCTATCCAACCCCTACCTTCGCACGGACGCATGTCGTCTGCATCAACCCAGTGATGTCACAATCATGCCATAAGGCACATTCATGCCAGCATGAGAACCTCTGGGCCAATGTAGAGAGCTGTGGCCCTTGTGCCGGCCAAACTTTGCTGACCTAACTGTACTGGCCTAGCTCCAGGTTAGGATTGCACTCTAAGACATCATGGAGCCAAGAAACCCCAAAACAGTTAATTGAGAAGGAAATTGTACTCAACTGAAGTGCTAGGGTTCTAAAAGTGTGCATCACATCTTAGATGTGAAGTGTGTGTGTGTGTGCCTGTGCATGTGTATGTTGTCACTTGCCCATCATGCAAGAGGGAACATGATCCTTTTCATGATCCTTTCCATGATTTCCTGATGCCTTTTAAAGGGACAAGTGGAAAACATTTTTTTTAAAACACACACACACACACACACACACACACACACACACACACACACACAGCACCTTCACCCTGTGTGCACATGAATTTTGTCCCACCCAGGCACAAAAGGATCCCATATGAAATGGCCCTTTAGAATTAGTTGCAGTCCTAAAGCTGATGAGGCATAGCCTTGTTGGCAGTACTTAATGCAAATAATTTTAACTGAACAAATGCCCATAGGCAAAACTCAGTTACACCTCAGCCTGCTGGATAAATAGAAATAAAGTGCATCATTAAAAGTTCAGTAAGTGCTGATTTCAATAAATATTTAGCTTGCCTGCCTTGTTCTGGATTGCACCCATGGCCAACTTTTCTATCTTTTTCTTTTTCCCCTTTTCGCTCTGCTGTCTACCACAACATTAAGACGTCAGGAAAAAAATCTATTCAACGAACACCAAACAACGGTGAATTATTCACATGGTTATCTGTTCTCATATTTCATTGCAGCCTGACTCAACTTCAAGGCGCCTGTAGGCCAGGTGAGGAGAATGCATTCACTGGCAAGTATTGATTCTGCAAAGCCATAGGCTACAAGGTTCGGTAAGAGGCTGAAGTGGAGATCTGTGGCTCTGAAGCTTTGTGACTCTGTTTGGAACTGTCGGAGAAAGTCAATAGCTGTCTGCCTCAATGATATTGCTTTCAGCAAAGACATCCAGGCCCGATAATGAAACAGGCCATAAGAGAGCCAATGAGTTGTCACGACCACGACTAATTATGCCCTGGGTCATGAACTTGAGAAAATAAGCATGATCCAAAAGTAAAAGGGGGGTGTAAGGGAATGTATACCGAAGGCAGAGTTTGCGCATAACGGTACCATTAGGAAGATATAGGCCCAATTAAATGAGCTGTTGCACTGAGAGTTCAGCACTGGCGCGGTCTCCCAACCAAGAGTGCTCAAAAAATTGGTGTTATCCCTTGGGGCTTGTGATAATGGCTGTGACGCGCCCATAACATGGGGCAGTGCCTTACCCTCCCCCCACCAGGATGCTTCAGGCTCAAGGCGCAAAACTGTGCCCCACCCATTGGTGGCAGCTTGAGAGGGAGGTGGGGCATCTGGGGAGCCTTCTGGCTGTTGCACGATGGCTCCCTCAGTCCAGCCCTGACTTTCATGCCCTTCCCTCTCCCTCCCTTATGTGCAGTCTGAGAGCGCAATCCTAAACTGGAGTTAGGCCGGCATAAGCTAAGGCAGCAAAGTTTGGCCAGCACAAGGGACATCAATAAAGCACGTTTGGACCACTCTCGGAGTCAGGGAGGATGGCTCACATTTGTGTGCTGGCCTCTCTGACTCCCAGAGTGGTCCAAACATACTTTATGGCGTCCCTTGTGCTGGCCAGACTTTGCTTTATTTATCTCATATTTACCTCAGAATTCTACCTCAAAAATTTACCTCAAAACGCCAGATACAAGGGAGTGGTGTTTGAACCACTCTCGGAGTCAGGGAGGATGGCTCTCGTCTGTGTGCTGGCCCCTCTGACTCCAAGAATGATCCAAACATACTTTACGGTGTCCCTTGTGCTGACCAAACTGTGCTAACTTAGCTTATGCCTGCCTAACTCAGTTTAGGATTGCGTCCTGACACTAGCTGGTTGCACTTTCGTGGATTGAGTAGGAATTTTTTTTGGTGCCAGCCTGACTGGCTTTGGCTAGCAGTGTTTTTGGCCTACCCCAGACTGCATTCTGATTGTGTTCATTCTTCCTGTGTTTCCTCATTCTGGTTCCCCCCTGGCCCGCATGTCTTATTCTGGGAGATCTGTGCCATCCAGCAGCCTCAGGCAGCATGACTTGGCATTGATAAGCCCATGTAGTCTTTGACCAGGATGTTGAGTCAGGATGTTATGCCCGTTCTTCCTGGGGGATGCAGATGGCTACTGCCATTTCCCTCAACTTAGTGGCCAGTGTGTGAGATTCGTTTTTAATGCTTACCCACTGCTGATAGTTTGTTATTAATAACTAATAAAGTGGCCCTCAACCCAAGCCAGAGGCGGATCTACAGGGAGGGCAAAGCTCTAAGTGTTGCAAGAAGCCTTACCCTGTCATGTAAATCCCTCCTCTTCTCCCTTGCTGCTGTAGCCAGTAAGCAACGCCAAGATGTTGCTGTTCCCTGTGAGGATTGGCTAAAACGGTGCAGGAGAGGAGTGATTTCCACTGCAAGGTAAGGTTTCTTGCAAAACTTAGAGCTTTGCCCTCACTTAGATCTGCCTCTGACCCAAGCCTTCTGTCAGGCATGCTTTTATTGGTAGTTACCCAGGTAATGGAATGTCTTACATTGACTATCTGAGAGAGTGTGACAGCTTGGAAAGTTCAGTTGCTCAGGAGATGGAACAGTTTTCACTCCAGCTTCTGTGAAGGAGGGGAAGTTGCCAATTTGGATGGACTTAAAACCCTGTGTGGGTGGTAGACACTTGAGACATGGATGACATCCACCAAGGTAAGGGGAAAAACATTAAAGGTGCTCAGGGCAAGAAAGCTGAGAAAAGTATGTGGAACTGAGTTGAAAACAAGGAACCTGAAGATCTACTGAGAATGAAGATAAGGAGAAAGCTACAGGGCATTGAGGCAAGGAGGGAACTGTAGCATATTGTGATCCTGTCTCTTGAAGGTTATTCAAGGATCCCTCATATCAGGGGATCTAATACCCACATTTTCAGTTATCCACGGTTCCCCATTGCACTCCCCCGCACCTATTACTTTCCATTGTCTCATTGACAAGCAAGCATGTTTCTTGCTTTTACAGATGCCGCAAGCGGAATTTGACAAGCAGGCAGGTAGTCTAAACACTAAAGGTGCACAGTAAGAATGCTAACAGAAAGCAGGAGATCTCCTACTCTCTGTTAATACTCACTTAGAGCACAATCCTAACCTGGAGTTAGGCTGGCACGGTTAGGCCAGCAAAGTTTGGCTGCCCCAAGGACCCCCATAAAGCGCTTTTGGACCACTCTCGGAGTCAGGGAGGATGGCGCACACCTCTGTGCTGGCCACTCTGACTCCCAGAGTGGTCCAGGCATATTTTACCATGTCCTTTGTGCCCAGAGGCAGATCTAAGGGAGGGCAAATCTCTAAGTTTTGCAAGAAGCCTTACCTTGCAGTAGAAATCACTCCTCTCCTGCACTGTTCTAGCCAATCCTCACAGGGAAAAGCAACATCTTGGTGTTGCTTACTGGCTACAGCAGCAAGGGAGAGGAGGGATTTACATGACAGGGTAAGGCTCCTTGCAACACTTAGAGATTTGCCCTCCCTTAGATCTGCCTCTGTTTGTGCCAGCCACTCTTTGCTGGCCTAACTGTGCCGGCCTAACTCCAGGTTAGGATTGCACCCTCAGTCTCTTCCTTCTAGTGTTCAGGCTGCCTGCCTGCCTGGCATTTGCCTCTTATAATGTGTGTAAAAACAAGAAACATGCCTGCTTTTTACTGAAGAAAATGGAAGGCAATTGGCACCGGGGGGTGGTTGTGGATTATTGTATTTATAGAGGTCCCTCCTATCCATGGTTTCCATATTCATGTTGGGGGCTGGAACAGATCCCCCACATATAGATGGGAATGCCAACCCCAATTTCCAGTGCTGATGCATCCATGCTAATGGGGCATGTGCTGCATCCTATGGGGTGGACAGTCATGGAGGGCTCCCCAAGGTAAGGAAACATTTGTTCCCTTTCCTCAGTGCTACATTGTGGTTGCATGGGTGCTGGAAGGTTGGATAGGATTGGGGCCTCAGCAACCCAAAGGGGAGGGAAACAACATGGGATAAAATCCAACAGAAGGGAAGCAGTTGTCACATATTGGCTTCAGCTAACCAGCCCTTTTTTGTGTGTTAGGCCTCTCTAGTCCTTTTGAGAGTCTGCTAAATATGTATGATATAAAACATGTCACCGTGATTTAAACAGAGACTGAATGGTATGTCAATAGTAATAAAGAATAGTGAAAGGACAGTCATCCATCACTGCTGCTTGAGAACACAACGATCATATGCTGTTGACAAGGCAGGAGTTGGTTGTCTATGTGGGTAACCTAAAACACCTCTCTTTTTTTCTTCTTCTTGACCCTTTTAAATAGATAATGAACTGGCAGCCAGAACTCCTGTGGTTTCCTAGACTAAACCCAGCCAGTCTTAAAAACAACATGCCAATATTAATTTGAGCATCCATCTTCTCCTTGCCTGACTGATTTCCCCCTTTCATGCATTTTGATTATACCAAAGAATTGTGCGTGCGTGCACACACACACACACACACACACACACACACACACCTGTTTCAATGATATATTTATGAACATTTTCCCTCCAGCACTTATCAATCACACACAGTATGAATGCCAAGCAGACAGATTCACAATAAGTGCTTTAGAACCTCAGAACAAAACCGTAACAAAGCAAAGCCCAGTGTAAGTTACAAACTGCCTTTCAGCACCAATGATGCATTTTATATCTTTTGGAGTTGTGTAGATTTCTTTTTCCAAGGAGTCTATTCTTGTGGATGTGTGTGAGAGAGAAAGAGAGATGCTTTCCAACAAGTAAACAGCTCCCCATTCTGTATCTCGTATTCACTCGGTGCTGCCATGTATTTATCATGGCGTTGCAACGAGACGCAATGCATCCTACTGATTTCTCTGAGGCTTGCTTACTTTGTGGATGCCTCCGTGCGTTATTTAAAGGAACACTTGAGATAGCATTCTTTAGCAAAACAATACCAGCAACAATGAATCTTTGACGTGGGAGGGAAAATAATGAATTTTTGAAAAATAATAAACGGAAGTGAAAAAGTGGCTGGAGTTCTTTGTTCCTTTGTTCTTTGTAGCAATTAGATAGAACATGATTGTAGAAAAGTGTTTGATCAACATGGATCTATTCTAATGCTACTGAGGGTCCAATGAAACGTGGAATATTATTAAAGGGGGAATTAGTAATATGTTAGTACAGGCGTGCTACCATATCTACCCCTATCTGCCCCCCATACAGTTTGATCTAGGGACTCCCCCTGCAAATACAGAAATGGCAGATATGGGGGGGGGGCTGGATCTGCAGATCCACAGAGAATTGTGAAAATGGCAGGTGTTGGATCTGCTAATATGGGAGGGGTGGCGCCTGTATTTGAAAGCACTTGGTCTTATTGAGCTGCATAAACTGCAGCAATGCATCTTCTGTCTGCTCAGGGATGTAGAGCCAGATGTTTCTGAGCCATTTTTGAAGGGATGGAGTGGGGACAGGAAAGAAGGCACCAGGACCACCCTAGAGCACGTTGGGACCACTCTCAGAGTCAGGGAGGATGGCGCACGTCTTGTGTGCTGGCCTCTCCAACTCCGTGAGTGGTCCAAACATACTTTACGGTGTCCCTGGTGACAGCCAAACTTTGCTGGCCTAGCTGTGCCGGCCTAACTCCAGGTGAGGAGTGCACCCTTAATTATTCACACCAGCTAAAACCCAAACAAATTAAGGACATCCAAAGGCATTAACAGGCTAGGGGAACAAACACAGAAGGAGCCACGTCAGCTTCCTGAGGGATAGAGTTCCACAAGCGCCCATCAAAGGAAAGACGTCACAATCATAAGACCAGAGGAGCACAAAAGACGGAACTCCTGTTCTTAAACGTCTGTGAGAAGAATGAAAATGAGCACAAATATTCCAGGAAGTGCAGAGATGTCATCCGGGCACGCCAGGAACTGGAACGCCCGGATGATTGACAGCCCTCCGCCCCTATGGCGGAGGGCAGCCATGCCTCCCTGCGCCTCACAGCGCCCGAATCGCTCCATTTCAGAGCGATTCGGGATGCAAGGGAGGGAGGGAGGGCCCAAGAGCAGCTTGCCCGTCCTCGGTAGAGGTGGCGCAGCCCGGGCCCGTCCGCAGAACTGGTGGAATGGCATACCGGGCCGTTCCGCCAGGATAACACCACTGAGGAAGTGGGTAGCAATGTGGGCTTTTAAAAACTTTTATAATGCACAGGGGGATCTGCAGGGGGGTCTGCAGGGCTTCCCAACCCTCCTGGATGCTGGGGCAGGCACTGGTAAGTCCCTCTAGCCCAAATACGTGGCCAGAAGTGATGCAGCCATAGCCATCACATCACTGTGATTCCCCACCCTGCAAGCACTGACAGCGGTTCTCGAAGAACTCCCAGAGCGTTGGAGCAGGGCTGGCTCTAGGAGTGACAGGGCCCAATGCAGGGCATTCCTGCAGGGGGGACCCACCCCACCTGCGGGGCCCCCACTCACCAAGAAAAGTGCTTGCGATGCCACTAGAAATAGTTGGTGGTGGACATGATGACATCACCAGCAGCTGCTTCCTGGAGGCCCATTTGGGGCTGTTAGGAGGCAGGGCCAGGTGGGAGGGCCCACGGTAAGGCTGCTCTGCTCAGCCCAGTGACTTACAGCCCATAAGATCCCAGCTGCAGCAGCAGGCCATCTGCTTGCTGTGCTGGTGCGGGGGCCCCCAAAAGTGCGGGGCCCAATGTGATGACATTGGCCACATTGGCTGAAGGCCGGTCCTGCGTTGGAGCACGGCTGTTCTAGTCCAGTGGTTCCCAAAAGCCTATGAGGGAGTTGGGAGCCACTTAAGTCTTCACAGGAGCGGGGCAAAAGCAGCAGTGCAATGGGTTTTTTCCACACCTATTCCTCGCAGCGCTGGCCTCTGGGGTCTGTGGGAAGCCCTGCAGATGCCCCCTTTGCAGGGTTCCCCAAGCCTCAGGATGTGTGACCCACTTCTGGTTTTGCAGACTGGGGATACATTCAGTGATGGGATCAGCTAATGACTCGGGGGAACGCTGGGCGGGCAGCAGGAAGGCTGGGCGGGACTTCCGGGTGATTGACAGCCCGTCCGTCCGGGTCCGCCGCCTGCCCGCCTGCCTCACGGGCTACCCCTGGGTGGTGCGCCCCGCCGCTGCACGCCCTGGCACCCAGGGGGCCCCCGTCCCCCATGGCGAGAAGGCACCCCCTCCGAGGCCAGGGCAGCCCGTGCGGCGGGCGGGCGGGCGGTGGACCCGGACGGACGGGCTGTCAATCACCCGGAAGTCCCGCCCAGCCTTCCTGCTGCCCGCCCAGCGTTCCCCCGAGTCGTTAGCTGATCCCATCACTGGATACATTGCTGCCTTCCCCTGCTCTCTGCCTCTTAAAGGGGCATGCGCCAGTGCATTCCAGGATGGTGGGTCACAGCCTACCTTTTTAGGAAGCACTGCTCTAGTCTCTAAATATTGAATATTGTGAATAATTCTAACAACCACAGTTGCCACTCCGGGTCCCCAGACTATTCAAAGTCATGTTCACCCTGCTTGAAGGCTATACTTTTCTCAAAGTTCCTTCCCCTGGTTTTATAATGTCCTTTAATAAGTTAGGTGTCACAAATCAAATGCCAAGAAAGAAACAATACAATTTTGATGTGAATTTAAAGGGAACTGTCGGATTACAGAATTCCAAAGAGCATTAACCTTTCTGTATATTCGATACGGTTTTTGCAGTTTGCCTGAAGAAGAGTTTCAAAGAACCTCTCCTTTCACTCAGGTATATTTAACAACATTTTTTTAATGTATACATATCTTCATTTTGTTTTGAAAACCTGGGATGAATTTCTCCTGTGTAACATCCAGGGTCTCTCCCTATCAAATCTGAGAGCTCTCCACTGAAAGTTCAAATTTGCATTCCTCCTAGACAAAATCTGAAAATGATTCCAGACTTATTGACACGCTGAAGAAGAAATATAAAATTGATCCTGATTGTTTTTTAAATCTAGATGGTTGCTCGGCACGACAGGTATTGCAAAATTGACAAATGAAAGTTTTTAAAAAAATGTGTTGTAAGGATTAGTTTTTGCAGTGAACTGTCATTACAGAGCTCTCTCTGGAGTGATTGTTCATATTGTGTTGAAATCAGCTCAAACGAAAAATAATTGTTGTAGGCTTTAGGGTTCATGGTAAAATAAAATGTTTTGTGGGCATATACTTTTGATAAGCTTGCTCAGGACCTAAATTGTGCCTTTATCTGCAGAAAATTCCACTAGGAAAGTAGCCCCCAAACTATGCGCCATGACACCTGAGAACACTGCAGTGGACTCACAGGGGCACCATGAGGTGTTTCTAGCAGCCTTTTCTTCTGGCTTTCCCAAGTGCCGCCATCTTGAATCATGTGAGTTATGGCGCAAGATCATGGGCAATCCAAAATGGCAGCATCTGAGAAAGCCAGGAAGAAGATGATGGATCTGTGACCATGGAAAGTTTGGGAATCACTGCACTAGGGCAGTGTTCTTCAACCTGGGGGGGGGGTCACAAAGCTTCAGTTGTGGGTCGTGGCAACATACAGGAATGAAATGAAGACCACTGGAATAGAAACCCACCAGCTAAAGGGGGAGGCATCCACCGTACCCCTTCATGTACCAGGAAATTGTGTTCCAGTCCTGCTCAGGTTCTTAGCAACGGTGCTAAAATAGTTTTCACTAGGGCCAGGCTGCAGGGCAATGTTATTTTGTTCTCTGTAGAAGAATATTTGTTCTCTGTAGAAGAATATTTGGTTCCCGTGAACAGGGCTGGGAGGGCAGAACTGGGCGGGGGGGGTGCACATAGGGTATTTAGCGGACGCAGATCCGAGGAGCGCATAGGGGAGGCTGGACCCTACCCTATGGTAAGGGAACAATTGTTCCCTTGCCATGGGAGGCTCCAGCCTCCCCAGCCCAGTGTCAGATATGGCACTGGCCGGCCAGCCTTGGCATTCCAGCACGGAATCAGATTGCGCCCTCAGAGTATGAGAAAGCGTGAGGATGGTGCATTGGTACAGTTTTAGGCTTAGATTGGGAAGTTCAGTTTTCAGTGAAATAGTGAAAGCCTCCGAGTGATATTGGGCCCCATTAGAATCTCCCATGCTAATCCAACTCACAAGGTTGTTAAGAAGATCAAAGGGGTGGGGCAGTGGTGTCATTCAAATGATTTAGGAACAGGAACTCACTTTTGATTGGCACTTGTCGGGAACCCGGAACCTGCCACGGAGCCTGTTAGGAACTGGTACGCCCGTTCTGGTCCGTTCCCCCTGAATGATATCACTGCCTTTGCCCCCCTAGGAATCCGGAGTCGCTCCCTTTAACCCTCTGAGTGCCGGCCAACCAAGAAGAAAAGCTCTTTGCAGAGGAATTGGGAGGAGGGAGGAGAGAGAGTGAAGTGGGCAGAGTCAGCCCTAATTTTAACTAGTGGAACTGAGTTCCCCTGCGTTCCCCCTGCATGACATCACTGGGGTGGGGGTTGGATGCTTCCCTGACCCAGTTTGAGAAACACTGGGATAAAACTGTAATTAAGTAAATAGAATTAATTAGTTCATAATTGTGGCTTGTCTGTCCAAATGTGTCCAAATAACACGGAAAATTCCCTTGCGTTATTGACAGTCTCTGTGCTTTAGACCCTTCCTGTAAAGTATGCGTCACAGGAAAAAAAAATATTTCATATACAGAGTCATATAATATGCAATAGTGAGTGGTATTTTGCATCGAGTTATGAAGAGGCTTACTCCACACAAAGGGCCTTTCATGATTTAGCAGGGGAAAATAGAAGATTACCACGCACAGCATTAATGCAGGTTATTTTATTTATGATTTATTCTATTGACCTTAGTGCATAATAAAGGAAAAGAAATAGGAAATAGCAAGTGGAGATAAATGTGATTCTTTTTAAATCCAGAAAGAAAAAGAATCAAAGAATGGGAGACTTGACATTAGATAGGCTTATGCACGATATTAAGATGGCCCTAAGACACTTTCCATCAAATGGCTAATACACACCTGCATTTTATTTGGCAGTTGATGCAAACAGCAGCAGAGTTAATCCACCTTCACAGCAATGGTGAGCTACAGCATCTTTCAAAAATCATTGCACTGCAATGCCTGCCATGTAGCAGCTACTCAGAATAGGCCAAGATCCTTTAAACAGGCCCAGTCGGACGGGGCTTAGGATCTCGCCTAATGGTCACAGCGTAAACTCTTTACGCAGTGGGAGGAAGGGGAAGGAGTTAAAGCATTTTTTTTTTAAAAAAATTGTTGCTTTGTTTCTTTCCTTTCAATTGTGAATTGATTGTGAATTCCTTTCAATTCAACTTCTTGGCCTCTCTCTCTCTCTCTCTCTCTCTCTCTCTCTCTCTCCGTGTGTGTGTGTGTGTGTGTGTGTGTGTGTGTGTGTGTGTGTGTGTG
>JAJKFI010000099.1:1392986-1408906 GCA_029204185.1 Lerista edwardsae | reverse complement strand
GTGTGTGTGTGTGTGTGTGTGTGTGTGTGTGTGTGTGTGTGTGTGTGCGTGCGCCATATCTCTTTAGTGAGACTGCATCTTATTTTGCAAACTGCAACACTAGGCAAAAGGCTTCAGGGACAAAGAGAGGGACATGAAAAGCTAAATTCACACACACACACACACACACACACACACACAGAGAGAGAGAGAGAGAGAGAGAGAGAGAGACCAAAGGGAAGGAGATTATTCAGGGCACAATCCTAAGCGGCCCTAGAACAGGCCTGCTGGTGGGCCTGCACTGCAGCCAGAGCTGCTTGGGAGCAGGCAGGAGCCTCCCTGGGGGAAGGGCATGGGTGTGCCCTTATCCCCGGGTAGGCTGCAGCCGCACCTATGGTCAGGCGCGCACGGAGGCCAGAGCTTGCCCCATAGCTGGCACTGAAACCGTGCGCCCCCACATAACCCCACCCCCACGGGTCACTCAGACACACCCCCCTTCCCCCAGAACCCCTCCTTTCCCGAGCTAGGGTAGGGGGGGGGGGGGGGTGGGCCCAAAAACCACATAGTTCCACACGCGACAGCGCCCCACCGCTGCCCGGTGCCCCATGGCTTGTGCCATGGGGGGCCACAGGTAAGATATGCGCCTGCCTATAGTCTCCTCAGATCTGTGATTGCTGTTTAGGCCCAAATCGGGGCTGCGCAGCCTGGGGACGGGAACTTGGATGGCCACATCCCAACACCACCCCCTCCCCAGGCCAGAAACGCCCTCCCTCCCACACACCCCTGCCCAGAACTGCTTTTGCGCCAGCTGAACTGCATCCCTACGGGGGATGGGCAGAGTGCTAAGTTTTGCAAGGAGCCTTAACGTGCTCTGTAAATCACTTCCTCCCCATCAGGGCTGGCCTTAAGCCAATTTGACCGATGTCGCCAGATCAGGCCCCACGCTTCAGGGGGCCCCGCACTAGCAGGGTGAGCATATTGCCTGTGGCTGCGGCTGGGATCTCTATGGGCTGTAAGTCAGTGGGGAGAGCACAGCAGCTTTACCTTGGTCTCCCCCACCTGCCTCTGCCTCTGAACAGCCCCAAATGGGCCACCTGGAAGCAGTTGGCAGTGAGGTTATGATATCACCACCAACTACTTCCACATGCCATGCTTGGCACGTGGCACGAACAGAGCTCTTCTGGGTGAGTGGGTGAGCAAGGAGGGTTGGGGGCCCCACAGGAATTCCCCACATTGGGCCCCGCTGCTGCTAGAGCCGGCCCTGCTCCCCATTGTAGCCAATCCTCACTGGGAAAGCAATGCCTTGGCGTGGTTGACTGGCTATGTTGACAAGGGAGAGAAGCGATTTGCACAACGAAGTAAAGCTCCTTGCAAAACCTCGTGCTGCACCCCCCTGTAGGAATGCTACTACCGAGAACTGCCCTATCCTGCCTCCTGTTTATGCTGCCTGTGTTTGGCACATCTGCCTCACTCGTATCGGGAATGATAGAAGATGCAGGTGAAAACCGGCTGAAATGTTTATGGGAAGAGATTGATGAGTGAAATGTGTGCGCAAGCAATACGAAAAGGAATGCATTTCTTCTGCATTCGTATAGTCGTCAGGACAGCATTGTCATGCTGGGATCGACCAATCATTCATCTAGCGCCTCTTTCTTTCTGTGTCAGTGGCCAAGGAGAGATGCTGAGAATTTCAGAGGAAATCTATAAAGAGGGGAGAGAAAAATGGGCATTGTATGTTCCCAGCATCAAAGGGAGAGGCAGAACTATCTTTGTTATGCTTTCCATGTAGTTAATTCATTGTGCTCTGCCTGAAGGTGGCCATAATTTCTGCCTTGAGATCACGACTACAATGGGGAAATCAGGCCTCATCAATGCCCCTCCTGCTGGATAAGCTGGGGCTGATGGCTCCCTCAGCAGCCGTTAAGTGTCTGGGATTGCGCCTCGTTCTGCCACCCAAATATATTTTTAGACGGCTATATTTTAAGTCCTGTCTTTTTATTGTTTCCCATCTTCTCTTTCTGATTGTGTGGTTTTTAAACTATGAGATCGATTTCCACCCGTATAACATTTTGGGTGCCTTCCCTATGTCCAAATAGGTTGGATATTCTCACCCAATCATGAGTCTGACTGGGGACTATGAGGGAGGGTAATCCAAGCCAGGGCGGGCCTTAAGCCAATGTGACCAATGTCGTCACCTCGGGCCCCGCGCTTCAGGGGGCCCCCGCACTATTGCCTGTGGCCAGCGGTGTCAGGCAGCCGGAATGCTGGGTGGGAGGAACGGGTGAGCAGCAGCCCGCCCGTTGCGTACTGCTCCGTTTCGCCATCTTTCGCGGGGGCGGGGAAGATGGCGAAATGGAGCGGTACACAACGGGCAGGCTGCCGCTCACCCATTCCTCCTGCCCAGCGTTCCGGCTGCATGACGCCGCTGCCTGTGGCTGCAGCTGGGATCTCTATGGGCTGTAAGTCAGTGGGGAGAGCAGAGTAGCTTCACCTTGGTCTCTCCCACCTGCCTCTGCCTCTGAACAGCCCAAGATGGGCCACCTGGAAGCAGTTGGCGGGGAAGTTATATCACCACCGACTATGTCCACATGCCATGCTTTGCACGTGGCATGAACAGAGCTCTTCTTGGTGAGTGAGGGTCCTGCAGGGAGGGTTGGGGCCCCCACAGGAATGCCCCACATTGGGCCCCGCTGCTGCTAGAGCCAGCCCTGGCCCAGGCTCAGGGTCAAAAAGGGGCTCCAGGAGCCAAATTGGGGGGGGGACCAGACATTTCCTTGGATCCTACCTATTCCAACCTCTCCTAGACACTTTTGGTACACACAGGACAGTCCCCATCCCAGTGTGAGCCTAAATGCGATGGTGCCAGTTTTCTGCAATGATTTTCTATATTTAAAAGATTTTACGGCGACTTAGGAGCGTGTTTGGTTTTCTGTATTAATGCATGCAGTTGTCAACACTGTGCAGGCAGGTAGACCTGGGCTCCAAATTGGGAAGCCCAGTGGACCTGGACTCCAAAGGCTATTCCAGCTGCCAGCACCCTCCCCCTGCCCTGTTTCTCCTCTCTCCCCACCCTTTAAGAAGATGCCCAAAGAAAGTTTTGATACAATTTATCTCGGAGGCTCTGGGTCTGACGGCAGCAGCTGGAATTCCCACGATCAGACATAGTCATGGGTTCCTAAGCCCAGGTTCATGGGTTCAGATGACCTCCAGGCCCCTGGGACAGCATAGCCCCCAATTTGCACATAAAAAAGTGTGCAACTGTTGAGGGGGCCCCTTCTGACAGCAGCTGCTTGGAACCCCCAGTGGACACCAAGATCCGTGGATACTGAAATCAATGGAAAGAGCTTTGAAGACCCTCTTCCAGCTTTCCTGCTCCTCCACTGTCACCCTAAAATGCATTGGTATAGACACTATACAAGGGACATAGTGACGCAGCAGGTTAAACCGCTGCTGCTGGGCTTTCCGACCGGAAGGTTGGGAGTTCAAGACTGCATGATGGAGTGTGCTCCCGTCGCTTGTCCCAGCTCTTGCCAACCTAGCAGTTCGAAAGCACCTAAAAATGCAAGTAGATAAATAGGGACCACTTCGGTGGGAAGGGAACGGCGTTCCGTGCGCTACGGCGTATAGTCACGCCGGCCACATGACCACGGAAGCTTGTCCTCGGACAAAACGCCGGCTCTCCAGGCTTAGAAACGGAGATGAGCACCGCCCCTAACAGTCGGTCACGACTAGACCATTCGGTCGGGGGGAAACCTTTACCTTTTGTAGACACTATACCACATTCAGCCACTAGATGGGGTGAATAATGGAATCTTATGGAATGTAGGAAATGGGATTGGGGCCCTTTTTTCTTGTGATAAGGCATTAAAGATGGCTTCTGGTATCAGAGGTGAGTTAAATCAATGGGTAACAAATCAGTGGATACTGAGGTCCCACTATACTCACTTGCAGGATACTGTTTGCAGATCCCCTCTGGAGCTGCATGTAACCACAGTTATCCCCAGTCCGCCATGTTCACCCCATAGCAGCAGGTGAATCTGCCATTGAAGGGGTTATTTGCAGCAGGTCAGGAAGCAGGAGTGGACTCTAGCACTGGGGCAAGGTGAGCCACAACTACCTTTTCTCCTGTTGCAATGGGAAGCAACAGTCATTGCAACTACTCCTGGATGGGCTCTGCAGAAGAAGGAAGGGAAAGATCACGATGCTGATTCCATCGTTGACTTCTGTTTGTCGTGAATGTGCCATTTCTGCATTTCACCAGTTTCCAGTCTCAACAGGTGTCCATTGTTCATCCAGGATTGAGTTTAATTATGTAATTACCATGAAAGAGACTTTTCTTTATCAATGTTATGACTCTAACTTCAGAAGAGGCTTCCAGATCCCTTACTTATTAACGCAGTTTTCAAATGAGGCAGCTGAAAAAAATGAAGTTTCTTAAAAAATAGATTAGCGTGCAATTTAATGTGGAGATATAATACTAATTAAACTTTTAAACACATTAGCTAATTTAACTCCAGAGATTAGGAATTAATCTTATTAAAAGGGTTAGGGTCATCACCATAAGGCTTTGTGCCACCTGAGGCCAGCAACGGCTCCCTGTGGCAGTAGCATAGCTACAGGGAGATGGCACGGTACATATTGCAGGCACCATAATCAGCGTCGTCATCCGCAAATGAACTCCCGGAACGCTGGGAGGGACTAACGCTGGGCTTCGCCGTGATTGGCTGCCCGCCCATTTCGTTCCGCGGCTGCCCTGGCCTCGAGGGGTGCCTGCCCGCCGGGGGAGACAGGTGGGGGTGCACTGGGTGCCTGGGCAAGCAGCGGGGGGCCGCGCCAACTGGGGGCAGCCCCCCCTCGAGGCCAGGGCAGCCGCAGAATGAAACAGGCGGGCTGCCAATCACGCAAAAGTCCTGCCCACGTCCCTCCCAGCGTTCCAGGAGTTCATTTGCGGATGACGACGCTGACCATAATGCACCTCTCCACACTTGCCGTCATAGCAAATTGTTTACCCTATTCAAATATAGGCTTCTGGCTAGAGATGGACCAAGATTGTCAAGATTTGATCTTAGGACAGAAACAATCCATGTCGGCGGTTGGAAATTGAAATTCCTGAAAAAGACATTCAGCAAATATTCAGCGGTGTTACGCTGTTTGATACCATCATTTCTCCTGCTGGCTGCTGCAAAAGCACCCTTCTTTTTCCCGAGCTCGTTCTTCTTTCTGAATGTCTCGCAAGGCTGATCCTAGCGGCTCGCGTGGCATCACAGCACGATATAGCTAATCAGATTCAGAGCCTCATCCTGAGCTCATGCGCGCTGGCGGTACGCGCGTACTGGCGCTCTCGGTGTCGTGAACAGGCCGTAAAGCACCTCACAGGCTCCTGGGAAGCAGGGAGAGCTGGAGCTGGGCACAGCAGTGCTCAGAGGATGCTGCAGAGCAGCTGATTGTGAGGTTTTTAGGAGTGGGTGAGGTGGGGAGTAGGTGGAAGGAGAGGGGGGAAGAGAAAATTAGGCCTGCAAAGGGGGCGGCAAAGACTAACAGCTGTATCTTGGACCCTGGCTGGGCCTCCTTGACTCTGCAATCTGCTCATTTGCAGGTGCAGAGCTGAGTAGACCCATTGATGCTGGCTGCAGTCTACCCGGGGCAAGAGAGCAAATGCTGGTGGCCAGGGGCGAATCTGTTTGAAAGGGCGCCCATGGCGCCCAATGAAAATGCGCCCCTAGGGGCACGCAACATCATGAGGCGCGACCTTCTAAGAGGCGCGTTCTGTTCGCTGCCGCTGGCCCTTTAAGGCCAGCGGCAGCGAACAGAACGTGGCCGGGGCGCCGTGTTCTGTTCACTGCCGTTGGCCTTAAAGGGCCGGCGGCAGCGAACAGAACACGGCTGGGGCACAGCGTTCTGTTCGCTCCACAGCGAACGCGCCCATGGCGCCCATGGCTGCGGAGCGAACAGAACGCGCGCCCCGGCCGCGTTCTGTTCGCCCGTGCCAGCTCTTTAAGGCAAGAGTCGGCACAAGCGAACAGAACATGGCTGGGGCGCCGCGTTCTGTTTGCTGCGGAGCGAACAGAACACGGCGCCCTGGCCGCGTTCTTTCTGTTCATTCATGCCGGCTCTTGCCTTAAAGAGCCGGCACGGGCGAACAGAACACGGCGGCGCCCAGCACCCCGCCCCCCTTGAGAAGCGGGAGGGGGCGCCGGGTGGCAGCGCATTCTCCTTGCTCCGGCTGGCTCTTTAAGGCCAGCCGGAGCGAGGAGAATGCTGCGCAGGGCCTGGGCGGGAGCGGGTGGGCCGTGGGCACCATTTTGGGGGGGCGGGAGCCATGCGAGCCATGCCACCCCATGCCACACCCTAGAAACGCCCCTGCTGGTGGCTTCCTGGCACCCATAAGATCCAGCGGCAGCCATTTGGGTGCCTCTGGAGGCATGGGAAGCATAGGATTGGGCTGCCAGTTAGGTGATTACATCCCTGAGGGTAAGTGAGGTCAATGCGAGGACAAGCTAAGCACGACCTTTTGGACGGAGACTGAGAGCACAATCCTGCATCAGACTCAGCGCCGACGCAATGTCGTAGTGTCGGCGCTACATCATTAGCGCCAATGTGGAAGCACCAACCAGCACCCCTGTGTCAGCGCTCAGGCAGGCGCTAGGAGTAGCATCGGCCCAAGAGCACTGGCAGAGAGCCGCCCTTGTGCCAGCTGCCCTTGGTTCCGGGAGGAGGGAGGGAGGGCGTGAGGCAGTCCTGGCCAGGGAGGTGGGCAGGCGGGTTGGTGGATGTGCCGGCCTGGGGAGGGGTTGGGGTTGGGATGCAGCCCTTAGGCTGCATCCAAGGCCCTGTCCCTGGGCTGTGCGGCCCCAACTGGGCCACACGGCATCCTCTGATCTGCGCCCATGATTTTGCAAGCGCGTGATCCAAGGAGCCCATAGGGAAGGCTGGGGCCTCCCCTGGTGCAAGAGCACAGAGCAGCTTCCCAAGCTGGACTGGATACACTGGCCTGCCTGTTCCAGAGCGGTTTAGGATTTGCCATGAAAAATCACCGGAAAGAGGTCTTTTAAAAACAAAATGCACCAAAAAGTAGCTTCAAGTCCGCTTCCCATCCGTTGAGACCTCAGGAAGAATGTCTTTGCTATATGCACAATTCCCAGGTGGTGCCAGAGATTAGCAGCGCAATGCGGGGAAGTGTATTGCTGGCCATCAGAACTACACCCTACCGTTGGAGCTTCAGAGCTCAATCCTAACTTGAAGTTAGGCCAACACAGTTAGGCCAGCAATGTTTGGCTGGCACAAGGGCCACCGTAAAGTATGTTTGGGCCACTTTTGGAATCAGAGAGGCCAGCACACAGACATGCGCCATCCTCCCTGACTCCGAGAGTGGTCCAGGCGTGTTTTACGGTGTCCCTTGTGCTGACCAAATTTTGCTGGCCTAACTGTGCTGGCCTAACTCCAGGTTAGGATTGTGCTCTCAGTCCTCTGCTGCCCACAGTTTGACACATAGACTGGCTGCTGCCTGGGGCTGAGAAGGAATATTTTGCTTTCTATCTGATTGGCCATGATGGTGGTTTTTTTTCTTTTCTTTGTCTCTTCCAGACTGTTTGAGAGGGTGGTTTAGCCAGGTTGGTCACAGCTGGCAGGTTTATGCAGATCCAGGATTAAGAATAGGGATTGGTGCATACCCTGAGGGTAGCAGATTGTTTGAAGGGTGCTTAAAACTGAGTCTGGAGAGCTTTGCAATTGAGATGCCGGCTGTGATCAATTTGACCAGTTGCAAAGTCATCCCCAAAGACTTCACGGCTTGAGGCAGAAAATGAAATCTAATTTAATGAGAAGTTTAGATGATTTATTGTTTTAGGAGATGTTAAGGTTTATATAGGTAAAGGTTTTCTCATGACCGAATGGTCTAGTCGTGACCGACTGTAGGGGGCGGTGCTCATCTCCATTTCGAAGCCTGTAGAGCCGGCGTTTGTCCAAAAACAAGCTTCCGTGGTCATGTGGGGGGCATGACTATATGCCGTAGCGCACAGAATGCCATTACCTTCCCACCAAAGTGGTCCCTATTTATCCACTTGCATTTTTAGGTGCTTTCAAACTGCTAGGTTGGCAGGGGCTGGGACAAGCGACAGGAGCTCACTCCGTTGCGTGGTCTTGAACTCCCAACCTTCTGGTCAGAAAGCTCAGCAGCAGCAGTTTAACCTGCTGCGCCACCACGTCCCATGTATATATAAAGAGTTTCACAGTATCACTGGCTTCACCCTGAGGGCGGCGAGTCCCTACCCGGGACCTAGGCTTCCCGCAGGTATCAACGAAGAATGGACACAGATCCAATTGCTGGAGCTCTTTGTAGCTCAGCTGATGTTATAGCTGGCACATTCAGTCGATTAAAATATTTGTCAAAATTGTGTGAGATTGTTCCCAGTGCAGACAATGCCAGCTAGGGATTTTTGGGACTTAATTTTTGTATTCTAACACCATATATACGGTATATATGAAACTATATATTCAATTCAAAATGTGTGTGTATAAATATATATAAATATATATAAATGTATATAAATACAATTGATTGATATATTTATATCAAAATTTATATCACACACAAACACACATACACACACACACACACACACACACACACACACACAGTGTATATAAATGTTGATATAAATATATCAATCGTATTTACATCTCGCTTTTCAACACAAAGTTCACAAAGCGGTTTACAGGCAATAATAATAAAGTCAAATGGCTCCCTGTCCCAAAAGGGCTCACAGTCTAAAAAAATGCAAAACACCCCCAGCAACAGCCGCTAGAAAAGACATTGCTGAGGGGTGAAGAGGGGCAATTACTCTCCCCCTGCTAAATATAAGAGGGACACCACTTGGAAAAGTGCCTCTTGCCCAGTTAGCAACACACACACACACACACGCACGCACGCACACACACACGCACACACACACACACACACACACCTCTTTTTAAGCTGCTTTGAATGCCCATCAGGGAGATAACACAGGGTAAATACATATATTTAGATGGTCCAGAAATTACAACTAGTACAGAACGCGGCTACTCGGGTGGTTGCTGGGGCACATCGGTTTGACTCTGTCGAGCCGTTGCTTCGGCGACTACACTGGCTGCCGGTTCTGTTCCGGGCCAAATTCAAAGTGCTGGTTTTGACCTTTAAAGCCCTTTATGGCTCAGGCCCAGGGTATTTGAGGGACCGCCTCCTCCCATATAATCCTACCCGTGCTCTGAGGCCATCGGGGGGGCCCTTTTGACTGTGCCGCCACTAGGAGAGGTGAGAGGGGTGGCGGCCAGGAATAGGGCCTTCTCAGTGGTGGCATCCCAACTTTGGAATACCCTCCCCTTAGAGCTAAGAACTGCTCCCTCTTTGGCGGTATTTCGGCGGGGGCTGAAGACCTTTTTGTTTCAGCAGGCTTTTAGTTGCTGACAGGCTGGCTGGTCTTTGTATTCTGGTCTTTGTATTCTTTTATAATTCTACATTTTTATGATCCATGGGATGATTGTTGTACTTTTTATATTGTTTTTTATATTGTTTTTAATTACTGTTTTTTATAATGTATTTTATTTGTTTTTAACTTTCATTTTGTAATGCCGCCTTGAGTGCCTTCGGGCAGAAAGGCGGAGTAAAAATTTAATAAATAATAAATAATAATAATATAAATTCAGAGCACTAGATTGCAGAGGTAGAAGTGGGAAAGGCTTACAATATCAAAAGGCAATCTAAAGCCTTGAGCAGTCGAGGTCTCTAAACTTTTCAATACAAGGGCCACAACATATATTTGACACGGTGTTGAGGGCCGGGAAATCAAATAATAAATACATGGAGAACTGATGTGTGAAGAGTTTGTTTGAATTCAGTAAGTGGGTGGTGGGTGGGTGGGTATATACCGCATTCGGCCACTAGAGGTGCTGAATGTAATGCAGTGTAATGGAATCATTTCATTCCATCCCATTACATTACATGCAGCACCTCTAGTGGCTGAATGCGGTATATAACCATGCTGGGTGGTCCAGAATCATTCCTTTTGAGCTCTTTTTAGCCTTGAGAGGCTGGGGAATTGCACTGTTCGACCATGCAAAAGTAAGATGTGATTTGGGCACCATTTTTTTCTTTTTTTAAGGGCATTTAAGTGGTGACGCCCCCAGCATCAGGGTGGTAGTGGTTCTGGAACACAACCCCAGCAGATACCGAGGTTGCATTGTATTTCTCCCCCATCAGCGGGTTGCTGTGGGTCAGAATAGTCAAGCTTCCTCACCACATGCCAAGGACCTGATAGAATCCATTGGAGGGGCAGATTTGGTTTTCAGGCCAGCATTTGCAAACCCCTGGCATTGAGTCATGGTGGGAAGGTCTAAAAGAAGGACATGACAGTGATTGTTGTCTCCTCCAATGTTGGAACCTGCACAGAAGGGGGTGAGGACAATTCACCCCCCGCTGCAGAGTCTCTATTACAATTCTCATTGCAATAGAACCTTGTCACTTGCCCCATTGGAGCATGTGGGGACAGCCTTGCTTCTAACACTGCAGTCACTTTTATTCAGCAAATACAATTCCTAATTAGTCAATGGCCAATGTACATGTTGTGGCTCTGACTCACATGGCAACACGGGAAGCGGCCGTCTCTTGGTTTTGAACTTCCTTAAGCCTGCAGCATCTTATTAGGAGAAGTTCCATTCTCAGATAAAAGTACAATCTTTGATTTAGCCGCAGCATGCCAATCGAGTTCACATTATCTCGAGAGCTGTTCTAGTTCTTTCTGCAGCCCATAACTAGTAAATGGGATAAAATTCCAATTTCCACATATTTCAAGCTTATGGCGTATTTCAAGCTTATGGAGGACCAAAATAGATTCTGTGGGTGTCCGCAGAGCCTCAGAAGGTTTAAAAAAGTTTCCAAATATAAGTGAACACTTAAAACATTTTTGACGGCCATGTGCTTTCCAAACTCATACTAAAGCCAAATCTATGGGGTTCGTTTTATTTCTCGTTTTGTTCCTATAATGGAACAATAATGGTGTTATGGAGAACACAGGATAAAAGAAGACAGATGTGCTTGTAGGCAAAAGGTGAACCAAGCTATGAGGTGAAAACACTGACCTATAAGTTGATGCTATCGTCCACCAATGCTATCATAAGAACATAAGAAGAGCCCTGCTGGATCAGGCCAAAGGCTCATCTTGTCCAGTTTCCTGTATCTCACAGCAGCCCACCAGGTGCCCCAGGGAGGCATGAGACAACAAGATGCTTGCATCCTGTTGCCACTCCCTTGCACCTGGTACCAGTAGCCCACCACCTTTGTAAGCAGGTTGCACAATCCATCATTGCCTATAGCCCACGATGGACCTTTCCTCCAGAAATCCATCCAATCCCCTCTTAAAGGCATCAAGACCAGATGCCATCACCACCTCCTGTGGCAAAGAGTTCCACAGATTAACTACCTGCTGAGTAAAAAAGTACTTGCTTTTATCTGTTTTAACTCTCCCAACCCTCAGTGTTAGCGGATGTCCCCTGGTTCCACTGATGCCAGCACCTTGACAATAAGACTATGTATTATAACACTGTGGGCCCCCTTCTTCGCCACTGCAGTGGTGGAGAAGAAGTAAGAGATAGGTTTGAAGGAAGCGGTAGGTTTGTAGGAACCACAGAAGTGTCGAGAAAGGGGAGAAGGTGTAATGGGCACAAGTGAGATGAGGACTAGCAATGAAAGCATGGGAAGGTGTGGAGGGAACATGAGCAAAATGGGAGATATGGAGGGTTGGTGGGGAGGATTGGGAGGGCAGCAAGAGAGATGGAGGAGGAACACTTTCCTGAGGGTGGAGATTTACATTAAGATCCTAGGTGGCAGGTGGATTTGGGCTAGGTTTGCACATACAAAGGAAAGTTCCAAATGCAGGCATGTCCCAGAATCTGCTGGGGTTCCATTCCAGACCCCACCGTGGATATCTAAAACCGCGGATACTGGGGACACCTTTTTAAAGACAGGGGAACATCAGTGGTTTTGCTGCCAAAAGGTGGAAAAAAAGAGATTGATTTAATGTTCGCCTATCTTTTTAATAGGCATCCCAGTATCCATGGAATCCATGGATAACTGAAACCATGGATGTGACTGCATAGTGAAGAGTGTGTGTGTGTGTGTGTGTGTGTGTGTGTGTGTGTGTGTGTGTGAGAGAGAGAGAGAGAGAGAGAGAGAGAGAGAGAGAGAGAGAGAGAGCACGCTTTACATTAGAGTCTTAAATGATGCCTGCAAATTGAGGAACAAAGTAAAAGAAAAATTCACAATAACTGGAGCAAGCTGCAAATACATGCATTTTGGCTCTAGGAGGTTTCACACTCACTTGGGAGAAGAGCTTCCATGCAGCATAGAAAAGGGAACCAGAACTATTCGTGTGTGTCTTTTAGCCTCTCATCTCAACCTTCTCTTCTTACTTGCTTTCTTGTGCACAGCAAGCAGAGCACATCCACACGGAACCCCATTTCAAAGTCATTCCTTGAACCCCATTTCAAAGTCATTCCTTCCCATCACCACCAACAGGCTCCTATAATATTTGGTTGCTGCAAAACTGTCTGGGCAATATAATGCCACATTGCAACTCCAGTAGGGAAGAATCAGAGGCATTTCCATCTCTTCCCCCAGCCACACACCAAAACCCCATGCATAAGAACTTGTTGTATGCTCCATGCCTCCAGGCTAGCCTCCAGGGGAGAGCTACAGCCCTAGACCTGGAGAACAGATCATCCGTCCTGATGGTCTGTTGCTGTTGCACATTGAAACATAGAATGCAGCTGATCAAAGGAGGCTGGTCTCAGTAGTAGTTTAAGGAAGGGAATGGATTGTCACACAGAAGTAATGCTGCGTTTATAATGTGCAAGGCACCTCTTATGGATTTTCTGACTCTGATCCTTGCAGTAACCCTGTAAGGTAAGTCAGTATTTTTATCTGTCGATTGCAGCTCAGGCTTGGAGGGAGTGGCAGGCCTGTAGCCACCTAGTGGGACTTGACGGCAACGTTTTCAAACCAGGAAGCCTTGAGATGCAGCTTGTTGTTCTAGACCAGTGATGGAGAACCTTTCGGGCTCAGTGTGTCAAGACTTCAGAAAATGCTTAGCTTGACTCTGCTGGTGTGTCAACCCCCCTCCCAAACAAAAGAGAAACAGTTCTGTATATTCATTTGTACAAACCAAAAATACAGTCCAATCAAGTGTGACGCTATATATTACATAAAGAAACCTCAAATAATTACAAAAATGAAAAAATGAGTAACACAAACTCAGTATTTGTCAGGTGTTGGTGAATGTTGGTGTGTCACCCCAAACGCCAGGGTGGGATGGGTGGGGGGGCGCGCCGGGTGCCTGGGCGAGCAGGCGCCCCCTCCAAGGTGAGGGAAAGCCGCGCGGCGAGCGTGAAGAAAGCGGAAGTGAGTGGACGGGCTGTCAATCACGCTAAGTCCCGCCCAGCGTACCATCTACTGGTGAGTAGATGACACCACTGGGCATGTCTGTATCTTGCAGGGAGCGGGAGGCAGGAATTCACACCCCTGTGCAATTTGATTATAATCACATGCTTAAGTTTTTATTATTATTATTATTATTATTATTATTATTATTATTATTATTATCATCATCATCATCATCATCATCATCATCATCATCATCATCATCATCATCAAGTATCCATCCACTTACGTACTTCTTCCATGTGTTGAAATGGAGAGGGAATGGCTCCTTGACCTATGATAGAACTTTCAAATGAACCAGACTCCTGCATAATAGGTTCAATCATCACATAAACCCAAAACACAATATAGATCTGCTCTCTCTGTATATACTAGGACAAATCTGACCTTTGCAATCCATCTATAATCTACAAAGCCATTTTTTCTGCAAAATACACAAACATATAGACATTGATACAAATTAGACTGCAAATACTTCTCTCCCTCAGGAAATGACCATTGGGTGCCCAATAAATTTCCAACTGCTGCCTCGTCTGACTTACTAAACTGCCATATAAGATCCTTCTGCTGTGAGCAGAAGAGATTATAACTTTTTTTAATCAAGAAAAAGAAGCACTTGCAAGCAAAAAGCACAAATTGATTTTTGAACCTCCAAAATGATACACAGCGGGAAAAGAACAAACTGATTTTTTTTCCTCCCCCAGCTCCAAAAAAAAAAAAAAATCCAGTGCGTGAAGGATTTTATTATTATTACTGCTATTACTATTACCTCTCTCCCTTTTTCTTTTTCTCAAGGAGACATTCAATTTAGGAAAAGGTGCAACCGGATGAATACTGGGACAGATCTATGACACCAGCAAGCTCACCCCAGCCCATATTTTCAGAGGATTTCCAAGCAAGCTATTTCACCTTGCTTGATTGTATTGTGGCATTAGTATTCCTCCCACATGGGAAGGCAGCAGAAAGGGCACTGTTACAGTTTCCATTGCGCTTGTTTGTGAATTGAAGCATAAGCTGACATTCTGTAGTAGAGCGGGGAAATGTGAACCGCGAGGTTCATAAACCATCTTTTCTGTGCGGCTTTCCACTGGAGAGCAGGGCTCCGGGATGCCTTCCTGCTCAGTATGGCTCGGGGCTTTCATTTTGCACCCCCAAGACATGACTTGTACTTCTGGCTTTAAATGGTTGTGAGATAAATACGCGGCAAAGTCGCCCCTGTCTCCATCCATCCCAGCCGCAATACACTTCAGATTGTTTTTCAGACTCCTGGAAGACTCCAAACAGAAGACAGGTGTATATAATATATATACATTTTCCCTGGGAGGGAAATAGCAAAGGCTGTATGTGAGTTGAACCTAGAAGATGCCCTCCCTAAAGGAAGAATTAGCATTTCTCCCTTGTGCCCTGCAGCACTGTAGTCCTGATTGGAAATGCCACCTCCTCCACCACCCATAACTGAACGCACCACTGACTAGTTTCGCCTATGTCTCGGATTGGGCCAATGCTCTTACTCTAATACCAGTAAGGCAATCCAAGTGAGCCCATTCATTCATTAACTAGAGAAAGTTAATAGTGCGTGTTGGTGGGTCAATCTATTTTTCCACTGCTTTAGGGAAGGCCTGCGATCAACCTCAGGCCTCCATCTAACAAATCCCTGTGACTCAGGGGTTCAAAAACTGGTGGGTCACGACTGGTGGCTCCCATTTTTGGATGGGAGACAGAAATGCCAGGCTGACAAGCTGCAGTGCCTGTTGTGGCAGAACAGAGTCACTGTGGAGCTGATTAGCCATTGTGAGAATGTATGAGAAGATCAGCCAGCCAAAGAACAGAGTACGACTTTGTGGACCTGACCAAGCTTGACTCCCAATTGTCTGCTGAAGCTCAATGGCACGCAGCCAGAGGAGAGAACCACACTGTGAAGGCTACATCTGGGACTGAGGATTCAATGAATCACAGAATATTGTATATTTATATTTTTTAAAAAAAAACATGGAAAAATGGTGGATTAGAGTAGCCTGCCCATGTAAGCTGCCCTGGGCATTTGCTCCGGAATGGGAAAGGCAGGGTATAAATTCTTCAAATAAAAAATAAAGATGCAATCAGAACAACCAGGCTGCCTGGGGAGGTGGGCTTTGTTTCCCCACTTACCCCTGTCTGTGGCAGCTACTGCAGGGGGGTGTAGGAATCCCTGTGGATCCCCCTGTGGTACTCCCCTTGCCTCAAAACACTGGAAAATTGCTCATCACAACCCACTTCCAGATTGCGATCGCGAACACAGAAGTGGGTTGCGATCGTAATTTTTCAGCGTTTAGACGTGTGAGCAACCCTGCATTGGATTCTGTGGGGCTTCCTGCACCACCACCCCCATGTCCACCACACGCAGGGATGAGTTTAAAAGTCCCTGTTTCCCTGGGGGCAGCACGCACACACACACACACACACACACACACACACACACACACACACACAC
>JAJKFI010000099.1:1378919-1392976 GCA_029204185.1 Lerista edwardsae | reverse complement strand
CACACACACACACACACACACACACACACACACACACACACACACACTGCAAAACTTACTTCATTTCTCAAACTCACAGGGAGCTTGAGAAAATCTGATGTAACTCATTCACTAAGGACTCCAGAACAAGGACAATCTCCTTAGTCTTAGGGCTCAATTGTGCTTGTATAGTTGGAAACTGTTCTATCTCTAGCCCCCCCCCCCCAAAAAAAAAGTGAGAGAGCAAGCTCAGTTAGGCTGGACTTCTATTCCTTGTTTTTATTTGACATCACTAAAATAAAGCCCTTTTGTTTCACCTTTCAGAGCACAATCCTAACCTGGAGTTAGGCTGGCAAAATTTGACTGGTAAAAGGGCCACCGTAAAGCACACTTGGACCACTCTCAGGGTCAGGGAGGATGGCGCACGTCTATGTTCTGACCTCTCTGACTCAGAGTGTGATCCACACGTGCTTTACAGTGGCGCTTGTGCCGGCCAAACTTTGCTGGCCCAACTGTGAAGGCTGAACTCCAGGTGAGGATTGTGCTGTCATTCACGTCTCCCTTTTCCTGCCAAATCTCATATCTGTGCCATTGGCCACCACACAGGATCCTTGCACAGAAAATCCTGTGTCCCTGTTCCCTGTGTTTTTGCAAGCACTGCTGGTAATGACCAGGCACAGGGCTTCGCAGAACTTGCAGCAAAAGCAGAGAAAAGACTGTCAGTTTCACCATTGCGCTTTCCAGCCTCTGTACATAAGTCTTCACAAGAAGTTGCACATCGAATTTCATCTATTTTTTTTCCTCTGAGCATCAAGTGAAAGATGTTGCCCATCCACCCACTATTACCCCCTTTCCACCCCCCAAATAGAAATATACTCAGAAGGAAACAAATACCAGGAGGGACTGGGCTGCTTGCCCACACCAGCCGAGCCACAATATCCGCTTTGGAAATCAAACTTGGCATTTCTACGATGCGTTTATGTTCTTTCTGCCTTGCTAATGTATTTGTGCCATCACACTTCTGAATGACACTTCCTATAAAAGATATTTCAAATTTTCTTGAAGCGATTTTGGCCATGTTTCCTACATCAGAGCGATAAAGCCTTAAGGAATATCCACCTTTGTCAAAAATACGAAGTTTAGCATGCCAAGAATGACAGGCTGAAAGAGTAAATTTAGAACACTTTGTCTATCAGCTTCAGCAGCTTTCTTTTCCTGGCACTGCAGACATGGAATCTTCCACGGCCACAGCCGGAACAATCTCATCAGGCCATGTTCACAAATGGCTCTGCTGGCCATTGACTGATGACATTCTCTGAGCAGGGCTTTCTGGGTCCTTTTTGCCTCTGTTACCACCCACAGACAGAATGGTCGGGGCCATCTCCCCCTGTGTTTCATGGTCAATATTATATTTCAATATTATACAGTATTTCCAAAACATGGAGACATGGGTTTCTACACATGTAGTTGGTTGGGCGTGCAGGCTAAGGCATCAAGAGGCAGAGATGGGAAAAAGAGGACTCAAGACTCAAGTCTCAGACTCAGGTTTTCATGTTTTATGCTGACTCATGACAGACTCGAGTCTCAAGTCAAAGTCATGGGCACTGACTTGATTTTTCAGGCCACAGACTCAAGTCTGGATCCATGTGCTTCCATGTGGCGCACACAATCAGTGCAAGCTTCTGATGGCATATCCCTGCTGGTTTAAAAGCCTGTGCATGGTCAGGGTCCCTCTTTGAAGGTGTCTGCAACCTTAGGAGGACTCTGCAAGGCTACCAGAGTTCACCTAAGGTGGCAGGCACCTTCAAAGGGGCACCCCTGACCAGATTGCAGCCTTTGAGGGTACAATCCTAACCTGGAGTTAGGCCAGCACAGTTAGGCCAGTAAAGTTTGGCTGGCCCAAGTGACACTGTAAAGTATGTTTGGACCACTCTCGGAGTCAGAAACGCTAGCACACAGACGTGCGCCATCTTCCCTGACTCCAAGAGTGGTCCAAACATGCTTTACGGTGGTCCTTGTGCCAGCCAAACTTTGCTGGCCTAACTGTGCCAGCCTAACTCCAGGTTAGGATTGCATTCTTAGTAAAATTGAAGAGTGAAACATGCAGGCAACTAGCCTGCACGCTACAGAACAGCTTGCAGGAAGGAGGAACTCCAGCAGAAACCTCTAGAGGTTTCTGAGGGCCATTCTGAAACTCACAGAGGCACAGAGAGAGGGTTACTGGGCCAGCAGAAATTCTCAGCATCACCAGCAGCATTGCGATCCACTGCAGAAGATGCAGTGGGTTGTGGTGTTGCAAAATTTGGGAGCCCCTGAGCTACGGTTATCAATGTTAAACCTATATTCTAATTTTCTAAATATTCTAAATACAGAACATGGAATTTCTCAGTCCCCAGCTCTCTTGCATCTAAACAAAGCCAGAACCCAAATCATGCTGCATCCCTGGAACTTGTCATTGTTCCAGGAAATGAGGTATGACCATATAACAATGTATTCTTCTGACTGCTCGAATCACGTGCAGGCATTTTGGGGGGTCTCCCGGCAAGGTGCTGGTACACATCTTCTTCCCTTCGGTCTGCTCTCCATCCATCTGATAATCGAAGAGAGAGAGAAATGCATATATTGCATCCTTCATTCCCGCCGTTATTCATCCTAGCTCTTTTTTACCGATGACAGCAGGCAGCTGGCCACCAGCAATCAGCTTCGCGTTGCCAGATGGCAACTTGGAAAACATGCCCAACCCAGTGCTCTGATGCCAATGCTCTGGCCCCAAACTATGTTGACATGCCTCTTTAAGTGCACATGGTTGAAATTTGTCTTCCGGCTGGTGGGCGCCAATGGTCCTTACTGGCTCATCTGAAGCAGGATGTTCGGACAAGGTGCTCACCCTCAATACACTAAACAGGTCAACTGAATAGAAATTCATTATACAGAAAATCAGTTGAAATACTTCATGTACTCCATACCTTTCCCTGCAGAGGCTCCCACAGCTGACTGGTGGCCACAGGATGCAGCAGTAGCTGCCTGGCAACCACTGTGCTCCTGGGCAGCCAGCCAGTATAGGATTGGGTTGTAGGGGTCCTTTTGAGTGACACTTCTTGGAAAATTGTCCCATACATTTCCATAATGTCCCACAATGTTGCTGCAAAGTAAAATAAAACAAAATTGCAAGTAATTAAAAAAAAAGAATCCCTTTTGTTCCCTAGCTTAATGCAAGAGATAATTGAGTAATAAGCCTATATTTAGATAATTCTGCTGATTCACAAGGCTTTATATTTAGACTGGAACAATGGCTGCAGTTTTGCTTTCAATGTGACAACTTTCAGGAAGAGAGGGATCTGCTTTAGATAATAGGACCGTAAAAAAGAAGTTAGACAAAGTGAAGAATAATTGCTTCTGGTATGTATCTAAGAGGAAATCTTTATTAAGAAAATTAATGATTTTAAAAGATTGTTTTCTTTTTTTCTTTTTGTGCAGACATTCCCTCCAGATGGCTTAAAATTCATTTAGTTTAATGTCAGAAATAGAAGAACTCAAAGCTCTCATTTTCAGTATGTCATTGTTTCAGCATTGTTATCCCTAAAAATAGGGGTGGCTTAAAGAAGAAGATAAAGAAATCAACGAATTAGGTCCGGTGATTTGAGCAAAGACACTCACCAGTGATGACTTTCAGCCTTCCTTGGACAGTTCAACTTATTGGCCCCAATCCAGCTAAAGTATTGCAGGATTTAGTCCCACCAAAGTAAACAGCGGGGTGGCCCAATCCTTCATTACAATCCACGTGGCGATGGACCAATGCCAACATGGCACCCATTGAATCCCGCAGGGAAGTTTTGGTCTCTGGAGGCCTCCAAAGGGTAAAGGAACATTTGTTCTCATGCCCTGAGATTATGCGTACAAGCATGCCCTGGTATCCGCTGGGATTCTGTTCTGAACCCCACCGTGGATACCTGAAACTATGGATAAGTGGGATGCCTTCTTAAAGATTGGGGAACATCAGTGGTTTTGCTGCAACAAGGTAAAAAAAGAGATTTCTTTAATGTTCACCTATCTTTTTAATAGGTGTTCCAGTATCCATGGTATCCACAGATACCGGGGCCTGCCTGTTTATGAGAACAATGTTGGCAACAAAGCAATGTTAATGCCCTCACTGCAAGGCAGGTTGGCAGTGGAACAGATTGCCAAGGGAGGTGGTGGATTCTCCTTCACTTTGAGCAGAGGCTCAACAGTCACCTGCCAGAGATGCTCTAGGAGGATTTCCTGCTTCAAGGAAGGGGTTGGACTAGATGACCTTGAGAAATAAATTCAGCTAGATAAATTAAGTGGAGGTGGTGATGACACAGCTCAATTGAAAATATGACCATGACCTGTGGATTTGTAACATCTTGCCATCAGTCCTGCAAATACCCCTTGGCAGAGTTGGGAATGAGTCACTAAGGCTGAGTTTGAGTCAAGTCACGAGTCTCCACCTCTTGCAACTCAACGCATCCACAAATCATAGCACATGACCATGGCTACTCAACTTGTGGAAGTTAATGACTTGATTTGACTCTACTTTTGGAGTTTTTTAAATTGTCAGCCAAGTCACTACGGGAAAGATTCAACTCAGATTTGCATTACTGTACTAGGCACCAGGATTCCTCCCCATTAAGAAACAAAGACATAGGAAGTCAAATACATCTGCAGGTTAACACTGACCATGGATATTAAAAGCTATATGTGGACATTGGGTGAATGCAAGGGGCAAATTCCTTCCATAACAAAGCCAATAAGAAAACAGCACAGCTTCAATAGGAATGGACCTGTGCTTTTGCGGACTTAAGCCAGGAGTGTCTAGCCCACAGCAGATGTGCCACTGGTGGCACACAGACACATGCAAGTGGCACATGCAAAGTCACCATTTAAAAAAAAATGGTGAAGCCAAGAAAGCACCACAACAGTTTATGGTTTGCTTGATTTTTTTTCTACTCCTCACACAGCATGCCCCCAAATTTCTAGGACTGCATTGGACGCACTCAGGGTGGCCCCGCCTCCTCTGCTCTGGTTGGAAAATGGGGAGAAAGGTGGGGAAAGAATGATGGACAGGAGAGAAAGCCAATAGGGTGGATGCTAGAGAGCTGCGCTTACTAGTAGGTGACATGTGGCAGGTCTGATTCGTGGAGCATTGACGAGGCAATGGGTGGGCTGTGAGAAGGCGGTGGGGGCCAAGTGGGGCTGCACAGAGATGGCTGATGAGATCAGCAAAGCCCAGGTGGACCAGACAGGTGGAGATACCATCTTCGGGGAAATCGTCCACCGATTCCAGCTAAGATTATCTTTGAGGACGAGAAGGTGGACAGGCAGAGGGGTCGTAAGAACATAAGAAGAGCCCTGCTGGATCAGGCCAAAGGCCCATCTAGCCCAGCTTCCCGTATCTCACAGCGGCCCACCAGGTGCCCCAGGGAGGCATGAGACAACAAGATGCTTGCATCCTGTTGCCGCTCCCTTGCACCCAGTACTCTGAAGTAGCCCACCATCTTTGTAAGGAGGTTGCACAATCTATCATTGCCTATAGCCCACGATGGACCTTTCCTCCAGAAATCCGTCCAATCCCCTCTTAAAGGCATCTAGACCAGATGCCATCACCACCTCCTGTGGCAAAGAGTTCCACAGATTAACTACCCGCTGGGTAAAAAAGTACTTCCTTTTATCTGTTTTAACTCTCCCAACCCTCAGTTTTAGCGGATGCCCCCTGGTTCTGGTGTTTTGAGACAGGGAAAAGAACATCCCTCTATCGACTTTATCCCTTCCATGCATAATTTTGTATGTCTCAATCATGTCCCCCCTCAGGCGCTTTTTTCTATACTGAAGAGCCCCAAACGCTGCAGTCTTTCTTCGTAAGGGTGGTGCCCCAGCCCCGTAATCATTTTTGTCACTCTCTTCTACACCTTTTCCAGCTCCACTATGTCCTTTTTGAGGTGCGGTGACCAGAACTGTACACAATATTCCAGGTGTGGCCTTACCATCGATTTGTACAATGGCATGATAATATTGGCTGTTTTATTCTCAACCCCTTTTTTAATGACCCCAAGCATGGAATTAGCCATGGGGTCTTGGTTGGAATTGCTGTTAATTGTGACGCCAGAGCCATCTGCTTTCCTGAGAATGCAGCAATAAGTTGGGTTATTTCTCAGCCATTTTCCAGTAGCAAAGTGAATCAGAAAAAAAAAAAAGCCTATTTACAGGCTCGACACAAGCAAAACAACCACACATCCCTCGCCCTTTCCAGCATCCCATCTTCCCATACTTTCAAAATGTCTGCTCTAGGTGCTTCACAACCCACCTGAAATTGCCTTGTGACCCATCTATTGGGTCCTCACCCACCATTTGAGAAACACTGCAGTAGAGTGCGGAAGCTCGCTTTTCATTTCAGCAGCACTACCAGTGTGCCCAGGGCATGCCGTTAAACATAATGATCCCTCCGCCACGAAACTCTACTCCACTGAAGTCACCATGATATTTTATTTTTGGATGCTGTGTTGACGTGGGGGAGGAAAGAACCGTTACTGTGAAAAACGCACACCCATGCTTATTTGAAAGCTCAGTGGAGGGTGGACATGGCATATGAAGTGTGAACTATTGATTACTATTTTTGCATATGTTAAATGCCAGAGAAAATAGCATCTTACTTCTAACTGGGGGAAAGACCATCAAAGAATGTCTTGGAGTGCGGCAAAACGTGAATGCAACTATGCAGCCATCCCTTTACATGCCCAGATTATCCTTTTTAAAACAGCACTTAGGTTTTTCTCCCCCACATTGAAATCTGACGACGAACGCTATATAAATGTAAATTACGTGTTTATGGGTTCTCATTATTCTTTATAAATGAATGACTTGCAAATAATATCGGGCTATGTCCAAGAGAGTATACAATGGATTATTGTTAAACACCAACCATAGGAATCTTGTATAGTCACTCTGCATTCATAGACATCCAGTCTGATCCTTGGCATAGCCAGTGGCTCCCAAACTTGTTAGCATCAGGACGCACCTAAAAAACAGTTTCACTTGAGTAGCCCCTCAAGCCTCTGTGGTTATAATGGTGATTGGGCAGCAGACACCCACCCCTAGTCGTAAGTAGTTTTACCCATGATGCACATTGCCTAATCCACCATCAGTTTAACAGACCACCAAAAATTGGGTCATGACCAGTAGTGCTATCCAGTCGGTACACTGGGCGGGACTTACGTTTGATCGGCAGTCTGCCCGTTGCGTCACGCCGCATTCTGCCGCTTTTCCACATGCCCCGGCGGGCGGGAAAGCGGCAGAACATGGCGTGACGCAACAGGCAGACTGCTGATCAAACATAAGTCCTGCCCAGCGTACCGGCTGGGTAGCACTACTGGTCATGACCCACTGGTGGGCCATGGACCCACAGTTTGCAAAGCACTGGCAGGGCTCTCCTGTCTGTTCAATACAAGGGCCACGTTGTCTATGTTACAGATTTTCACGGGCTGATAAAAAAATCAGTCGTATGAATGAATGAATGAAATTTAAATGAATGAATACGTTTTTCTTGGATCTTTTTTGTAATCCGCACAATATGATTCAGTAAAAAAGAGAAATGTGACAATCACAAAGAAACAAGGCCGTGCTTGAACTGAAAAATAATATATAATGAGTAAAAATGTCAACCGTTTTAAATTGCTGCAGGCGGGATAAAATCTTGTGGTGGTCGGATTTGGCCCCCATACAGCCCAATCCTGAAAGCAAACATTTGTTCCCTTATCCCATGTTGAGGCCCCATCATCCTCGATGGGTCTACTCAGAGCCACGCCAGATCAATCACTGGAACAGACCTGAGGCTGCAATCCTATCCACACTTTCCTAGGAGTAAGCTCCATTGACTGTAATGGGAATTACTTCTGAGTAGATAGGCATAGGCTTGGGCGTAGGAATTTCAGGCCTGGGAGGGAGGTCAGGATGCAATGGAGGCAATGATGTCATCCGGGCGCGCCAGGAACCGGAACGCCCGGATGCTTGGCAGCCCTCCGCCCCTATGGCAGAGGCCAGCCACGCCTCCCTGTGCCTCCCTGCGCCTGGAATCGCTCCATTTCAGAGCGATTCGGACATGCGGGAGGGTGGGCGGGCCCAGGAGCAGCTCGCTCGTCCTCAGGAGAGGCAGCACGGCCCAGACCCATCCGTGGAACTAGCGTAAGGGCGTACCGGGCCATTCCGCCAGGATGACACCGTTGAATGGAGGCCTCCTTCACTGAGCCTGCCCCACTCCTGGGCCTGAACTGTCCTCCTCCCCTCTCTCCCCCACCCCAAAGCACACCAGTCCCACAATCCCACTGCCCAACGTTGGACATACCCCAACTGGTGGGTGTTGCTACAATACGAGCACAATCCGGCCGGTGAAGTCCTGTCTAACCACCAGTGGCATGGTGCATTTGCGACACTGCATGTGCCTGCCCCACTGGGGGGAGTCAGCTTTGAACTGGGCTGCCCAGCAGTTTTATACCCAGAATGCACCACTTGGTTGGAAGTCCCATTCTTTTCATTGGCCTTTAATGTCATGTCCTCCTTTTATTATTATGCCATCCTTCCAGCCAAGGAACTTTTGTACTCTTCCTCAGTTGGCAGAGGCTAAAGTTTGGGTCTGGTCTGCCAGGCAATTGGCTTCCCAGTGCGTTGGCGGTAGGCTGCTAGTTTGTCCCCTCCGCAATATCTTGCCATACGTTTGGTGCCCCAGGCTCAGGCAAAGTTGTCCATATTCAAGTGCCAAGCCTGGCCGCCAATGCACAAAGGAAAGTCTCTGCAGTGGAGGGGGGCAGTCAAAAACAGATTGCGGCCTTGAGTTTTAATCTGGTTCTTCATCTGCTTGCAAAGAGGCAAATCTATGATATGAGCTGAACCAAAGCACAGAGTAAGAATCTCCCTGAGCAGTTCTTTTAGACTGAATGCCTTTAATTGGGAAACAAAGCATTTTTCTCTTTTATGATGATGAAAGACTGGATAGTTAAAGCAGTGGTCACCCTGGTATTGGTTTGCATGAGGAGACAATGAAGGACCCTGGGCTAATTGCTCAATGAGTACAGTATATGAAGAGGAAAAAAAATATGGCTGAAGACTATAAATTCTTTGGATCCAAATTCTGTATCAAGGAAAACTGCAGGCAGGGTGACCTGTATAAATTACAGAAATTAGTATCTAAGCCTTTATTCTGCCTCTTCTAGCCTATTATAGGTAGGGGTGTTTTTTTTGGTGATATTTTTTTCCAAAAGTTCTTGATCAAAATAGCAAATCATGGTGTTAGGTATTTTTATCCAAATTTTTATTGCAAATTGTACAAAGTGCAATAAATAAGGGTGAAGGCTTACAAAGGCAAGCAATCACTGGCACAGACACCCCAGCCCAAAATAATCTGCTCAAAAATTCCCAAGCTGCAGTCTGATTGCTCCTTTGAGCATCAAGAAACTGCTACTTACTACTTCCACATTCCATTAAAGTTGTCCCAGCATGCACTGTGAACAATGAACATGTGTGTTCATGCAAGTTTAAGCAAACGTCCTCCTGTTTCTGCCACTTCTCCTCCTGATCCCTTCCTGGAAACTATTTGTGGATTCCTCAAAACTGTGTCACAAATAAACAAAAGTGGTGTTATTTTTGTGAAATTGATCTAAATTTCTGTCAAACTGTCAAAATAAGAAAAGGTGGGGTTTTTTCCTCATTTTGACCTAAATTTCATTTTATGTAGCTTTTTCAGTAGAAATTTTCATTACGTAGCGTTCTGTGTTGATCATCGAAAAAACCATCCCTAATTATAGGACACTTGCTGAAAAGTCACAAAAGCTAAAGAGACCACTTAAGCCCACCCTCTAAAACAGGGGTGTAAAACATAAGGCCTGCAAGCTGGATCTGGCCGATGGAAGCTCTTTAACTGGTCCTTGTGCTCTCCCAGCACCACCATCAGCTGCTCGCAGTTGCTAAGCTACGCTGAGGTGTCACTGCTAGATGGTCGGCCCAAATGATTATTTGGCTCTCTCATATCTTGTAAATACAGTCAAGATTTGAGTATTTTCTCTGTTGTCATTTATAGTTAATGGGTTCCTATGTAAAAAAAAGTTGTTTCTGGTCGTGACCTGTTTAATGACATCACTTCCTGTTTAATGACATAATTCCCAGCTCTTAGCAAGCGTCATGAATGCTATTAAGCCCTCCGTATGAAATGGGTTTGACGCCACTACTCTAAAGCCTTTACTACTAGATGTCCCAAACACCATCCCAACAAGTTTCCTAAGACTTACCTAAACTTGCCTACACATTCCCAAAATTATTTTGCAGTCATAAGAACTAGAAACATGAGTTTTTAAAAGAAAAAAGAAGCTGAGGTTCTCAGAATGATGGATTCTTCGTCCACGACAGAAGGTAGCAGTTACACAGAATCACCAAATGCACACAAATATAATATTGTCCACTTTACCATAACAAAAAGATGCAATGTTTTAGTTGAGTTTCAAATTCAAATCAAAGCAATGCCTATTTCAGCTATTTCCAATTCATTCATATAAACTAGAATGTACTGTAAATATGCTGTAAATATGCTGTAGTAAGAACATTATCATCTTACTTACACTATAAGTAACCTTACAGCCCAATCCTATCCAAGCGGAACACTGGTGGAACTTGCAATCCACGAATGCATCACATGATCTGCTATCGTTGCAGCTGCTCCAACGGTCTGCGGCTCATGGCCAACGGTATGGCAGCTAGTAAACCTGCACGGGCATCAGATGGCTACAGACCCACCATCTCCAAACTGGAGACAACTGCACTGCTGAAAATCGTTCCTTGCGCAAACAGTTTCGCTCAGGTGCAACGTGCCGCGAAGAACCCTGGGGGCTGCAGTCAGGGTTTTTGTGTTCCCCTAAGTGGAATAGCAGATGCCGTTCACTTGATGGAAGGATCCAGGGGTGGACTGGATCTGGCCCACTGGCCGGATTTTGGAGCCCCCTGCTATAGACCAACCATTGGCACAGGGGAGGTGGGGGCAGGTCGGGGAGAGATTGAACCATGCAGGAGGGTGGGCTGGGGGCAGATCTTGGCAGCAATGGCATCTTCCGGATCCTGTGCCCCAATCCCTATGCCCCAATCCCCTATCCTGTCTTGCCCACTTTGGTCTATACTAACAGATTTACACCAGCCAAGTAGCTGGCAAAGATCAGGCCCACTGGGGACCAAGGAGCAGCAGGGAAGGTAAATAAATGTTTTCTTTACATACTCTCCTGCCTGGCCTGCTCCCCTCCCAGCCCACAGCATGCAGCAGACATTGTGTTGGTGGTGCTACTTGTTGCAGGCAAGCAGAGAATAGGACTGGGGCATGAACGGAGTGATCAAACTGTCTGCCAGCTTCCTTAATTTCAGCTGGATTCTTGCCACCTACTTAAATTGGAGCTGGTTGAGTCGCAGATAGAACAGCATCTGCTCAGCACTGTACAGTACAGCACGGTGCACATAATAGCAAACAGCTTCCATCTGGCCAGGAAGGAGACAGTCATTGCACGTATAGAACTGGCAGCTTCCAAAAAAAAAAAAAAAAAAGCAAAATTTGCCTGTATAGAAAAACCCAACCTTTTTTTTTTTTTTGCCTGAGTTACTCCAAATGGATTGTTTGTGTTCTGACCAGTCAGATGAAGAATACTTTTGTCTTCATGACTCATTGTTGAATTGTTCCTGTTATAATTTTAGGGTCCACTTGCAGAACTTCAGTGGAGGTGAGCAGCACATGCTTTCTCAGTTCTCTCTTTGGTCTTTCTCAGAGCATACCTGTGTTGCGCCGGTGCTACGCTCTTCTGCCAGTCCAGCGCTGTCGCAAACGTGCCGTCAAGCTCATCTGCGCCAGCTAGTTGGGCGCTGGACTGGAGCAAGCAGCAGCGTCAGCACACGGGCATCACTGTGCCCGTCAGAAGTGCTGGCCTTGCACCGGTCATGCCACAGCAGCGCTTGGTTGGTGCAGAACCTGGCCAAGGGCATGCCGGGGGCATGCCGGGGGCGTAACTGGGTGGCACAGCATGTGGTGAAGGGGGCGGCGACGCATGACGAGCATTGTGCCATATCCTAAACCCCGCCCCAGCCAGGGAGGCCCCAATTCGGGCCGCTGCTGTGCACGTTGACCTGCGCCTAACAGCAAACAGCAGGCGCAGATGCAAGCAGCCCCATAGGGCTGGCTGGGGCTCACCTGGGTGCAAGGGGAAAACCACTCCTTGCCCTGCACTGAGCTGCTGCTGCCTCCTGCCGGCCCTAGGATATGGCCCTGCTATCTCGGTCTTACTATGTCAGACTTACTTAGGACTGTACTGCCCTTGTATGTTCCAAAACTACCAGGAGTCATCGAGAAAGAAATCAAGATGAAAAGCCATAAGAAGAGCCCTGCTGGATTGGACCAAAGGTCCATCTAGTCCAGCTTCCTGTATCTCACAGTGGCCCACCAGATGCCTCAGGGAGCACATGAGACAACAAAATGCCTGCATCCTATTGCCACTCCCTTGTATCTGGCATTCTGAGGTAATATTCTGAGGTAAATAGAATTCTTATGTTCTTGTATTTGTGGGGAAGGAGCTATAATAAGCTGCAACCCAATCTGGGCCCTAAGAACATAAGAAGAGCCCTGCTGGATCAGGCCAAAGGCCCATCTATCCAGCTTCCTATATCTCACAGCGGCCCACCAGATCAACACGAGACACGAGACAACAAAATGCCTGCATCCGGTTACCACTCCTGTGCATCTGGCATTCCGAGATGCCTGCCTGTTCTAGTTTAGGATTGTGCTCTAAGTGTGCAACAACCTTTCAACACTTTGGTTCCAGTTGCAGAAGTTGATCCTAGCTTTACAAAAACGTTAGTTATTTTCCTGCAGGATTCCAGAGTGACAGTTGTCACTTGTTTGAAATAAGCTGGGCGGGGGCGGTGGAGAATGCTTTCCCCTTAGTACACAGGAATTGCTACAAGGTAGCCTTAATTTCTCCTATGTATGCTACAGCATCATTGTACGTGCAGCTGTCAATCTTTGAATTAGTCTCAGATGACTTGTAGTGATGTAATAAAAAGAGGACTATGAGAAAATCAGGGGGAAAGAAAACAAAGTGTCTTCCTGGAGGAACAATTACTCTTATATATGAATTCACAGACTGTAGCACACTTCTGAATGAGGCATTTAAAGCTGTAGTCACTCGATGTCATGTTAATGTTGAATCTTCTGTGCAATTAGATTTCAACATGCTGGTTATTTACTAAATAAGGTATTTCACTGCGCAGAATGTTAAATATATGTGATGACTATTCTAGGGAGTTTACACCCTGTTCTGAAGTTACATTTTCAGCAGGACAAACACATGGCTGTACAGAGCAGATGCTTGACTAAATATTTGGGTGTTTACCAGGAACATATGCTGATCTTTAAAACAAGGGCATTATGCACTGCAGTGAAGCATAGTTTATATGTGGCAATTGCAAACCGATACCTGCCAAAAAAAATTACGTTACAGTCCAAGGCATCATAGCTCTTTAAAAAAAAGTGCAGCTTTAGGAAGCAACGTCTTATGGGCTGCCCAATCCTAGCTTGCACTGGAACAGGCAGACCACAGTGGACTGTGATGTGTTTGGCCACGGGTGGAAGTCTACTCGGCGTAAAGGGATAATTTCCAGGTTAACCCTAACCTGAAATTAGACTGGCACAGTGGAAGTCTCCTTGATACAAGGTTCTGCAAATTCACGGTGTGAAACCGCCTGTCTTTCTGCCAGAATATTAAGACTTTGGCCTCACTGTGCTGTACCCAGACGTCATGGTTAGGCATACTGGATCTGGCCCACGGGCTAGAGAATCACAGTGTAGGGAAGACTCAGAGTACAATCCTAAACTGGAGTTAGGCCGGCATAAACTAAACCAGCAAAGTTTGTCCAGCACAAGGGCCACCATAAAGTGTGTTTGGACCATTTTCGTAGTCAGGGAGGATGGCTCACCCCTGTGTGCTGGCCTCTCTGAATCCGAGAGTGGTCCAAACATACTTTACGGTGTCCCTTGTGCTGGCCAGACT
>JAJKFI010000099.1:1347332-1378909 GCA_029204185.1 Lerista edwardsae | reverse complement strand
AGAGTGGTCCAAACATACTTTACGGTGTCCCTTGTGCTGGCCAGACTTTGCTTTATTTATCTCATATTTACCTCAGAATTTTACCTCAGAAATTTACCTCAGAATGCCAGATACAAGGGAGTGGTGTTCAGACCACTCTTGGAGTCAGAGAGGCCAGCACACAGACGTGCATAATCCTCCCTGACTCCAAGAGTGGTCTGAACATACTTTACGGTGTCCCTCGTGCTGGCCAAACTTTGCTGGCTTAGCTTATACCGGCCTTACTCATTTTAGGATTGTGCCCTCAGTTCCATTCCCCATACAGCCCTGAAGCTCACTGGATGGCCTTGAAGCAGTCTCTGTCCCTGTGACCTACCTCACAGGGTTGTTGTGAGGCAAAAATGAGCGGGAAGCATAATGTGTGCTGCCGTGAGCTCCTTGAAGTGAGGGCGGGATACAGATCAACCTGACTGGATTGTTAAGGCCACAAGGGAGTTCTTGTCACCTGCATCAGGTTATCCTACAGATTGTGAAGGGATCCCTCCATCGCTGTGCTGAGTAGGTATAGAAAGAACTGGTGTTGAATGATCAGCTTTCTTTTTGAGAGTGCTCTATCGAATGAACCTGTTCTTTACCTTTTGCTCCTCCCCCCCCAGTTCAAGACAGAATTTGAGCTGACACCACCTGCTTTGTTTGCGTTGAAAGGTAAGATGCAACCCAAAACCTGGGGGAACCTGGTGCAATCACAAGATTGCTGTCCTTTGAAAAATGGGGTGGGGGATCTGTTAACAGGGTCAGGCTCAATGGTAAAGACTAATCTTGGTTCCTGTCTGCCTGGGTTAAAAAAAAAAGTGCTGATCATATTCGGTAAACTGGCAACTCTGTGCTTGGTTGAGATAATCAGCAGGCACAATTCATGGCTGATGAAACATTTTGGGTTTGGCAAATAATCAATTTGCTTAGAATGATAGCTAAATTTTAAGGGCACAATCCCAACCTGGAGTTTGGCCGGCACAGTTAAGGCCAGCAAAGTTTGGCTGGCACAAGGGACACCGTAAAGTATGTTTGGATCACTCTCAGAGTTAGAAAGGCCAGCACACAAATGTGCGCCATCCCCCCCTGACTCCAAGAGTGGACCAAACGCGTTTGACAGTGGCCCTTGTGCCAGCCAAACTTTGCTGGCCTAACTCCAGGAGATTTCATCCTATACCATTTGAAAACTAACAAGGTTGACACCAGGATCTGTTAGGGTCTGGGCATACAGTTCTGGGGCCTCGTATCTATGTTTGTGCACAGATGTGTGCCATCCTCCCTGACTCCGAGAGTGTTCAAATGTTCTTTACAGTGGCCCTGGTGTCCAGCAAACTTTGCTGGCCAAATTATGCCAGCCTAACTCCAGGTTAGGATTGCGCTCTGAGTCTGTTTCACAGTTCAAAAAATCAGGCATGATTACTCTTCTTCCTACTGTGTAGCTATTCCTCATTTATCAAAATACAGGTGGGCCCCATTTCCGCAGATCCTGTATCTACAGATTCAATTAACAGGAATTGCTTCCTGTTGATGTTCAGTGAGTCTCCTGTCTGTAACATGCAGGCTTGTTGCCTGCACGTTGCTCTTCAGTTTAGCGGACTTTCACTTGTTTTAAGAAAGAACAAACAGCATATACAGTGCTATTACCAGTGATGTCATTCAGGGGGAACGGACCAGAATGGGCGTTCCGGATCCTAACGGGCTCCATGGCTGGTTCCGGGTTCCCGACAAGTGCCAATCAAAAGTGAGTTTCTGCTCCTAAATCATTTGAATGACACCACTGGCTATTACTACAGGAGGAGTTATTTTTGTTTACAATGCATAAAACCACAAAACACCATCTTTTGGGTGTGAAAATATCTGAAGTAAAAACACAAAACACCACATTTTGGTGTTCAACATATTTTCCATAAATTAGAATACACTATTTTCCAATTAGAAATAATACTGTGGCTGGATCTGCTGAGACTATCACCTACCTAGTACACTTTTAAAGCATTTGAATGCAATAAAAATGAGAACTTGGAATGAGAAAAACACATAACACCACTTTCTGCCTTTCAAATCATGAACTGTGTGAAAAAAATGACACCATTTTCAGACACCCCTAGCTATTACACACACACAAAGGTAATGGAATGGATTTGTGTGGGGCGCAGGGGGGAATCTGCTACAATGTTTAAATAGTGGCCCCCATATCTGTGGTTTCTGTATCTTCAGGGGTTCCATGGAATGGATCGTCTGTGGAAACAGGGGCTTGCCTATATTCCAAAACAAATCCCAATTATTAATTCTGATAGTGGCCAATAATTAATTGTCGTTATACATGGGGGCAGGTTGCAATGGGTAATCCCATCATTGCAAGCATTTTTACTTCAGAGTCTGTAATTTCTCTCCATGCTGGCAGAAGCACCCATCAATTTGCATTGTATGGAGGCAGGCACAAATGCCACTGATCCTAGCCTGATATACAAGCTCTGGGATTTACTGTAAAAGATTACATCACTAGAAGAGAGAATAATTTCAAATGCCTAATGAAAAAAAATCAATATTTTGCTGAAACGAACTGAACAAGCAGAATATACTGTCCCGACAACTGAAGAGGCAGCCTGATTTCAAATAGATGTTTGGTTCCTCCCCTTCTTAAGGAGAGATTTAGCTGGCCAATTTTCTTAATGGCATCAAGATATAAAATGTCTCCCAGTTCTGTGCATCCAAGTAACGGTCGCTGCTCCATTAATTGGCCACAACCAAGAAAGACAAGAGCATTGTCGATTGAAAGACTTGGATTTATCTCTTTCAGCGTCAAGGAGATCTACAACACACAGCGGGGAAATAATGAGGATTGCACGTTACAAGTAAGCACACTGCACAATTGTCAAACATCTGGCTGGAGGACATTCTGCTGTACAGCAACATAATTGCCTAATTAGCAGGCCAGTATATGTTCTTTATATCCTAACGGTGCATTTTTTTTAACAGTGGTTTTGTTATTGAAAAATGCGATGTTAACAAGGCTTAAAAAAGAAAAAGAAAATTCCACAGAAATGCAAGAATTCGGTTCAGGTAGAACATCATCAAGTCTAGTGCGCTAATGACTAGACATCCAAGTCAGATGATTAGTCCTGGAATTTCTTGCTCAGCACTTTCTACGTTACTCTACTCGCCCTCCAAGCTCAGGCAGAGGACTCTACAGTTGCATGGAATTCTTTTAACCCGTTAGCTGGAGATATACGGGGATTGTTACGGGTAGCGCAATCCTAGAGGGGGCGGAGCCCTGACACAATGTTGTTGCGTCAGCGCACCGCCATTAGCGCCGACGCGGGAGCGCCTAGCAGCACCTCCACATCGGCCAGCCAGCATTTGAGATTCGGCTGAAGCCAGCCAGCATGAGAGATTCTCTATCTCATATAGAGGGGATTGGGGGAGGGGGGAGATGATACTTGGGTGGGACCTGGGCAGGCTTGGGAGGTGGCCATACGGACACCTCCAAAGCCCGTCAGTGAGGCCACGCAGCCCCAATTCGGGCCACGCAGTCTCCTCGGATCTGTGCCCACTCTTTAGTGGGCGCAGATCTGAGGAGCACATAGGGGAGGCTGGAGCCTCCCCTACGGTAAGGGAGCGGGGAGGCTACGGGGAGGCCTACGGGGAGGCTCCAGCCTCTCCTAAACAGCACCGGACTGGCAAGGCTGATGGGCCAGCGCCATATCCGATGCTGTTTAGGATTGCGCCCTGAATCTGTTCTCATTTGAATACAAAAGCATGTGTCTGCCACAGGGCTTATGCATCAGCCCTGATGGGTTTAAAAATTCTAACCCAGAGTGCAATCCTAACCAGAGCGCAATCCTAACAAGTTAGGCCAGCAAAGTTTGGCCAACACAAGGGACCACTCTCGGAGTCAGAGAGGCCATCACACAGACATGTGCCATCCTCCCTGACTCCGAGAGAGATCCAAACATACTTTATGGTGTCCCTTGTGCCAGCCAACCTTTGCTGGCCTAACTCTAGGTTAGGATTGCGCTCCCAGCAGTTCTCAAATGTTTTAGCACTGTGACCCACTTTTTAAAATGTCACTGACCTATCTAGCTTTACAAGACATTACCAGATGCTCAAGCCTCTGTTTTTTTCTTTTTATTATGATGGGAGGGAACACATTCCTGTTCATTGGATTGGAACCATTCGTGTGGCCTTGCATTCCCCTTCACCTGGCCTTCAGTCGGAGCCAAGGTAGAGTCACCTACTCATATGTAAACATGTGTGTTTGGCTCCATAGGGCTCAATGCAGTTTCTTTATCAGCTTGGGGGGGGGTCTTCCTTCTTATTGGGCCTTGCATTCAATGAATCGGGACCATTCTGGTGGTGTTGTGTTCCCCTCGGCCTGCCGTTCAAAGTGGACTGAACTCATTTGCCTACTCATGAGTAAACAGTTTCCGTAGGGCTGAATACATTTTCCTTGTCAGTTTTCAGTTTGACAGTTTTATGACACACTAAAAATGGGGTCCTGACCCACAGTTTGGGAACCACTCTTCTAAGACTGACAAGGGGGAGATGATGTGTCTAATAGGTTTCATGTTTTTAAAAATGGTTGCTTGTGTTTAATAAAGCTACACCCAACCCATAATCTAGTGTTTTCCCTGGCAGTCTGGGTGGGGTAAAGGTAATAAGTTACTCAGAATGCCAGATGCAGGAGAGTGGCAGCAGGATGCAAGTATCTTGTTGTCCTATGTTCCCCCTGTGGCATCCGGTGGGCCACTGTGAGATACAGGAAGCTGGACTAGATGGGCCTTGGCCTGATCCAGCCGGGCTTTTCCTATGTTCCTAAACACATTGAAAAAGCTCTGTAAAATACCCATTCATTCACAGTTGTCATGATGGCAAAAATACAGCTAAGTATTTTAATGCTGGTGTCATAGTGCATTTGGTTGGAGAGATAGTGCATTTGGTTTGTGTCATTGGTCCTGCAGGGTTTAAGAGGCCAGGGGAGAGAAGGAAAGATGACCGAAGAGACTATTAATACGTCAAAGTGAGATGGAACATTGACATCATTATTCATACGATAGCACTTACATCACCTTGTTTGTCCTCTCTGTAACATAAGTCATTCTTTATTCACATTTTTGTGGGACGTGGTGGTGCTGCGGGTTAAATTGCCAAGCTGCTGACCGGAAGTGAGCTCCCATTGCTTGTCCCAGCTCCTGCCAACCTAGCTGTTTGAAAGCACGTAAAAATGCCAGTAGATAAATAGGGACCACTTCAGTGGGAAGGTAACGGCATTCCACGTGCTACGGTGTATAGTCATGTTGGCCACATGACCACGGAAGCTTGTCCTCGGACAAAACGCCGCCTCAAAACGCCTCTAGGCTTAGAAACGGAGATGAGTACTGCCCCCTACAGTCAGTCACGACTAGACCATTCGGTTGTGGGGAAACCTTTACATTTTTATTCACATTTTACAACTGCCCTAGGGTTGCCCAGAGGACTTTAGGCCCCATTCCCTGCCCCCAGTGGCATTCCTGGTGAAGGATGTCTTGTGCACATGAGTATAATCAATCAATCAATAAATCAATAGTATTTATATACCACTTTTCAACAAAAAGTTCACAAAGCGGTGTACAGGCAAATAATAACATTAAAGTTAAATGGCTCCCTGTCCCAAAAGGACTCACAATCTAAAAGAATGGAGACCACCACCAGCAATAGCCATGAGAAAGACACTGTGCTGGGGTGAAGAGGGACAATTGCTCTCCCCCTGCTAAATATAAGAGGACACCACTTGAAAAAGTGCCTCTTGCCCAGTTTATTCTTGCCCAGAATAACTGAACGGATTTTCAATCACGTCCCCAATACTCTATGGCCAAGCGACGTCTGTTAGGCTGCCATACAGGAATGCACACTATACGCTCGTAGTAACGTAATAGCATGGTTTACTGTTCAGCTATACTGCAAACAAGAAAAGGGTAAGCTTGAGCCACATTAGCATGATCTATTTTGTGCTTGGCTCCAAGAAGTTGACATGGCTTCCCATACATCGATACTTGTAGCTGACGTACTTGTCAGACTCTGGGACATGTCTGCTACCCTTCTAAATGTCTACTCTCTTTTAGAATCTTGATCAACTCTTGGCTCCAGTCTCATACGCAATATTCCAATCAGCTAATTTTCTCCCTTGCTGGTTTGGATCCTTTCCACCTGCTTCATTCATCATGAGTTTTACTTCAACCATATCGTCCGTTAATTTACAAAGATGAGACCCTGAGCTTTGCCAAATGGAAGCCTTTAATTGTTCTTTTCTAGCACAGGCCTCCTTCAGCAATGGTTCGATTGTTGTGTTTTTAAGAGGTTTTTAAGCTTTTGGCCCAAAGCTTCAGAGAAACTAATCCATGTTCACTAATCAAGATTAGTGCTCAGGACCATGCTATCATTAGAAATATCTGAATCCTATTGATTCTAATCTGATTTTAGTTCAGATTTACTGGATTCTTGTCATAGTAATCTGATGTTGGCTATTGAGAGCACAATTCTAACCTGGAGTTGTAGCATTTTGACTATGCTAAAGCCTTTGATTTTGTGGATCACAACAAACTGTGGCAAGTTCTTGAAGAGATGGGAGTACCAGACCATCTTATCTGTCTTCTGAGAAACCTGAGCGCTGAAGAATAGATGCTTTCGAATTATGGTGTTGGCGAAGACTCTTAAGGGTCCTCTGGCCTGCAAGGAGTTCCAATTGGTCAACCCTACAGGAAGTCAAGCCTGATTGCTCCCTGGAAGGACAGATACTGAAGCTGAAGCTCCAATACTTTGGCCACCTCACGAGAGGACTCTTTAGAAAAGACCCTCATGCTGGGAAAGATTGAAGGCAAAAGGAGAAGGGGGTGGCAGAGGATGAAATGGTTAGATAGTGTCACCAAAGCAATGAACATGAAGTTGGGCGAACTCCAGAAGCTAGTGGAGGACAGGGAGGCCTGGCGTGCTGTGGTCCAGGGAGTCATAAAACGTCGGACACCACTTAGCGACTGAACAACAACAACCACCCTAATCTGGAGTTAGACTGCAAAGTCACTTGTGCCTGCCCAGGAGTGGTGCATGTTTGCACCACTTTTGGAGGCCGACACATGGACATCGTAAAGTGTGTTTGGACCACTCTTGGGCCGGCACAAGGGGCTTGAGCCTGCCTAACTCCAGGTTATGATATGCCCCCAGTTGGTTATTGGAATAGACTCTGGCTCTTTGTACAGTTCTTCATTTGTACTTCTGTTCTGGGATGCCTGTTCTGGGATAGTTCATGTAATGTCGGCCATAAGCTCAGATGACAGATGACAAATGACTAATTGTAATGTATAAGCAAATCTTCAATAATAGAATGTCATTAGCAAGTTAGCAAACATGCTTAAGGGTGCAATCCTAATCTGTGCCGGAATGGCAAGGTTGGTGGGCCTGCACTGTATCCAGCACAAATTAGGCAGCCTCTGGAGATTCATTTGTGCCCTTGCCCCAGGGTAGGCACCAGCTTGGATCTGCACCTGCTGTTTAATAGGCGCAGCTCTAAGCCAGCCACGTGGCCTGAATTGGGGTTGCGTGGCCTGGGGACAGAGGCTTGGATGTGGCCTATTGGCTGCATCCCAACTCCAACCCCCTTCCTGGGCCAGCATGTCTACTGGCCTGCCCTACCCACTTCCTCCCTCCCACCCACCCTCCACATGCCCAGATGCACTCTTGCACTGGCTAAGTTCGGCTGGCACAGGAGTGGCACTGTGGCGCCTGTCCTTTGCGCCCTTAAAGGTAAAGGTTTCCCCATGACCCCATGGTCACGGTCTAGTCGTGACCGACTGTAGGGGGCGGTGCTCATCTCCATTTCTAAGCCTGTAGAGCCAGCATTTATCCGAGGACAAGCTTCCGTGGTCATGTGGCCGGCATGACTCTACGCCGTAGCGCACGGAACGCCGTTCCCTTCCCCCCGAAGTGGTCCCTATTTATCTACTTGCATTTTTTTTTAGGTGCTTTCGAACTGCTAGGTTGGCAGGAGTTGGGACAAGCAACGGGAGCTCACTCCGTCGCGCAGTCTCGAACTCCCAACCTTCCGGTCAACAAGTTCAACAGCTCTGTGGTTTAGCCCGCAGTGCCACCACGTCCCCATTTGCTATTGCTATTACTATTGCTAGTGTCGCCCAAGCAGCACTAGCACTAATGCGAGGGGGGTCGTTCAGCTCCCCCGCTCCGGCACAAAGGATGTAAACACACTGCCTCAACCCAAGGGATGCAATAGGATTGTGCCCCAAGTGTTGTAGTTGTTACGGTAAGTGTTGCAGGTGCCTCAACATGCCAGGTCAGCAGCCCCTCCCACTCACAGCTGTAACTATCCTGGGAAGCAGACTCAATCAAACAGTATTTACATACCACTTCTCATCACAAAGTTCACAAAGCGGTTTACAGGCAAAAAATAAAGTTAAATGATTCCCTTTCCGAAAAGGACTCACCAGCAACAGCCCACCAGCAACAGCCACTAGACAAGTGGAGCATGTGCTCCGATGGCACACAGAGAAGGTAGGACTGTGCCATGAGGCAGCACCCCAGGAGGTAGGTAGCAGTACTAGTTCAATTGCTTGCTCACTTTCCAGAGGAGGGTTAGCATTCCGACAGCCCAACCCTATACTAGGCAGGCCTGGGGTGAAGAGGAACAATTACTCTCCCTCTGCTAAATATCAGAGGAACACCACTTGATAAAGAGCCCCTTGCCCAGTTCTTGCCCAGGGGTAAATGAACGGCTCTGCCAGTCAGTGGGAAGGACTGCTGACATGACATGTTGCGGTGCCTGCAATATTTTCCATGTTGCCTCCACTGTAGTTATGCAAAAGGTAAAGGTTTCCCCCCAACCGAATGGTCTAGTCGTGACCAACTATAGGGGGCGGTGCTCATCTCCATTTCAAAGCCTGTAGAGCCAGCGTTTTTGTCCGAGGACATGCTTCCGTGGTCATGTGGCCGGCATGACTCTAGGAACACCGTTCCCTTCCCATCGAAGCGGTCCCTATTTATCTACTTGCATTTTAGGTGCTTTCAAACTGCTAGGTTGGCAGGAGCTGGAACAAGCAACGGGAGCTCACTCCGTCACGCAGTCTCGAACTCCCAACCTTGCAGTCGAAAGCCCAGCAACAGCGGATTAACTCGCTGCACCACCACGTCCCTATGCTACTTAGTTATGCTACTGGCTGTCATATTCCCAAATTGTTTATAAAAAATAAAATCACTTAGGCCATTTTCTTCCCTTCCAGGACATTTTTCTCCCTGTCCAATGGAGTCCAGTTCTACTTCGGAAGGAACCAGAGGTTCGGACTTCCGGTGTTTCCATGGAGCAATATACAATTAGAGTTGCTCTTGAAATATTTAGGTCTAATGCAGCCATGTATCGTATCACTTACAAATTAGTCCTGAACTGTCACACCTCTTACTTGAGCTTGCCAGCAACGTGATAGGAATTTCTGAACAAACAGTGCCTGTTTGCATTACATTTCTGTTCTCCGGGGGATCATTTTGAATGTAGAGTGCTGTTTCTCCATTCCACTCTCAAAAATGATCCAGGCTAGAAAATGTAGCGGAGAGTGAAAAGACATGATCGTCTCATAGGCCTTAAATGGAACGCTAATCATGGCAATTGTTTGGGGAGAAGTGGTAGAGAAAAAGTGTGGGGGCACTTTGGTGAGACGTAGGCTGTCTACCCTGGCTTCCTGGCAATGTGGGCTTCCGTTGACAAAGCAATCTCAATGCCGGCTTGAAGGATTTCAACACATGAGACACTGTTTGTAGGTAAGGCAAGTGCAGTTGAGGCTGTTTTTGTGATGGGCAAAATAGTTAAAAGAGAGGAAATATCAGAGGAATTGGGTAGTTGGTGAACAGAATTGGTGACCCACTTCAGCCAAATTTAAACCACACAGGCAGCCCAATCCTACTGGAATTCCCCCATGCCAATGTATTCCATAAGGGAATGTTGCCGTCTGGAAGTCTCCTTGTGGTATTATGTATTTCTTTATTTGAAGACTTTATACCCCGCCTTTCCCATGCCAAAGCAAACGCCCAAGGCGGCTTACATGAGCAGGCTAGTCTAAACCACCATTTGTTTCAATGGGGTTTTTACAAATACACAGTATTCTTGTGATCCGCCAATCCTCAGCCCCAGAAGTAGCCTTCACAGTGTGGTTCTTTCCTCTGGCTGCATGCTATCAATCCTCAGCAGGCAATCGCAAGTCAAGCCTGGACAGGTCCTCAAGGTCGTATTCTCACACACTCCACCGGAACTCTCACTTGCAGTGAGTATTCAGCTCCACAGCGACTCTGTTCTGCCACCACAGGTACTGCAGCTTGTCACAACCTGGCATCCGTCTCCCATCTAAAAGCAAACTGCAGATTCTCCTGCTCAGCTTCAGGCAGTACCAGTAGCTCAACCATCAGTCCACACTGCCTGACATTTGTCCCCTTGCCCCGGAGAAAGCCCCAGATGCATCAGTGGGTCTATGCAGGGGCCTGCGTCTGCTAAACCACTGGTGCAAGCCCATGTGGATCCAGGTCAGCAGATCTTGCCTGGGAAGGGGGATAGGACACAGTGTGCATTAGCCCCACTGATCCTGCCCCCCCTCTGATCCTGCCCCCAGCCACTGATCCGCCAAGACGTTTATGGCGCTTTTGCTCCGATGGCACACAGAGACGGTAGGATTGTGCCATTAGGCAGCACCCCCGGAGGTAGGTAGCAGTACTAGTTCAATTGCTTGCTCACTTTCCAGAGGAGGGTTAGCATTCCGACAGCCCAACCCTATACCGGGCAGGCCTCGACTGCATGCTATGGGCTTCATGCTATGGGTCAGGGACAAGGCAGGAACAGAGAGATAAGTAAAGAAAACCTTTATACCTTTTTTACTTACTAGTCTATTCTGCTGCTACTGCTGCACAGTCCCCATTGATTTGGACCTGTGCCAAGGGAGCATGTCAGGCTGAGGCCAAGGGCATAAAGTATTGGTGCTGCCACTGCAGCCAATGACCCTGGCCCACCCTGTATGAAATGAGCTTGACATCCTTAGTGGCATAGCTAAGGGAGGTGCAGGGGGGCAATTACACTGGGCAGCAAGCTGAGCTTGATACTAATACTACCTTGGTAAGTATGACTCATCATGTTACATATCATTGGAAACGTAACTTCCATGCAGAATGCAATGAAACAAACCCCAGTAGAATAGCTGTATTCTATCAAAAGCTATGACCAATTAACAAGAAAACATGCTGGGTACTTAACTGAGGGTGCAATCCAAGGCCCGGGGTTGGGCCGACACCAGCGGCTCGTGTCTGCCCAACAGCAGCAGCGCTAGTGTGGGAGCACCAACCAGCACCCTCATGCCAGCGTGACGGCCATTGGGCCAACATTAACAGCAGCGTTGGGCCAACAGAGCCGGCTGAAGCCCACAATGTGCCGCTCCTGTGCCAACCTAGTTCGGCTGACGCAAGAGCAGTTCTGGGTGTGGGGAGGGCAGGAGGGAGGGCGTTTTGGGGTGGGTGTGGGTGTGCCAGGAGGCTTGCCAATCTGGGGAGGGGAGCGGAGCTGTCCCTCTCTAGTCCCCTGGCCACGCAGCCCCAATATGGGCTGCGTGGTGTCCTTGGTTCACAGCCAACCACAGCCGCAGATCCGAGAAGCCCAGGGAATACTACCCCAGGGGTATGGGCACACAAGTGCCTTTGCCCCAGGGAAGCTCCTGCCTGCTCCCAAGCTTTTCTGGATACAGCACAAGCCCCCAGCCTGCCTATTCCAGCACAGCGTAGGCAGAGGCAGATCTAAGGGAGGGCAGAGCTCTAGGTTTTGCAAGGAGCCTTACCCTGTCATGTACATCCCTCCTCTCCCTTGCTGCTGTAGCCAGTAAGCATCGCCAAGATGTTGCTGTTCCCTGTGAGGATTGGCTAAAACGGTGCAGGGGAGGAGTGATTTCCACTGCAAGGTAAGGCTTCTTGCAAAACCTAGAACTTTGCCCTCCCTTAGATCTGCCTCTGAGCGTAGGACTGTGCCCTCAATTTGATTTCGTTGTGGAGAGGGACTACAATATCTTCTTTGACACTGGGTGGCAGATGCCTTAGCTACAGCCCTGGCTCTGCCCGAGATCGTGCCTTGTGTGCTATTACAAGGACTAGATAGTCAGAGCATCCTGGCAGGTGGGTCCCCCTCTGATGGGTGTGGGCTCTCAGTACGTGCCCAACCAGACCAAACTCAAACGCCACCCAAATCTACCATCTATAGTGGGTGACGTCAGAAGCACTGCATGAACGAAATCCTGCTTTAATATAAGATTTTTGTTTTATTCTGTAAAAGATGGTGCCTTCAAAGATATGTGCGGGGGAAAACAACCCCCAAAAACAGCAAGCGCACAGCTATCCAAACTCCTTAAGGGAATTTACATTACGGCTTTTTAAAAAACAGCTTGCATGCATTTTTCATCAGACGTGTTTGCCTCGCTGAATGCAACCAATTTCCGCAAATACAGATACGCTTAGAACTGGGGTGGGAGTCGAGCCATCCATGCACAAGCCAACCACGGCACTTTCTCCGAGCAATGAACTGGACTCGGTGCAAATGGACAAGATCAATCGTGAGGGGTCACGTTCTGCCAGAAACTCCTGCTGGGCCTCCCTGAGGGCCCTGATGCCCCCCCACTAGGCTGACTGGTTTCCAAGCAGCCCTGGTGCAGTAATGCAGGGAACATGACCGGGCCTTACCTCTTTGAGCACAGCAGCCGCACCACTCAACGTCAGTCCCGAGCCAGAAGGTCCACAATTCAGTTAGTCCGCCATCCAGGTTCTGCAGTCCATAGGCCAGTCCAAAGATCAGTGTGCCGGGTCAGTCCAGGTCCAAGCTGAGCCCAGCCAAATCGGAACCCAAGCTCGTAGTCAGCAGTCCAGGCACATGGGTCAGATACAGGTTTGTCAGTCAGTCCGTCCGCTCCACTTACACCAAACTTTGCTCCTACCACACCGGTATGCTGCTCCTGCCTCTGCATTTATACATCTGCAGGCCTATCAGAGACTGTTGCTGGGCAGACTATAGCTAATCAGCCACACCCATCTGCACCTGTGCCATCTGCACTTAGTCAGCACCTGCTGAGTGACTCAGCACTTCTGCCTCTAACCAGCCCTCATTAGCCTGCCTAGGCTACAGCCAGTAGTGCTATCCAGCCGGTACGCTGGGCGGGACTTACGTTTGATTGGCAGTCCGCCCGTTGTGTCACGCCACGTTCCGCCGGGGTGTGCAGGAAAGTGGCGGAACGCGGCGTGACACAACGGGCGGACTGCCAATCAAACGTAAGTCCCGCCCAGCGTACCGGCTGGATAGCACTACTGACTACAGCTGTGCTCCGGAGGACAGCAGGAGTTCTGGGGTTAACCCCGTGTGCTCTGGAATCAGCAGGGAGGGCACTGCTGACCCCACAAGCTATGTCCATTACAGGTCATTCCACCAATTCGGTGCTGTGTTGCTTAAGAAGCAGGTTAAATGCATCACTTACAGGCCAGTGGGATGGGGTGATCACGTAGTGATGGCGGCAGGCACGGTAAGAACAGAGCGTTGTGGAGTTTCTCCCAAAAACGTTCATCTTTCTGCCAGCCCAACCCTAACCTATGTTGGACCAGGCAGGCCGGCAGGCCTGTGCTGTATCCTCGTGCAGGCTGGGAGGCAGCTGCCGCTCACTGGGGCAACATTTCCAACCAGAGAAGAAAATAGCCATGGGAAGTTAGCCAGCATTGCTCCTGCCAAGTCGAAGGCTCCTCAAGGGTCTCCAAATGCTCAGCCATGAATTTTCCTGGCTGACCTTGGGCCAGTCACTACCTCCCTCTCAGCCTCACCAACCTCATGGGGTTGTTGTGAGGTCAAAAGGAGGGGCAGACAGAGGAAGATCTAAGGGAGGGCAAAGCTCTAAGTGTTGCAAGAAGCCTTACCCTGTCATGTAAATCCCTCCTCTCCCTTGCTGCTGTAGCCAGTAAGCAACGCCAAGATGTTGCTGTTCCCTGTGAGCATTGGCTAGAACAGTGCAGGAGAGGAGTGATTTCCACTGCAAGGTAAGGCTTCTTGCAAAACTTACAGATTTGCCCCCCTTAGATCCGCCTCTAGGGGCAGAACCATGTACCCCATCCTGACCTACTCAGAGAAGGGTGATGTAGAAATATGAAAATAAATAAATAAAACCATAAATAATACTCTGCATGAACAGCTGCAGGCAGGCAAGCGGTGGTCATGATCCGTGGCCCTGTGGTTTGTATCGTTTCCTTCAGTGATGTCATGCAGGGGGTACGCGGAGGTACGTGAGTACCGGTTTCTAGGATTATGGCTGGCCCCGCCCATTCACCCGCCCACTCGTCGACTCCGCCCCCTGCAACGTTTGAATTTCCTGCACGTTTGAATTGCCTGCATGTTCTCAGAGCCAGGCAGGCAGGCAGGCAGTGAGCGGAGCCTTGCCTTGCCTTGCCACTGAAAAATGAGCTGCTCTGGGGTTTTGGAACTGTTGGGTCACTTTAACATGATGCCAGGCCTCCTTCACATGTTCTGGGGGTGCTGTGGAATACTGTTGCAACTGTTGGGTCAGTTTAAAATGGTCTGAGGCCTCAAAAAGGGCTTTTTTCATGTCCCTTCCTGCCACGACATAACTTCCGGCTTATGACGTCACTTCTGGTGGGCGGGTCCCGACATGTGCCAATCAAAAGTGAGTACCTGTTCTTAAATCATTTAGATGACACCACTGGTTTCCTTTCTGATTTCACGTACAGAAATGACAGAGTCCTCTACAGAAAAATGCAACCACATCGCAAATGCAGCTGTAGAGTTTGCCGCAGTGACAGATGGGCCACACCCAGCTGTGCTTTAATGGTCCACAAGACCACAGGAGAGCCAGCTGAGATCCCACCTGCTGAGGTGGTGCAAAAGCCGCCCTAGATGTTGCTGCCGGCATCCTAAACAGCGAAATCGCATCGTTTGCTTGCGGAGCAGCTGGAAAAGAACGAAAAAGAGGGAAGCTACATCGACGTCCCTTTAGTCACTGGGAAAAAAGACTCTGAATGGACCTCACTGCTGCAATGCCCATTATATTTGCTTCCTGATTCTGGTGCAAAATTGCATCGCCATCTGCCTGAATCGGCGAAGGAGGCATTACACCACCAAGCTTCCTGTATGCAGCACTGTGATATTTGTAGGGAGGCTTCTTAGACGAGAACTGGTCATGCCAACAAGTGTGTGCCTTTAACCCTTTAAGTCGGCGGTCTCCAAACTGGAGAGCACTGCTGCTAGCTCAGGCTTCCCTGGCACGGATGGGGCTTCCTGTTCAGAGGCAGATCTAAGGGAGGGCAGAGCTCTAAGTTTTGCATGAAGCCTTACCTTGCAGTGGAAAGCACTCCTCTCCTGCACTGTTCTAGCCAATCCTCACAGGGAACAGCAACATCTTGGCACTGCTTAGTGGCTACAGCAGCAAGGGAGAGGAGGGATTTACATGACAGGGTAAGGCTCCTTGCAACACTTAGAGCTCTGCCCTCCCTGTAGATCTGCCTCTGTTCCTGTTCCACCTGGAAGCCACTGTGAAGCCCCTCCTGGCACATGATTCCTCTTTGCCTCAATGCAGGAGGGGCATTCAGGCATGCACATTCAGGCATCTCCTTCCTTAGGAGAAGGAAGATGATGCAGTAGTGTAGTCAAAGGGGGGCAGCACGACAGAGGCATATCTAGGGTATTGCACAGGGGGGCAAGAGCAATGGGCGCTGTTTCCATGGGGGTGCCGATTGCCCTCAGCCCCACCCAGCACAGTGCCTAAGAAGACACTAGAGTGGTGGCCAAGGGAAGCCGTGCGCCCTCCAGCTTCCTGAGCTGGGGAGGCTCGTGGCTTCTCCCAGGCGCGGCTCACCCAAAATTGCCAGAACTGCAGCCGAGGGAAGCCGTGCATCCCCCAGCTCACCAAACCGGGAAGGCGCGCAGCTGTTCCCGCCTGCCACTCGGGGAAACGAGGGGGTGGGGAGCGGCTTCTTCCCGCCATGGCTTGGCCAAGGTTGGCCAAACCATGGTGGAGAGAAGCCACACACCCCAACGTCATGATATGATGTCACGACGTTCTGACGTCATGACGTTGCCTGCCATGGGCACAGTTTCGCCCTGGTTCACCTCTGCAGCACGATAAGTACTGCAGGTGCCACCATGTGCCACGCAAGTAGCCCCTCCCACTCCCCATTGGAGCCGTTCCAGGTAGTGATGGCAACATGCAGGTCAGGGTCTGCCCCAGGAGCGGCTGGGCACAATGTGGGGCCCCTACTCTTCCTACGGGAACCCCACTCACCATACCGCTATGATGCTAAGAATGTGTGTGATGCTCTGTAGTGTAGTCAGAGGTGGAGGCGCAGTAGGTACTGCAGGTGCTGCAATGCACTGTGTAAGCTGTTTGCGATGATGGGTGCAATCCTAAACTGAGTTAGGCCAGCATAAGCTAAGCCAGCAAAGTTTGGCCAGCACAAGGGACTCCGTAAAGTATGTCTGGGCCACTCTTGGAGTCAGAGAGGCTGGCACACAGACATGCGCCATCCCCCCCCTGACCCTGGGAGTGTTGCAAACACGCTTTATGGTGCCCCTTGTGCCGGCCAAACTTTGCTGGCTTAGTTTATGCTGGCCTAACTCCAGCATAGGATTGCGCTCTTAGTGTCAGAGAGGCCAGTACACAGACGTACGCCATCCTCCCTAACTCAGAGAGTTGTCCAAATTTGCTTTGTCCAAATTTCGCTGGCCTAACTGGGCCATCCTAACTCCAGATTAGGGGTGCAATCCTAAACTGAGTTAGGCTGGCATAAGCTAAACCAGCCAAGTTTGGCCCGCACAAGGGGCACCGTCAAGTATGTTTGGACCACTGTTGGAGTCAGAGAAGCCAGCACACAGACATGTGCCATCCTCCTTACTCCGAGAGTGGTCCAAACATGCTTTATGGTGGCCCTTGTGCTGGCCAAACTTGGCTGGCTCAGTTTATGCCGACCTCACTCCAGTTTAGGATTGTGCTCGATGTCGCCGCCAACTGTTTCTGGGCCATTGGAGGCAGGGGGCAGGTGGGAGAGCCCAAAGTGAAGCTGCTCCATGCACCCTGCTGGCGTACAGCTCATGAAGATCCCTTGTGTGGTAGCGGTCAAGCCATTCACCACACTGGTGTAGGCCCCCCCCCAAATGCTTAGCCAGATTGGCCAGCCCTGGGGCAGGCGCTCCTGTGTGTTGCCATTGCTGCCCCCAAATGGATCCGAGAGCAAGTGGGCGGGGCCGCTTGCACAGTACATTGTGGCACCAGCAGTACTTAACGCCCCGCCCACCTCTGGCTACAGGACTGAGATGCTGCACTACAAGAATGTCCTTAGGGGAGGGAACAGCCCTTAGGATGCAATCCTATGCTCATTTCCCTGGGAGTCAGCCTCACTGAACACAATAGGACTTACTTCTGAGAAGACATGTAAATCAGGTGAAAAGACTGTCTGTCGTAGACAGCCTCCTCCTGCTTTTAGGTTTGAAATGTCTTTATGATTGGCCTACAAGACACTGTTCAGGAGGGGGGGGGGAAATCTTTACTTCATATTCTGCATCTTTGCTTCCTTTGCACCAGGGGAAAAATAAGTCCAAGTTATCTCTTGACATTAAATGAAGAACAATCCTTTAAATCCTCATTATTCTTAAGCCTATGAAGATTACAGGTTTATACAGCATGTCCTGAAAGCAGATGCAAGGAAATGACAAAGATGTACACAAATGAGAAGCCAAGCATGCTTTTCACCCCAACACAGAAAAGAAGGGAAATCATACTGGCAAACTTCATGCAGCCCCAAAATGTATCTTAACATGAATTGCTTGAAAAGAGAGTGAAGGGGGCTGTCTTAACACCGAATGTGCTAATACTTTTTGCAACCCATTTAGTAAGCAAACAAGCAATGCCATGAAAATAGGAACTTGATGTTGAACCATTTACCCCGTACCCCCCAAGAAGCCCACGAGACCAGAGCTTGGACTTATGGGCCACTTTTATTGAAATATCGTAACTTACAACTCAACTTGCAGCTGGGACTAAAATATCCCCGGAGTGCTGGATCTTAGGGGAAATGGTCCTAGCCGTCTGCCTCCCCTGATTGGTCTGGATGACCATGGGCATAACACCTGGCTCCAGACTTAATCCCGTCATTGACGGGCTAAGTCCGTCCTTGCCAACCCGAGGGTCAAGACAGCTTGACTACGCCAGCTCACCCCCGACCACGCCGAAGGGTAGCCTTAGCTAAATCCAACCAGGGGTAACAACCATCTCACTGAGCCAGCTAAGCATTTTAGGAGCGGTCGCTCTCCCCAGCTGTGCTGTCTCAGGTGAACACCATAAGATCCCTGCCAAAGTGACTGATGAGGGGCACCTCTAACAAACACCATGACCCAAAAAGGCTGGGGTAGGTGAAAAAACTACCTAGCTAAGGCCGATCAAGCCGGTTGCAAAAAAAACTCCTACCCGGCCCCAAAGCGACCAGCTAATCTCAGCCTGCTAAGAGGGAGGGTAGGCAGGAGATTGCCGGCGGAGCTCGAACTGAGCTGGAGTCAGTGCCTGTGCGTTCACTTCTGTGCACGCCCCACCCTCCCCCAGAGGCAGATCCCTCCTCTCCCTTGCTGCTGTAGCCAGTAAGCAATGCCAAGAAGTTGCTGTTCCCTGTGAGGATTGGCTAAAACGGTGCAGGAGAGGAGTGACTTCCACTGCAAGGTAAGGCTTCTTGCAAAACTTAGAGCTTTGCCCTCCCTTAGGTCTGCCTCTGCCCTCCCTAAACATGCTGAGGCTGGCAAGCCCCGTGGGCAAATGCAGCAACGCGCGATGGCGCATCACTGGGCTTTTAAAAGACTTCACTTCTGCTGCATGAAACATAGAATGCGGTTGAGGTTGCATTTTAACGTGGCAATAATAAACTCACTTGGGAGTGAGCCCAATTGAACACGGCACAGCACAGAGACATGCGCCATCCTCCCTGACTCCTGAATGTTTGGAGTGGTCCGAACATGCTTTACAGTGCTCCTTGTGCCAGCCAAACTTTGCTGGCCCAACTGTATCAGCCAAACTCCAGGATAGGACTGTGTCTTCAGCTGTGGGCACTTAATGGTCATCGAAAACACAGTTACCCTCAACACTGAAAACATGGAAATGCCACTGCTGTTATAACAGCTTGATTACAAACCAGGCGTAATTACATTTTGCTTAATAATTATTTCACATACATACTCTTTTGTTGGGGTAGATATATACTTGTTCTCAAACAAGTATACATCTGTGGCCCACCAGTGAGATGTGACCTAATTTTTGGTGGGTGGTGAAACTGACAAGGCACATTAGGCTATGCGCATCAAGGGTTAAATAGCCTGCTACTTCTGGGGGAGTACCAGCAGTGTCATCCTGGCGGAATGGCCTGGTACACCGTTCCGCTAGTTCCGCAGACAGGCCCGGGCCGCGCCGCCTCTCCTGAGGACGGGCGAGTGGCTCCTGGACCCTCCTGCCCTCCCGTGCATCCGAATCACTCTGAAATGGAGCGATTCGAGGTGCAGGGAGGCTCAGGGAGGCGTGGCTGGCCTCCGCCATAGGGGCGGAGGGCTGCCAATCATCCGGGCGTTCCGGTTCCTGGCGCGCCCGGATGACATCACTGGGGAGCACTACTACCCAGTCAGCATTACAGCCACAGAGGCTTGAGATCCCAGTAAAATGAAACTTTTTTTAGGTGGGTCCTGAATAAAAAGCTTGGGAGCCACCGCCCTAGAATGTTCTAGTTTCCTCATATTTCCAATGGGATATTCATGTTGTTCTTTCGTGGCATCACCTTTCTTACATAAGAAAGGATATCCAAGCTGTTATTACTCTGGCTGGAAAATGAAGATCATCCTGTAATTACGCTTCCCCCCCCCAAAAAAAAAAAAAATTGTGAAAGAAAAAGTTCTCAGAGCTTGCATGTTAATTTTGCATTTGCCAAATGTCCGACAAGCTTACCACTCGATTGATCAGCCCTTACCCGCTTTGGATTTCCTGAGGTGTTTTCTTTCTTCATCCCATATCTAATGTACTTGATGAGAAATTCATCTTTAAATACACTTTTTTAAAAGTGTGTTCCCTCACAGGAGGAACAGAAGATGAAATGCTACAAAGAACGCTCCCTTGAAATCCAGCATTTGTAATTGTTGTGACCAAAGGATTATCGGCACCAGAGCAGCCCAGCAGAGGACCGCAGAGCAAAGAGATTGTCTCTTGATTAGGCTGCTCTATTTTCTATATTCTGGTAAGTCCAGGATATATCTGGTGATTTGCACCAGTATGCATTGTCAGGAGCGTAGGGCAAAATTGTAAGTACTGCAGGCGCCTCAATGTTAGCAAGTTACCCCTGCTAACTGGGCAAGAGGCACTTTTCCAAGTGGTGTTCCTCTTATATTTAGCAGGGGGAGAGTAATTGTCCCTCTTCACACCTGCGCAGTCTTTCTAGTGGCTGTTGCTGGTGGTTTGCCTTTTTTTTAGATTGTGAGCCCTTCTGGGACAGGGAACCATTTAATTTTATTATTATTACTATTTGCCTGTAAACCGCTTTGTGAACTTAGTGTTGAAAAGCGGTATATAAGTACCTGTTGGTTGACTGACTGACTGACTGACTGACTGATTGATTGATTGATTGATTGATTGATGTGTCCTGAAATCGGCTTGTCATACTTGCCATCTGAGCCATTCCGGGCAGTGATGGCATGCAGGCACTCGCTGAACTTAACAGCATCTTGCAACACATTGCATCACTGCCCGGAATGGCTCTGACAATGAGTGGGAGGGGCCATTTAACATGCCGCATTGCCATGCACCATTTTGCCCCCCCCTCCAGCTACATCCTTCTCCTACTGTGCACAGTTTCTGGTTAAACTACTTCTAGTATCCTGATAATTTTCCATTATTAAAATATTTAAGAGGATAGCTGCCAATTTCTGATGTCCCAGTCCCAATACCATGCCGATAGTATATGGACACCAGGGAGTGTAATGGCTGGTGCAGGGCATAGAAATCCTTATCTGAGCTGTTTCCTGGTAAGCCAAAAGACATTGGACACAAACCAAGACTCTCCCCCCCCAGATCCTGCAGGAAGAACATTTTCTAATGGTTGTCAGCTGCATGCAACTGGAGAACCTCGGCAATGGCCTATCTGTCATTGGCCATTGTCTTGGCAACTCAGCTGGGCTAAAGGTAAAGGTTTCCCCACAAACGAATGGTCTAGTTGTGACCAACTGCAGAGGGCGGTGCTCATCTCCGTTTCTAAGCCTGTAGAGCCGGCGTTTTGTCCGAGGACAAGCTTCCGTGGTCATGTGTCCGGCATGACTATATGCCATAGCTCACGGAATGCTGTTACCTTCCCACCGAAGAGGCCCCTATTTATCTACTTGCCCGTAGGTGCTTTTGAACTGCTAGGTTGGCAGAAGCTGGGACAAGCAACGGGAGCTCACTCCATTGCGCAGTCTCGAACTCCCAAACTTCCAGTCAGAAAGCCCAGCAGCAGCAGTTTAACCCGCAGCGCCACCATGGCCCTGGGTTACCCGCCAATAAAAGCCCCTGTCTTGGGCCACCACAATGCCCGTAGACCTATCTGATGGATGCTAGCAGACTGTGTCATCCGGTGGGTCTCATGGGCATACCCCCAGACCTCGCTGATAAGAGCTGGAGGCTGTGGTTGAACCCCATTGGGGTGAGTTGCCTCGCAATGCTCCCATGCCTGGTGTGGACACAGGCAGACTATGTCGTCTAGTGAGTATGCCTAAACCCTATGTTTGTGCTTAGAGACACCTCTGAAGGCCCGGAGGTGCTCCTGTGAGTGGACGTTTGTAGGTTTTTTTGTATGTGAATAAAGCCCTTTTTGTCTAAGTTAACCTTGTACTTACTTACTTACTTACTTATTTATTTGAAGAATTTATACCCCGCCTTTCCCATGCCGAAGCAAATGCCCAAGGCAGCTGACATGAGCAGGCTAGTCTAAACCACCATTTGTTTCCAATGAGGTTTTTACAAATCAACAGTATTCTTGTGATCCTCCAATCCTCAGTCCCAGATGTAGCCTTCATAGTGTGGTTCTCTCCTTTGGGCTGCTGCCATCAAGCCTCAGCAGGCAATTGCAGGTCAAGCCTGGACAGGTCCTCAGGGTCGTATGCCTTTCTTTGCCGGCTGGCCTCCTCACACACTCCACCGCAACCCTCCCTTGCGGTGAGCTAATCAGCTCCACAGCGACTCTGTTCTGCCACCACAGGTACTGCAGCTTGTCTCAACCCGGCATCCGTCTCCCATCCAAAAGCAAACCACAGATTTTCCTGCTTAGCTTCAGGCAGTCCCAGCAGCTCAACCATCAGTCCACACCTCCTGCCCTCCTGAACTTGGACTCAGTTCTAAAGTTCTAAAAGAATCTTCAGCCCCTGGCAAGAGCTGTGGATGGGACATGGCAGGGTGACACCCATCATATCCTGAGCCCATCCTGGCAACGCTATGCCAATCATATACCAGCGCCAACACAACAAGGTTGTGCCAAGCCTGTCCTAGCAAAGCAATACCAGCACATTTATTTCAATGAATCCATGGAAACACCCATAGACCCTTAACCTCGGAGTGCCATCCTGACATCAGCATATCATTGGTATGATGTCAGCACATCATTGGCACATGGTTACCGTGACATCAGTGGGTCATCGCTGTGACATCAGCGCATAATCGTCAGGTCACTCCCAAAGCGCTCCCCTGTTTCAGCCTCCGTGCTGGCAGAGCTGCCCTGGTGTTCAAATGATGCCCAAGCAATGTCGCCATGACATTTTGCCAGTGTTGCACTGGTATCCATGGTGAACCTGTTGGTTCTAAACTGGTGGGAATGCCATTGTACTGGTGTAAATGGAGATACATTTGTATATCTCAAGGACAAGATTGGGCCACTAAACCTTTAGATATTGCTTTTTTTTTTTCTTGCTCCGTTACTATAGAACATTTTGTTCCCCATAAGAAAGCATCTAGAGAACTATCCAAAATAACTGCACAAGAAATTCAGAGTCAATGTATCACCAACACTCAATTTGGGAAGTGATCAAAAGGGTCTTATATTTGCTGCACCGCCAGTATAAAAGAAAGGAAGAAAAGGGACAGAAAAAAAGATCTTAAATCCTGGGCCTTTAACAGTTGGGAAGAGAGAATTTCAGCAAGCACAGCCTTTCACAGCCTGCGTGATAAGCTATCTCTGTCCAAATTCGAGGTACATAACTTGCAGAAGTCTTGTCCTTTTGTGCAGCTGACAAGAGACAAGCTGTCATGATCTGTGGAAAGCAGAGGTGGAGAGGGTCTTTCAGATATCATGAGCCCAGGTTGCTGAAGGGTTGTATGTCTTCTTCCAACACCTCGAGTTAAGCCCAGAATAACTATTCTGCTGTATGGGAGAACACTTCCAAGACACTCGCTTGCCTCTTAGTTTGCTTTATGAAGTAAAACCTAGACTACTTTCATATGCTTACATAAACTTGCACGTATGTAGGGGTGTTTGAAAATGGTGTTTTTTAAAAAATATATATATCATGATTTGGTGTTATGTATTTTTATTCTAAGTTCTCATTCCAAGTTCTCCTTTTATTAATTGTAAATGCTTTAAAAGTGTACTAGATCCAATCGGTCAATCCTACAGGAAGTCAAGCCTGATTGCTCCCTGGAAGGACAAATACTGAAGCTCAAATCCTTTGGCCACCTCATGAGAAGAGAGGACTCTTTAGAAAAGACCCTCATGCTGGGAAAGATGGAAAGCAAAAGGAGAAGGGGGCGGCAGAGGATGAGATGGTTAGATAGTGTCACTGAAGTGATGGACATGAAATTGGGCGAACTCCGGAAGCTAGTGGAGGACAGGGAGGCCTGGCGTGCTGTGGTCCAGGGGATCGTGAAGAGTTGGACACGGCTTAGTGACTGAACAACAACAACAAGGTAGGTCATATAGGTGATATAGTGTCAGTAGATGCAGCTACAGTATTATTTCTAATTGGCATAGTAATCTATTCTCATTTCTGGAGAATATCTTAAAACACTAAAATGCAATGTTTTGTGTTTTCATTCAGATATTTTAACCCCAAAAGGTAGTGTTTTGGGTTTTTTTATGTTTTTAACAACAACAAAATAAAAATGGGGGGGAGTTGTGTGTGTGATAGTGTGTGTGTGTGAGCGCAATCCTCACTTGAGCTCGAGGGGGCAGGCCAGCCGTATCCAGCCCAAATTTGGAGCTGACTGGAGTCTCCATGGGGCAAGGGCATGTTCACACCCTTACCCTTACACCCTTACGGCTGGTAGGTGCCAGCTGCCCTGACGGAGTTCCTCGGCCCTGCGCCCGCTGTTTAGCAAGTGCAGCTCCTAGCAAGCCATGTGGCCCAAATTGGGGTCGTGTGGCTTGGGGACAGGGGTTGGAATGGCCTAACGGCCACATTCCAGCTCCTCTCCCCGCCCTGGGTTGGCATCACCCACCCTTTGCCCAGAAACACCCTCCTTCCCACCCACCACCCACCCAGAAACACGCCAGTGCCAGCCGAATCTGGCTGGTGCAGGAGGATCGTGCCATCGGCTTCGGCCATTGCTGCTGGACCAATACAGCTGTTCGCTTTGGCCCAATGGCAGCAGGCCTGGCACGATGGTGTTGGTCGATGCTCTTGCACCAGCACTGCTGCTATTGGGCCAAAGCCAGCAGCTAGCATTGGCCCAACATCCGGCTTTGGATCGTGCTGCCAAGAGAGAGAGGGGGGGGAGAGAATACAGTAGGCCCTGGTTACCCGTGTCAACTCTGTTCCTGTACCAGCCCCATGAATACAGATACAGGTTGATTATCCCTTATCCAGACTGCCTTGTACAGGAAGGTGTCCAGATTTAGGCTTTTTCTGGTTTTTGGAATAATTGCCTAAATAAAATGAGAAATTCTTCTTCTAGCTCTTTTTGCTGTTACCCATTTGGGTGATTGCTGGCCTCTTTGACATGTCTCAACAATGGCGCACACCACAGACCAGAGAATGGAACTTACAGCCCATACATGGGAATGAGCACAAGACCTTCTTTCCACAGGGAAAAAAAAAATCTTGGACAAAGTTGTCTGGATTTTGGAATAGTCTAGATTTTGGATGTCCAGTTAAGGGATCATCTACCTGTATCCTCAGATATTGGAATCTGTCGGGAGGAATGACTCCAGGAAGGCTTCTAACATGCAGAAAGGCCAAATAGGCTTCAGAAGACACTTCCAGTCACATCCAGGAGGGAGCTCTGCAGAAGTGGAGCTAGCACCCACAATGTGTCAAATCACAGGCGTCAAACCCACAGGCAAATTTTAACACATTCAGTTGGCCTTCTTTGGCCAACTGAATGTGTTAAAATTAAACTGGGCCAGACTGTAACTAGCACAATCTTTTACTTCTTTTCATGCTGTTCTGGGTCACTTTGGAAGGCTTAAACGAGGTGCTGATTCCTTAGGAAACACGAGAAACTTCATATTAATTTGGGCTATTGACAACTTGCTTGTTTTGCTGCCAGCTGTTTTGTCGCTTTGATTTCTAGGCTAAAGCTACTGAAAAAATCACAAGGGAACCAGCTAGTAAATATCACATGCAGCTGTGTTCTGAGGCAGAATTTTTGGCCAAAGTAAATTTCTGAGATTTAAATGTTTTGTAATATGCCTCCGCAAATGGTAAAAGAGTGTAAGGTAACCTGCAAAGTAGTGGATGAAAACGTTGAGGGCAGGAACATTAGATGTGGAAGATAAAAGAAACAGTGATGGCTAGGCTGGCACAGGGAAAAGAGGAAAGAGAGTGAAAAAGCAGAGAGGGAAAGCTGTGCAGAGAGAGATCGCAGAGAGAAAGAGTTGAGTTGAGCAACTCAGAGTCAGTATGAATTAGAATTACCTAAGTTAGAGTTGCTCAAACAGTGGGTCAGGTTCCACTTGGACCCATTCCTGATGCAAACCATCAGGAGGAAAAAAAATCTCCAGGCGTCAACAATGTATTTGTTAGCTTACCTCAGTGTTCTTCAAACTGTGGGTTGGGACCCATTTGGTGGGTCATGACCTGATATCAGGTGGGTCGCAGAAATCTGGGAGCAGCCACCTTGGAAGCTGCAGACTTTACTCTTGCTATATTCCTTTTGTGAGTGTTAACAGTTTGGATTTTCAAGTGAGAGTGGTTTTTTTTCAAAAATTATTTTTAGTTCAGTGCTTTTACATAATATTTTGTCCTAATCTTGCTTTCTGTCAGGGATGTTTCATGGTTGTGCAATTACTGCAGTCCAAGAATTCCAGTTTGCATTCCAGGGGTGTCATTTTATTATGTCACAATGATGGCACTTCATGCATTATGATGTCACTTCTGGCCATGACATCATCAGTCTCTTCAGTCTAGAAAAAAGGTGCTTGAGGGGGCATAGGATTGAGATATATAAAATTATGCAGGGGATATACAGAGTGGATAGGGAAAAGCTCTTTTCCCTCTCACACAATACCAGAACCAGGGACATCCACTAAAATTGAGTGTTGGGAGAGTCAGAACAAATAAAAGAAAGTATTTCTGTACCCAGGGTGTAATTAGTCTGTGGAACTCCTTGCCACGGGATGTGGTGATGGCATCTGGCCTAGATGCTTTTAAAAGGGGATTGGATAGATTTATGGAGGAGAACTCCATCACAGTTTACAAGCCACGATGGGTATGTACAGAGACTAGCTGGTTGCTCATTATGAGGGCCAGTTAGGAATTTTGTTCTATCATCTGAATTGGCCATGGGTGGCAGTTTTTTTGTTTGTTTGTTTTGTTTTGTTTTGTTTTGCTACCCCAGACTGAGCTTTTAATGATTTCCAAGTAGCTGATGAGGACAGGATGGTATACATCAGATTGAAAATATGTAAGAATGTAGAAGAGAGACATTTGGAGATGAGACTGGAGGATTTTCTGGGTTTTGAATTGTTTAAAGAACAGGCCAGGCTACAGCTTGACATGACTGGAGAGCATAGCAGGCAAGCGTTCAAACGGCTGAAGAGGAAACCTGAGGGGGCATCGAGATCGCTGAGGGGGCCAACTGGAAGGATTACTGAAGAGATGCCTGGAGGGTTGCTGGTGAAACTGAAGAGGACATTATTAATCTTGAACAATTCGATCAAATCCTACCTAGAGGTGGATTGTTAAAGATAATAAGCCTCCAACGGTAGCCAAGGCTGCTGAGGTAACCGATTCATTAGAAGGAGATCTGGGGGAACAAAACTTTCTCAGGTGACAGAAAGAAACAGTCAGGGAACCCTCAGGGGAGACCCATATCTGCTAAGATGGGAAGCAGCTGGAGGAAAGCATTTAGAGGAATCTCTGTGGAAAAGATACGTTTCCACAATCATAAACTGGACCATATAACACTGCTTTGCTCACAGCTAAATAGGAGAAACAGACAGTCCATGTTGAGTTCCCCTTATCCTGAATTTCAGAAAACAGTACAGAATGAACCCATATATGAAATGTTTTTGAGCGCCATGACTTTTTAATTTCAATTTTTTGGCCTAACAAAATCACAAACTGTCTTTCATGCACAAACCTTGTTTCATGCACAAAATTATTATATGTGTTATTAAATGGTTCATGCACAAAATGTTTTTATATATATATATATGGACGTGGGTATGTGGGTGTGTATGTCTGTATGTGTGTATGTATGTATGTTATGCATAGGCTTCCCCACGCCTTGACCGAGTGCCATGAAACTTGGCACACACGTACCTTGCAGCCTGGAAAGAAACACTGCGGGGGTCAGACCCCCCTCGCGCCCCCGGGGGTGGGGGTACGTGGGGGTCTTCGCGTGAACATCGTCGGAAACGTCCGAAATCGGCATCAAATCCACAGTTTTCGGGGTCGCAGAGATGAGTGGCGACCGTCCCGATGCCGTTGGAGTCCGGGTTCAGCCCCCCCCGACGTGGGGGGCAAAAAGGGGTGCGAAACACAGTGTCCACCATGCCCTGCTGGAACGCCTGGACCGATTGGCACCAAACTCGGCATGCGGAAGCCTAGCAGCCTGGCCGCAAATACTGCGGGGGTTGGGCCCCCCTACCGCCCCCGGGGGTGGGGGTACGTGGGGGGGGCCGACGTGAGAACGGTCAAAACCGGCCAAACTTGGAGTCAAATCCACAGTTTTTGGGGTCGCCGGGATGAATGGCGACACTCCCGATGCTGTGCGAGTTCAGGTTCACCCCCCCTCAGCGTGGGGGGCAGGAAGGGGTGCGAGACACAACATCCGCCATGCCCTGCTGGAACGCCTGGACCGAGCGACACGAAACTTGGCACGCATACACCTTGTGGCCTGGCCACAAACACTGCGGGGGTCAGACCCCCCTAGCGCCCCCAGGGAGGACGCGGGGGACCCCGCGTGAAAATGGTCAAAAACGGCCAAAATCAGCGTCAAATCAATAGTTTCCGGGGTTGCCGGAGCGAGCAGCGATGTTCCTGACACCGTCGAAGTCCTGGTTCGCCCCCCCCCTCAGCGTGGGGTGCGCGACGGGGTGCAAGACACAATATCTACTTTGCCCTGCTGCCACGCCTGGAGTGATGTCCACCAAACTCGGCATGTGTGTGCCTTCCAGCCTGGCAACAGACCCTCTGGGGTCTGGCCCCCCTAGTGCCCCGGGGGGGCCCAGGGCCCCCACGTGAAAATGGTCAGAAATCGACGAGATCGTCCTCGGTTCTGTAGTTTCTGGGCTCACCGAGGCCAACAGCGACGCTGTGGGAGTTCGGGTCCGCACCCCCCAATGTGGGGGGCGGGAAGGGGTGCGATACGAGATCTCCACCATGCCCCACTGTGACACCTGGAGCAATTGGTGCCAGACTCGGCATGTGTATGCCTTGCGGCCTGGCGACAAACACTGTGGGGGTCAGACCCCCCCGGGCCTGCGGGGGTGGGGGTGCGCAGGGGGCCCCAGGTGAAAATGGTCAAAAACGCCCAAAATTGGGAGATGGGTCAGGGATGGGAGATATAAACACCTGGGCAATGCCGGGTAACAAAAAGCTTGTGTGTGTGTGTGTGTGTGTGTGTGTGTGTGTGTGTGTATACATGTGAAACATAAATGAATTTTTTATCTAGCTTGGGCCCCATCCCCAAGATATTCCATTAGGTATAAGCAAGTCTTTCAAAATTTGGAACAATCCAAAATTCAAAACTCTTCTGGTCCCAAGCACTTCAGATAAGGGATGCCCAACCTGTAATTGTTAGAAAGTTAAACATCCCCCAGGATAAGTCAGGGGCACACCCTTCAGAGAAAACTTCAGTCAGGGTTTTCACCATTGTGTCTCCTTTGTATGAAAAGTTCCTAAAGGAGTGAATAGTGATAATATGGAATTAGGGAAGATTAACCCAAATGGGTGTATGATAATTAGATAAGCAAATGAAACTTATTTCATTTATTACAGGAGCTCTCTTTTAATGTCCCTGGAACAAGTATTCTGTTAGTAGCAATTTTCAGTATTGTTGTTTTTTTCTCATGGCACACTGACCTCTATGGTCTGCTCTATGGTCTTCACCTCTTGTGATGTCACTTCCAGCTTCTGGGAGACTCGTCTGAGTTCTGTGGCTCTGTTTCTAAGGAAACTGTATTACTGATTCATTACTACAGACAATTGCCATAGAAATAGAATCACGGAAGCCTGGAAGAGTTTTTCACCCATTGTCACTATGTATCCCTTTCAGTGGGGAAAAAGGTGGGATCAAAAAACCTTTCAAATAAACAAATAAATATTTGCAGAACTGTACTCCAAAGTCTAGTGGCACACCTGTGGTCCTTTCATGGCACATGTATGTGCCATGGCACCCTGGTTGAAAATAGCTGTTGTAAGAAATGGAGTGGTGTGTGGGAGCACCTTATGACGGTTGAAATCTCCTTGGCCCTTTTGTTCCGTGGCGTGTTGTACATTTCCCCACATTTCAGTCCTCAACCATTTGAGGAACTAGATATAAAAACGCCCTACACTTGCACTTCACCTGCTATATCTCCATAGTCCTCTGCGTGCTTTAAGGAGCATTCCTAATATTCTAGATTTTGCTGCTGTTGTTCAGGCTCTTCCCCACACCCTCCGAACTCTTAAAGGGACATCATTATGTATTGCAATATTGTCAATTCTGGCATTGAAGTTATTATTCTCATTAACTGGAATAGCAACCATTTAAATTTTAAATATCCAGAAATTCCAAATACAGTCATGCCCAGTTTCCATTGATTTAGTATTCACTGTTTCAGTTACCCCTGGGTACCGTGGATACTGGGGGCACAATCCTAAACTGGCATAAGCTAAGCCAGCAAAGTTTGGCCAGCACAAGAAACACCATATGTTTGGACCACTCTCAGAGTCAGAGAGGCCAGCACACAGACATGAGCCATCCTCCCCAGAGGCGGATCTAAGGGAGGGCAAATATGTAAGTTTTGCAAGAAGCCTTACCTTGCAGTGGAAAACACTCTTCTCCTGCACTGTTCTAGCCAATCCTCACAGGGAACAGCAACATCTTGGCATTGCTTACTGGCTACAGCAGCAAGGGAGAGGAGGGATTTACATGACAGGGTAAGGCTTCTTGCAAAACTTACAGATTTGCCCCCCCCTTAGATCCGCCTCTGATCCTCCCTGACTCCGAGAGTGGTTCAAACATCACTCGCTTGTATCTGGCGTTCTGAGGTGAATTTTTGAGGTAAAATTCTGAGGTAAATATGAGATAAATAAAGCAAAGTCTGGCCAGCACAAGGGCCACTGTAAAATATGTCTGACTCTTGGAGTCAGAGAGGCCAGCACACAGATGTGTGCTGACTTCGAGATTAGCCCAAACACAGTTTATGGTGGCCCTTGTGCTGGCCAAACTTTGCTGGCTTAGTTTATGCCAGCCTAACTCCATTTTAGGATTGCGCTCTGGGACGCCTATTAAAAAGATAAGGTAAAGGTAAAGGCTTCCCCACAACCGAATGGTCTAGTCGTGACCGACTGTAGGGGATGGTGCTCATCTCTGTTTCTAAGCTGAAGAGCTGGCATTTGTACTGAGAAATTTCCGTGGTCATGTGGCCGGCATGACTATATGCCAAGGCATATGGAATGCAATTACCTTCCCACTGAAGTGGTACCTATCTACTCGCGTTTTTACATGCTTTTGAATCGCTAGGTTGGCAGGGGCTGGGACAAGCGACGGGAGCTCACTCCATTGTGTGGTCTTGAACTGCCAACCTTCCGGTCAGCAAGTTCAGCAGCAGCGGCTTAACCTGCAGTGCCACCACGCCCCTTTATTAAAAAGATAGGAGAACATTAAATCTTACTTTACCTTGTTGCACCAAAACCACTGATGTTCCCCTATCTTTAAAAAGGTGTCCACAGTATCCACGGTTATCCACAGTATCCATGGGGTCTGGAATGGAACCCCAGCAGATACTGGGGCATGCCTGTATCCAGAAGGTTAGTTAAAAAGGCATGCCTTTCTTCTTCTTCTTCTTCTTCTTCTTCTTCTTCTTCTTCTTCTTCTTCTTCTTCTTCT
>JAJKFI010000099.1:1332720-1347322 GCA_029204185.1 Lerista edwardsae | reverse complement strand
CTTCTTCTTCTTCTTCTTCTTCTTCTTCTTCTTCTTCTTCTTCTTCTAAAAACTGCCAGCAAGGCAGCAATGGAAATGGCACTGCAAAGCGGAGGACAGCTCAGTGGCAGTCCAACCAGTGTTTGCAGAGGGCACAAGTGCCACTCGGTGCCATGCTGGTTGAGGGGAGGGGGGGAATCACGGAGGTGGGTGGCACTGCCAGTGGCAAGCTGTGTTTGGCCCTCCCACCCTCCTCTGCATCTGTATCACTCTGGGCATCATGCTGGGGGCATAGCAGGGTGGCACAGGGGGCTGGGAGGTGGCACCTGACCAGGATTTTAGGGCTTGGCCCCCAGGCAGAGAATTGGCAAGGTCCGCAGCAGGGGCAGCTGGTATTGGGAGTGGGCAAATATCCGGGGCCAGTGGCATAGCTAGCCAGGGGGTAGGGGCAGGCCACCTCTGGTGCCACTGTGTGTGCATGACACCACTAGCGATCAAAGTTGTGAACATTGCTGTTTTTAAGAAAAATACCTCCATGTTATATCTAACATTTGATGCATAAGTCCATGCAGAATGTAATGAGACAAACAGCATTTTAATATTGGCATTCTATCAAACATAGCAAAAAGAGAAAAAGAAAATAAAAATACACTGTCGTTGTGGGACAAAAAGGAGATTTTCTTATTGCAAAACGGACCAACGAGACTTAGAGCGCAATCCTAAACTGGAGTTAGTCTGGCATAAGCTAAACCAGCAAAGCCACAAGAGCCACCATGAAGCATGTTTGGACTACTCTCGGAGTCAGGGAGGATGATGTACATCTGTGTGCTGGCCCCTCTGACTCCCAGAGTGGTCCAAACATGTTTTATGGTGGCCCTTGTGGTGGCCAAACTTTGCTGGCTTAGCTTATGCTGGCCTAACTCCAGTTTAGGATTGCACTCTCATTGTTCAAAGAGCTGATGAGATGTTAGTGACACCCTGGGATGTGAGCGACACCACTAGTGACCAACCTTGTGGAAATCATGGTTTTATGGGCTCCAGGTGTCAATCGACCCAGCTACACCACTGTTTGGGGCAGCACTAGCCATCAGATTGGAGTGGCTGAGAGCCAGTGGTGTGCAGCTCCAAACTACCCCACAGCATGATGCATTGTACTATATAGTTGAGCGAGTGAGCACAATCCAGCAGTAACAGTTGGAAGAAGGTAAGGGAGCAGGAGGAGGCAATGGACTGAACACTTTGGAAACAGAGGAGCTTTTTCGGACCAGCTCATAAAATACTGAGACAATTCCAAATTGAACTGAAGGGCGACAGCCCATCACTAGTAGGCAAGTTCCTTGCCTTGAGCACATACAGTGAAAAGGCAAGATCAAAATGTCTTAAATAACTAACATTTGAAAAAAATGACAGTATTGGTCATTAATGCTTAATGGGGCATTGGTCTTGCTTAGGAAAAAGCAGGTCCTAATATCCTTCAGTCAAATGGAAAAGAGAAATGCTGAAAATATGCTAATTTGTAGAACAAAAACAAACTTATTTACTGCAGTAACCTACGCGTAGGGGTGAATGTACAGTAGTTATTTATTAGCAGGGATTTGGTTTTTTTATATGAGATCATTTAAATGCAATATATAGTGTTATTTTAATATTTCACCATCGCTTTTTAAATGCAAGGCAGGAAACCTCTCACCTACAATTTTGTGGGGCTTTGGCTTGTTTACTAGCAAGCAATAGAATTTTCTGCATGAGTCACAGAACGCATGTTGAATGCCACAGCTTTAAATAGTGTGAATTGCATACAATTGCTTATTCCTGTCCACCCCTCCAAAAGGGCTTGCGCCAGCACCATCTTTTTCAGAGACACAAAAGGCTCTTCTTATCCTCTTATAGCCGTAGGTTCATAAATGCTTTAAATCAGTGGTTCTGAAACCTTTTAGACTTGTATCCATTTTTTCGAATGGCACTTGGGTTGAAACCAATCGGAAGTGATTTCATTAACCTGGAAGTGATGTCATGGCCGGAAGTGACATCATCAAGCAGGAAGTGTCATCATTGTGACATAATCAAATGACACTCCAGTTTTGGACACTCCGAGAATGCAAACTGGCATTCTCGGACTGCAGCAATTGCATAACCATAAAACATCCCGAACAGAAAGCAAAATTAGGACAAAATATTATGGAAAAGCACTGAACTAAAAACAATTTTAAAAAAGCATCACTAGAAAATTCAAACTGTTAACACTCACTCTTGCTATGTTACTTTTGTAAGGTCTGCAGCTTCCACAGTGGCTGCTCCCAGCTTTCCATATCCTACCTGACATCAGGTTACAAGCAGTGGTGTCATTCAAATGATTTAGGAACAGGAACTCACTTTTGCTTGGCACTTGTCGGGAACCCAGAACCAGCCACGGAGCCCGTTAGGATTCCCCCTGAATGACATCACTGCCTTTGCCCCGCTAGGAATCCGGAGTCGCTCCCTTTAACCCTCTGAGTGCCGGCCAACCAAGAAGAAAAGCTCTTTGCAGAGGAATTGGGAGGGGGGAGGAGGGAAAGTGAAGTGGGCGGAGTCAGCCCTAATTTTAACTAGTGGAACTGAGTTCCTCCGCGTTCCCCCTGCATGACATCACTGGTTACAAGTGACCAAGTGGCTCCCTAGCCCACAGTTTGAAAAACACTGTTGTTTTTTAAAAAGAACATATACAGTTCTAGGGATGCTGAAGTCCCCCTCCTTTCAATTCATGCATGCAGTTTCAGGTAGGGCAGAGAAAAATCCTGCCTGAAACTCTGGGGAACTGCAGGCAATCAGCATCATGTTCCAACCAGTGATGGGATCAGCTAACAACTCGGAGGAACGCTGAGCGGGCAGCAGGAAGGCTGGGCGGGACTTCCGGGTGATTGACAGCCCGTCCGTCCGGGTCTGCCGCCTGCCTGCCCACCGCATGGGCTGCCCTGACCTCGGAGGGGGCGCCCGCTTGCCGGGGGCACGGGTGGGGGCCCATATGGCAGTGTTAGTCTCAGTAAAGAGTAGAAGCTTAGGTTTCTAGTGTGAATTATTAATTGTTATGTGTTTTATCTCAATTCTGTTTGCCTTCGGGCCGTGTAACCGACTGAGTTGTGCTTTTAATAAAGTCTTGAGTATGAGTACGTTATGTTTTGGGGGGGGGGGAGTTATTCGGGATACTGACTAAATCCAAGCTGCCTTCTGGCCCGTTAGTGTTGCAATAGGAACTGCTGGAGGTTTTTTGTCTAAGGTTTCCCCCAGCTACCGCCTCTGGGTTAAGTGAGGCTGGGGTATTGGGAATACCTTGAACACTGGTTAATTCAGCCTAGCAGCTCCACTAGGCTTGCATCAGCGGGTAATTGGAGCTGGTGGTGTTTTTTGCAGAATTCCTATTGGCATAAGGTTTGGCTGTACTCACGGCTAGCCACAGAAAGATCAGAAGTTCGGGTACTTAGCAAAAGTTTATGTAAAGTTTATGGACTTCCTAGAACTTTGCACCTCTGTGGCATAGTGATTTTTCCACCTTGCTACAGTCGTGCAGAAGAAACTTACTACCCTCCCCATGGCTAGTTCTCTACAGGGACATCCATAGCTAGTAGAATAAATGTCTTTACCCTGCGTGACATTAGTCTGTGGAACTCCTTGTCACAGGCTGTGGTGATGGTATCTGGTGAAGATGCCTTTCAAAGAGGATTGGACAGATTTCTAGAAGTCTATCACAATTACAAGCCATGATGGCTATGTGCAACCTCCTGGTTTTAAAAGTTGCCTACCTGAGAAGGCCATGTGCAAGGGAGTGGCAACAGGATGGAGGTATCATGTTGTCCTGTGTGCTCCCTGGGGCACCTGTGAGATGCAGGAAGCTGGACTAGATGGGCCTTTTCCCTGATGCAGTGGGGCTCTTCTTATGGTCTCGGGTCTAATCCCTGGTATATCCATGTGAAGCCTTGTGAAGCCCTGCCTGACACCCTAATCTTAATCCGGGAGGAACACTGCCAGTTAGTGTCATCAACCCTGAGCTAGATGGCCCAATGGTCTGACCTGGTATAAGGTAGTTTCCCAAGCATTCTTTGGAGTTACCCTTATTTCTTTTCAAGCTCTTAGAAAACCAAAAAGGACCCCATCGATAAACCCCAGATGGGCAAAAACAATACAGGACACCACTGAGTCTTTGCAAGTTGGCCTTGCTCTTGTTGTGTTGCCAATGTGTTGCATTTTTACTCACCAACTTGAGCCTACTCTGGGAATATTCAGCAAACACAGCACTCCTTCAGAAGCCAAAGCCAGCTGTCTCTGGATTATCTAACAGCTTGCTGGACAACTGCATCGTCACGGCTTCCCTCTAGGTAAAAACAGGCATGTGCTTTGCTTACGAACGAATTGGCTGTGCTGGGCAATCACTCCTGCTGGAAAGATCTGACCCATGCAATCCAGGTTGATGAATGAATGAATGAATGAATGAATGAATGAATGAAAACCGAGGGCAGCATGAACAAAGCCATGAGTGCCTCTGCATACTAGTACTCATCTCAAAGGGAGGGAGCACATAAGATGCTAAATAGACAACTGTACCCTTGGACTGGGTGTTTGCTTTCCACCCAGTACTGATATTTCCAGCACTCTGTGATTGAGAAGAGTCCTCTCTTTGGAGACTTTTCGGTGGGGCCTCAAGACGTTTTTATTCAGGGAAACTTTTAATTGCTGACATCGGGGGGAGGGGGCTGGTGCTTTTAATGACATTTTAATGAAATTTTAATCATGATCCAATTGAGCGTATTGTGTTTTACTGTTTTGTTTTCATGGTTTACCTGTTCTTAAGGACATTTTAGCAATTGTTTTATTCTTCAGTGCATTGATGTTTTGTTGTGGTAGTTGCCCTGAAGGTCCCTGAATGGGGTGGAAAGGCAGGGTATAAATTCTGTAAATAAATTTAACAAAAATATAAAATGGGGAAGTCACAGTGCAATCCTAGGCATGTCTACTTAGAAGTAAGCTCCATTGCATTTAATGCAACTTACTCTCAGGGAAGTGTGTATAGGATGGCAGCATCTCTCTCTCTCTCTCTCTCTCTCTCTCTCTCTCTCTCTCACTCACACACACACACACACACACACACACACAGAGAGAGAGAGAGAGAGCTCCTGAAAAATAAATTTTGTAATCTACCATTACACCAATTATTTACATATTTATTTATGTAAAAAATATAGTCCAATCATGTATGGGGCTATGTATTATATAATGAAACATCAGATCATTACAAATCATTACAAAAAATCAAATCATTACCAAAAAAAAAATCCTCAGTTGTTGTTGGGTGTTGGAAAATGCTGGTGTGTCACCCAAAACGCTGTGGCGTGTCACCTTTGACACATGCGTCATAGGTTCGCCGTCATATCCTAATTCCTACCAAGACAAGGAGAAGCTTCAGGCCTTTCTAGCCAACAGACTGAGACCATAAAGCGAGGATCAGGTGATTCAGTAGAACCAACCACCTCTCCGTCCTCCAAGATTAATTCCAGGAGCTGCCACTGCCATACTAAGTGCAGGGGAGCGTCATTTAGCGACGTTCCAACCAATGACAAACAGGATACATGACGGTCCATCATTGGTTTACTGTAGAGTAGCTGAAAACTCCTTGCCTCCAAAGGGCAATACCAACACTACTACCCAGCATCACTAATATAAAGGTAAGGATTTTGTGTAACAGCGAAATCACTTAACGATGGGGTTCGGAGGCGAGGAAAGGAGGAGGAGGAGGAGGGAGCCCGCCGAGCCGCGGCAGAGCGAGCGAGAGTGCGAGAGCTCTGGGTTCGTCACATGACGCGCCTGGGCACCCGCCCCCTCTCCTCCTCGCGCTCTCCTACTCCGGGAAAGGAGCCCCGCCGCGAGGAGGAGACGACACACCTGTGGGCGCAGCGCGCGGCGCACAAAGCCAGGCAGGAAACTGGAAAGGGGGCGGGGCCGGGGCAGAGGAGCTGGGCAGGGGCGGGGGAGCAGCAGCAGCAGCAGCAGCAGCAAGCATGATTAAGTGATGCCCACCTGTCATAAATTAGACCTAAAGCAATGGGTGGAAGCGTTTCCATTTCCCTGCTGGCTTAAACTGCTTTTGTATTCTGCTTACTCTGCCTGCCTGATTACTCTCCCCTGCCCCATTCAGCCCTGCTGCTGTGCTGAATCCTGCGAGATCACAGCGATAGCCTAGCGATCGTACAGCAATAGGCTCAAGCACTTGGCCAGCTCTGTCATTTCTCATGTTAAAAGGCCATATCTGCAGTATTGCGTATAACCTGATAATTACCTTTGCCTCGCACTGCCTGGGAAGGCTAAAATCATGGCTATAGGCAGGGGTGTTTGAAAATGTTCTTTGTCGCAGGTTTCATCATTTGAAATGCAGAAAACAGTGTTGTGTGTTTTTATTCTACGTTCTCATTCCAAGTTCTCATTTTCATTAATTTTAAATGCTTTAAAGGTCTACTAGTAGGTGATATAGTGTCAGCAGACGCAGCCACAGTATTATTGCTAACTGGAAAAGTAATCTACAGTCAGCCCTCTCTATATATGCAAACCCACAATCTGCAAGGGGCAGACTTGCTACTTTCCTTGTTAACTGTGCCTCTGTCCTCATTATCCACTGTGGGAAGACTTTCTGAAGCCATCAGGGGCCTTCAGAATGGCACCTGCGACCAGTGTGGACCCCTTTCAAAATGGCGGGCATAAGCACCCATCGGCCATGTTTAAGGGGCCCATGCTGATCGCAGGTGCTGTTCTGAAGGTCCCTGCAGCCTCTGGAAGGTCTCTGCACCATACAGAGTCCTTTTGGCACTAAAGACTCCTGCTGCAGTCTGCTGGCTTCCTGAGGGTCCCTGCTGGATTCTTCTGATAGCAGATAAGGTACCCCTTGCCCAGTGATGTCATGCAGGGGGAACGCAGGGGAACTCAGTTCCACTAGTTAAAATTAGGGCTGACTCCGCCCACTTCACTCTCCCCCTCCCCCTCCCAACTCCTCTGCAAAGAGCTTTTCTTCTTGGTTGGCCAGCACTCAGAGGGTTAAAGGGAGAGACTCTGGATTCCTAGGGGGGGCAAAGGCAGTGATGTCATTCAGGGAGAACAGACCAGAACAGGCGTTCCGGATCCTAACGGGCTCTGGCTGGTTCTGGGTTCCCGACAAGTGCCAATCAAAAGTGAGTTCCTGTTCCTAAATCATTTGAATGACACCACTGCCCTTGCCCCAAACCCCACTGATCCCATAGGACCAATGGTTCATTATCTGTGAATTCGCCATCTGCAAAGATTTCTAGGAAACTAACCCTAGCGAATAACGAGGACTGATTTTATTTTAATTTCTGGAAAATATCTTAAACACCCAAATGCGGAGTTTCATGTTTTTATTTGGATATTTTAACCCCCAAAAGGCAGTGTTTTGTTTTTACGCATTTTTAACCAAAAAAAAAAAAGAACAAAACACCACCCATAGCTACAGGTATTTGCAGATAAGGATCTCCTCAGGACATACAAGTAATCAGCTTCCTGGAATAGTCTTGCTGGAAGATTCAGGCTAGCCCCAGGCTAGCACCACTACCACAATATCTCGTCCCCGGTGGCAGCCTCAGGCAGTTTTGTTAATTAGGTATTCCCAACACGAATGCCATTCTAAAAATTGGATTCTGGTCCAAAAAACTTTGCAAATGACTGGCTCACCTGAAAGTCAGCCTGCTCGTGTTGGGACCCACCAGAAATGATGTCATTAACCTCATCAAGTGATGAGGAAGTGATGTCATAGCCAGAAGTGACATCATCAAGCAGGAAGTGCCATCACTGTGACATAATAAAATGACACTCCTGGAATGCAAACTGGAATTCTTGGGCTGCAGCAGACAGGGATTCTGTCAGATCCCTGACAGAAAGCAAGAATAGGACAAAATCTATATATATATATAAACGGACGTGTGTGTGTGTGTGTGTGTGTGTGTGTGTGGGTATGTGGGTATGTACGTATGTTCCTTATACACGTCTCCGTGCCTTGACCCACGGCCACGAAACTTGGCACACACGTTCCTTGCAGCCTGGAAAAGAACACTGCGGGGGTCAGACCCCCCTACACCCCCCGGTTTTTGGGGAGGGGGCCCAGATCGTCAGGAACCAAGGGGATTGCATTGGGCTAGAGGTCTGCTGCCACCCTGTGGTCACAGACGATTCTGCAGGTTATGTGGGAGGGCTGAGCAGCTCAGCTACCAGAGACAGAACAGAAAGTGAAACTAAACTGCTTTGCCTGCGTTGCCTGAGTGGCCCAGGGTGGAAAGAGCAGGATCCAGAGAGTTCCAGCACCCAGTCGGATCTGAGAGGGGCCTATGTCCAGGGAGCTAACTGGCCACCTCTGCCTGTTTCTCATACGTCAGGGCTATCCTGCCACAGGACCTGCAGACAGTAAGTGAGACCTTCAGATTGCTCTCTTAGTTGATTGTGTCCCTGTTTCCTCATTCATTTCACAGTGATAGTGTGCATTTTGGGTTCCAGGTCATCAATACTGTTTTATTTCAGGGACGAGTTCTATATATCTATATATGCATCGCACTATGTCATACTGTTGAGGGAGGTTTGTATATTTGTGTGTATGTTCCACCATTACTCTGGAACGCCTGGAACGATGTGCACCACACGTGGTGCACTTATTCCTTACGATCTGGACAGATATACTGTGGGGGTAGGGCCCCCCTTACGCCCCCAGAGGTGGGGGTGCACTGCAGAACAAACGCATTCCTCCTCCTAATAGAGCCTGAGGATAATTTCTGCCCCCGGGCAACGCCGGGTCACAAAAAGCTAGTAGTATATAAAAGCACCGAACTAAAAACAATTTAAAAAAAAACTCACTCAAAAATTCAAACTGTGAACACTCCCAAAAGCAATACAGCAAAACTAAGGTCTGCAGCTTCCAAGGTGGCTACTCCCAGCTTTCTGCGACCCACCTGACATCAGGTCCTGGTCCACCAAATGGGTCCTGACCCACGGTTTGAAGAACACAAGGTAAGCTAAGAAATACATTGTTGAAGACCGGGGATTTTTTTCCTCCTGATGGATTGTAACAGTGTGTATCACAGTGCACAGGTTGCTGGCTGGACCTCCCGTCACACAGCCAGATTGCTACGGGGCTTTGTATTGTGCCAATGCAGTTGCCGTTCAAGGAGCAGCCATGACTTGGGGCTTTGCCTCAATGACTGAGAAACACCGGCGCTCAACTTTCAGGTTTTATCCCCAGCATTTCCCTTCCACATTAAATGAAAATCAAATGCAAGCAGCGCTCAAACAATGAAGCAGTCCTGGCAGTTTGTTGGCAGAATGAACTCCTACCAGCCCTGAGGGAAAATAATGAACAGGTTGCCGTGATGGTCTTAAAAAAAGGACGTGAATCCAAACAGAGTTCTTCAGTCATTTCTCCCTCAATGGCAGTGAAATTCTTTTCTCCTGCTGTATTGGAAAAGGTAGGAGATACCCGAGGAGATAAGGAATGGTATCAGCAGTGGCCCCTTGTCCAAATAAACCAGGGATTACAGGGTTAACCCCCAAGGTCTTTGCCTGCAGCAGGAGCACAGCTGCAGGCTGATGAGGGCCCTGTCTAGGAAGGGTGATTAGCACAGGTGCAGATGGGTGTGGCTGATGAATTAAAGCCTGCCCAGCAACAGACACTGATTGGCCTGCCTCAGTATAAAGTTGGAGGCAGGAGCTGCAGTAAGTTAGCACCGGGTAGGTGCTGGATGGACGGATTGGGACTGGCCAATTGATGGAGTGTTAAAGGACTCGATAAAGGAAAGTAAGAAGGCTGTGGGAAGTTGTTGTATGGCTGCCACGCACCCTGGAACCACTGAGTGGAGGAAGCAGTTGCAGCTTAGGTAGGCTGACTGCCTATTGTTTGGTGGTGGGGTTTTGTGGTGCCAAGTTAGACTTAGGGTATCTGGAGCTAAGCCGGTGATGAGGGCAGTCTGGAGGAGGCTGGCCAGCCAGTGAATCCAAGCAAGGCTGCTGGAAGAGAGGCGAACCAGTGGGTGAAGGAACCCCCTCCCTCTTGCCTATCTCTGAGCCTGCTCTGGAGTAGGAGGGGAAACTAGTTAGCCTAGTGTGGGCATTGGGGCCCTTGGGGTGGCCTGGCAGGGAATTTGGCAGAACACCTGCTAAAGGGCATCATGAGCTGGAAGTTGCTGAAAAGGAGCGACGGAGTCTCCAAATTTGAGGAAAGGACTTTTTCAAGGGAAACTTGGAGAATGTATGAGATTGTGAGGGGCAATTTGTCATTCTTTTAAAAATGTTTCATGTGCTTAGGAATTTGGCCTTTATATGGCCTTCAGTCCTCAAGCCACTTGATGTCACACCCATCAATGGAGGTACTAGAGCAGTATTTCCCAACCCATAGGTCAGGTACCACTTGGTGGGTCGCGATCTGATGTTCGCGATCTGATGTTCTGGGTCGCGATCTGATGTTCTGGGTTCCGGAAAGGGGGGAGCAGCCATCTTGGAAGCTGCAGACCTTACTCTTGCTATATATATATTTTTTGTGAGTGTTCACAGTTTGAATTTTCAAGTGAAAATTCAGATTCCAGATTAAGGGGGCCTGGCGGTAGGGTAATCTATTCTACCATTGTCAAATACATGGCGCAACACAGTATAATTGACGTTTTGAATTTTCTCCTAAATAAAATAAAGATGTTTACTAGATTTTTACTAAATCTTTTTGCAGGCACTAAAACAAGAAGTTTTGTACCTATTTATTTTTCAAAAATAATCTACACATTTTGTTTGGTCCATTAATTCATGTGCACCTTTTAAGTGCATATTTTCATTGCTTCCCATCCTACCATAGAGAGATAACATCTCTAATAAATTTCATTTACATATCTAGGATTCTAGATACCTTGGCTGTGAATCTAGAGCCCCCCCCCACACACACACACCCCAATGTTAAGAATTTGGGCAGCCTGACTCCTTTCAAATACTATTTCACCCACAGTACAGCCACTAAGAGCTGTGTGCAACTGATCTCAATCAACAGTTTTCCTTGTGTTTATCTAAATCTCTTAACAAAAATCTACATTCATTTGGAATTTTTTTCTCATGGTTACTGTTACCCTATTTAAAGGCACTTTGAACCTGTTTGCTCACTATCTCCTAAGGACTCTCAAAACAGCCATTCACTGCAGTCTGGGCTCTCTTAACATAGGTCCTCCCAAATTAATTTAATTCTGGCCTGGGCAAGCCCAGATTGTGTGCTTACACATGTATCACACATGTGTGAGAGCAGCGCAGGCAACAAAGCAGTGTTAATGCTTCTATGCTACACAGAAGACACATCACCAACAGTCACTGGATAAGGCTGAGGTTGAGAAGGGCAGTTGCTCTCCCGCTGCTATATATAAAAGGACACCACTCTGAAAGGTACCTCTTTGCTCATTAGCAAGGATATTTGTTTTTTGCCCAAGTTTAATGTGCAATCCTAACCTGAGTTAGGCCAGCACAAGCTAAGCCAACAAAGCTTGGCCAGCACAAGGGACACCGTAAAGTATGTTTGGACCACTTTTGGAGTCAGAGAGGCCAGCACACAGACATGAGCCATCCTCCCTGACTTTGAGAGTAGTTCAAGAATGCTTTATGGTGGCCCTTGTGCTGGCCAAACTTTGCTGGCTTAGTTTATGACGGCCTAGCTCCAGTTTAGGATTGTGCTCTCAATGTTGGAAGCCAGTTTTGGGGGCTTTGTTGACCTGAGACAGGGGCTTTCTCAACATGACCTCTTTCCGTCTAGACTTGCTAGCTTTGGGTGGTGGCAGCTAGCTAATTCCTTTAATTCCCAGTCTACCCAGTAGAAGATAGAGGTAAGAGAAGAATGAAGGTGGCTGTCACCAGAGTCATAATGGGCTGTGCTGGTTCCTGGTGCAAGGTGGCATCATGACATCACTGCACCCCTAGCACCACTGCCCGCCCCCCCTTGTGCACCCCACCATACCCCCAGCATTCGTGAATGCTCGATTTTTGAGCCAAACCGATGCAAGGGAGGGCAAGCAGGTGAACTCAAGGTGTGTGTGGCAGATTCAGTGCCCCGAGCAAGCACCATGGGTCACCCCACAGACGATCCACCTCTGGCTGTCGCTAACCATGAGGCACTTCACCAATTTAGCCCACTATCATTCCCTTAAAGGGCCATTGCTGAATGCAAGGATATCAGGACCAGAACAAGTCCGTCCTTTTTCACCAAAGGACAGCATCCAAAAGAGTTGCACTTCCAATTCATTTAAAGTCAAGCTCAGCTTAGGCAGAAATTTCCTTGAATCGTAAACAGATATGCAACTACCATAGTAAATCATGGAATCCCTTAGCAACCCTAAACCCCATCTTTGTCAAAGATATTCATTTGCATTTATTTTGTTGAGTCTCGGGTGAGCAACATGTCAAAAAATTATATATTGAAATATCCACGAGAATATCTGAAAACTCTTCCATTTACCTTGAACTGTTATTAAGGCAATATACAATGGTCATCAAGATAAAAAAGAATTTCAGCTCCATGGGATGACATTGGTGATTATTTCATGGTTGCAAAAAGAAACAGGGCAGAGAAATACATTTTCATACATGGTTTTAAATGTAAATGTGACGCTTTCTCTGCAGAAGTCAGTCAACAAAACGCAATTTAAATTCAGGCAGGGAAATGGAAGGCATGCGTCTTAAAGCCCATATTGAAACCATACATATCAAAGTCTAATAAAATATATAAATATTTTCCAGAAAGTTTCACTAGGGAGGACTTGCTCAACAGGAGGTCTCTTCAGAAGGCCTGATTCACCGTGATCTGAAGATCCAAGCAAAAACTTCCTCGAAGGGAGTGGAAATGTATTCTGACAAAAACTCCCCTGCAAATTCATCATAGAGAACTCTATTTTGACAGCTGTGCAGGGAAGCAAATTTTAGACACAGATGGCCAAGAAAGAGCCGCTAACCCAAGCCTATTGAAGAGGGCAGCCAAGACGTCCCCTTGCCTCATGGTGAGCACCAGCTACCTTCTACCCTGGGTAGGACAACACAGGACAGCCTCCTTGCCTGCTCTTGCAAAGGTTAGGATTGCACTGTAAGAAAGCTAGCCTACCAACCCCTTCCTCTCTTATTAAATGTAATCCTCCCTGCAGAATTATGCCCCTGCCCTCCTTTCTTTCTCATGAGGATCCTCTAGGAATAGAGTCTCTACTTCCTCATGAGGCCCATCATGAGGAGGCAGTTGCAGACCTACCATTATGTTCGCGGGGACAAAGTACCCAGACATGGCGCTCCTGGGACAGGAGGAGGGCAGCGACAAGGCACCTCGACTTGCCGAGAGGTGAGCGGTGTTGGAAGGAAGCAAGCAACAGTGGGAATGAGGTGTGTCCAGTGATGTCATGCAGGGGGTACGCGGGGGTATGCAAGTACCGGTTTCTAGGATTACAGCTGGCCCTGCCCATTCGCCCGCCCACTCGTCGACTCTGCCCTCTGCAACGTTTGAATTTCCTGCATGTTTGAGTTGCCTGCATGTTCTCAGAGCCAGGCAGGCAGCGAGCGAGCGGAGCCTTTCCTTTCCTTGCCACTGAAAAATGAGTTGCTCTGGGGTTTTAACATGATGCCAGGCCTCCTTAACATGTTCTGGGGGTGCTGTGGAATACTGTTGCAACTGGTGGGTCAGTTTAAAATCATCTGAGGCCTGAAAAAGGGCTTTTTTCATGTCACTTCCTGCCACGACATCACTTCTGGCTGATGACATCCCTTCCGGTGGGCGGGTCCCGACATGTGCCAATCAAAAGTGAGTACCTGTTGTTAAATCATTTAGATGACACCACTGGGTGTCTCAAGACCTGCTTCTGGGCTTCCCAGGGGTATTGAGTTATCCACTATGGGAAACCGCATTTTGATCAGTGTGGGCCTTTCAATCAGAGCTCTCCTTGGGATTTATGGATGAATGTCCTACTATTCTGGCTATTTGCTCACAATAAAAGAACAGAAGAGCCAGTGAGAATATTTTTTTCTCTTGCACAAGGAACCAATAACATTACACAGTATGAAATATAACAGTGTTTCAGTGCAACATTTTCCCACTACAAACAAAAGTCAAGGGCCAAACTGCACGTGACGAAAGCAACTGGTTTGACTGTTTAATTGGCTTCTTGACGCGACACTCTAGGAATGTATACAAGGATCACGCCAATGGAATGGTGTCTTTGTGTGCCCCTGTGTTGGTAGACTACCATATCCTCCAAAAAGTCTACAGAACTGACTCTCAAACGTTTTAGCCCCGGGACACACTTTGACAATCTGTCCAGGACCCACCAGAAGTGAGGTCATGGCCGGAAGTGACATGTCATTGTGACACCAAAGCCTGCTGCTTTTCTGAGTATGCAGCAATAAGTTGGTAAATCAATGGTAAGGCCGCACCTGGAATATTGTGTCCAGTTCTGGTCGCCACACCTCAAAAAGGACATAGTGGAGCTGGAAAAGGTGCAGAAGAGAGCGACAAAAATGATTACGGGGCTGGGGCACCTCCCAGATAGATAGATAGATAGATAGATAGATAGATAGATAGATAGATAGATAGATAGATAGATAGATAGATAGA
>JAJKFI010000099.1:1311465-1332710 GCA_029204185.1 Lerista edwardsae | reverse complement strand
AGATAGATAGATAGATAGATAGATAGATAGATAGATAGATAGATAGAAATTTATTTGTCATTGTACTCAAGGTATGAGAACAACGAAATAAGGTGCTCTTCACATCATACAACTGGACAACACCAAATAACATATACAAATAACAATTAAAACAACACTAAAAAAATATGGATATAGGTACCATACAACCATGAGGTATACATTTGTTAAGACCACCAGATTCAAAACTCTGCATTTAGCCTGATCACCGCACTTGGGTAAAAACTATATTTAAATCTACTTGTCCTAGCTTTCAACACTCTATATCTTTTTCCTGACGGTAAGATCTCAAACATCGAGTGACCCGGATGTGAAGAATCTCTAAGATTTTTTGTATCTTCCTACTAAATCCCATATTATACAACTCCTCCAGTGAGGGAAGAGGACATCCAATGATCTTTTGTGCCCTCTTTATCACTCTTTGGAGTGCCTTTTTCTCCCCCCCTTTACAACTCATAAACCACACACAGAGGCAATAAGATAAGATGCTGTCTTATCTATATGAAGAAAGACTGCCGCATTTGGGGTGCAGCCTAGAAAAGACTTCAGCCTAGAAAAGACTTCAGCCTAGAAAAAAGGCGCCTGAGGGGGGACATGATTGAGACATACAAAATTATGCATGGAAGGGATAGAGTCGATAGAGGGATATTCTTTTCCCTCTCTCAAAACACCAGAACCAGGGGGCATCCGCTAAAACTGAGGGTTGGGAGAGTTAAAACAGAGAAAAGGAAGTACTTTTTTACCCAGCAGGTAGTTAATCTGTGGAACTCTTTGCCACAGGAGGTGGTGATGGCATCTGGTCTTGATGCCTTTAAGAGGGGATTGAACAGATTTCTGGAAGAAAAGTCCATTGTGGGATATAGGCAATGATGGGTTGTAACCTCCTTACATTAGTAGTAGGCTACTTCAGAGTACTGGGTGCAGGGGAGTGGCAACAGGATGCAAGCATCTTGTTGTCTCATGCCTCCCTGGGGCACCTGGTGGGCCGCTGTGAGATACAGGAAGCTGGACTAGATGGGCCTTTGGCCTGATCCAGCAGGGCTCTTCTTATGTTCTTATGTTCTTAAGTTGGGTTATTTCTCAGTCGTTTTCCAATACCAAAGTGGATCAGAAAGGGAAAAAAGGCCTGTTTACAACCTTGACACCAGCAAGAATAACCACACAGCCCTCCCCTTTTCCAGTGTCTCATCTTCCCATGTTTTCAATGATGGTTGTTTTCAGTGAGGGCAGAACTGGGGGGGGGGCAGTTCAGGCCCAAGAAGAGGGCAAGATTGTTTGGAGGAGACATCTTCGAAAGCCTATCCTCCCTACCGGGCATGACAGCTTTATACAGAGCAGCTCAGAGTTGCACAGCTATTAGGAGCACATTCCTAACCTGGAGTTAGGCCGGCACAGTGTGGCCTGCACAAGGGACACTGTAAAGTATGTTTGGACCACTCTCAGAATCAGAGAGTCCAGCACACAGATGTGCACCATCTTCCCCGACTCCGAGAGTGGTTCAAACACCACTCCCTTGTATCTGGCGTTCTGAGGTAAAATTCTGAGGTAAACATGAGATAAATAAAGCAAAGTTTGGCCAGCACAAGGGACACCGTAAAGTATGTTTGGACCACTCTCGGAGTCAGAGAGGCCAGCACACAGATGTGCACCATCCTCCCTGACTCCGAGAGTGGTTCAAACACCACTCCCTTGTATGTGGCGTTCTGAGGTAAAATTCTGAGGTAAACATGAGATAAATAAAGCAAAGTTTGGCCAGCACAAGGGACACCGTAAAGTATGTTTGGCCCACTCTCAGAATCAGAGAGTCCAGCACACAGATGTGCACCATCCTCCCCGACTCCGAGAGTGGTCCAAATTCACTTTGCAGTGGCCCTTGTGCCAGTCAAACTGTGCCGGCCTAACTCCAGGTTAGGATTGCGCATTTGGCTGGCGCAGATCCAAGTAGCCCCATTGGGCAGGCTGGAGAGTTACATGGGGTAAGAGGAACAATATCCCCTTACCCTAAGGAGACCTTCAGTCTACTCCTAACCTGTGCTGGGTACAGCCTAGGCCACTTGGCCAGGCTGTGCCAGCGCAGGTTAGAATTGGGCTGACAGTTGCCGTACTGCTTTTATCAATGCTTTTACTGTTATGTTCATTGTTGGGGTTTTTATCATTTACTATAAATATTAAACATATTTATTTTTATATGCTTTTTAAACGTCAATGGTTATTATTACTTCTGGAAGTTAGCCATCTTCGAAAGGTCTGTCCAAAGGCAGGATAGAAATCTTGTAATGAAATAGAATTAAGTATAAGCTTGTGGAAGCAATCTGTTCGAAAGGATATTATTTTTCATGTCGCAGAAGGAAATCTGATTAAAGACTTGCGCAACAGTTCATTTAAACAAAATGTGGATGGAAGTAAATCTGCGACACCTTTGTTCCCTTCCATTTCTTATCACTTTTAACAAATTGAGGGTAAAGGGGGGGGGTGAAGCATGATCACTAATGGCTTTTTTCCATTAACTCAACTCCCTGACAAATTCTCAGAGGCTTTATCCTGTAATATATGAACTTTAAGCAAACTCCTGTTGATCAGAACATCTGTCGCGTTCACTTAAACATGAAGCCAAATTAAAGAAGTAAGATTATCTCCTGCACTCCAAATGACACCAAGTCCACGTCATCAAATATCAGGTACAGTTCTGGGGCTTCCCAGTGACATCTCAGGTTTTCTAGATCGAGTTCAGACAGAACTGATTAGTTTACCATTAGTAATGTAAATTGTCATCATATTCCTAAAGCTGTTCAGTGTGATCGGAGCGACCATGTAATTTGCATATGACATTTGTTAAATCTGATTTTTTTTTTCAAACATCCCTAGCAGTAAAGAAACTGCCTTCTCAGTGAATGCTGTGAGTGACAGGCAGAATACACGTCAAGACTGCCTCACAGATCCAATGAGTAAAATATTCCCACTTCCCCAGTCCAGAGAGGGTGACCTGACTCCAGAAGCAAACCTGTGTAACACCTATTTCAGGCACTGCACATATCAGAGATCTGCAGCTGATTGCATATCCAAATACAATAAGCTGTCTATTTGTACTGCATTACCTAAACAGAATTTGCATTTTGATTTGCAGCCCTGTTTGTAATTAAGTACTTACAACAGTGGTTCCCAAACTGTGCACCGCGGCACCTTACGGATGCAGCAAATTCACAGGGCTGTCACAGGATGTCCCTGGTGGCCTCTTCTTCCTGGCTCTCCAGGGCACTACCATCTTGGATTGCACAAGACCTCACACAATCCAAGATGGCGGTGGTCAGGAGAGCCAGGAAGAAGGGTATGCCACGAAAGAAGGGCACCATGACCACGGTATATTTGGGAACCTCTGACGTATGGGAATGTGCATCCCGTTGCACATCCAGTAGAAAGTAAAGAAGTGCAGTCATCAGAACATGAGAACATAAGAAGAGTCCCACTGGATCAGGCCAAAGGCCCACCTAGTCCAGCTTCCTGTATCTCACAGTGGCCCACCAGGTGCCTCAGGGAGCACACAAGACAACAAGATGCCTGCATCCTGTTGCTACACCCTGACTGTTGCCACAGCTAACTGTTTCATGCAACTGTGTATCCAATTTACACTCACATATTTCCTAATTAAAAAAATACACTTCCCACTCCCTACCCTGACCCAGAGAAAGCTAAATAAAATGTAAGGTTTCTTACCTGGGAAGGTAGCATTCTCTGGATTGGGATGCTGATGCCTTGTTTTATGAAGATGGCAAGGTATGTGAAGTCCTCGCAGTACGATCCTATGTGCATCTGCTCAGACACAAGTCCCATTGTGTTCAATGGGGCTAGTCTCAAGAGGCTGTAGGCTTAGAGCCTGACCCTGGGGCTCTATCACCAGTGGTACGAATGTATTGCTGGCTCCAAGTGTTGTCAATGTGCCGTAAAGCACGTTTATGATGCCTAGAGAAGAAGAATCACCTGCACTGGGCCAGTGCCAGTCGGTGTTGTGACTCAGCCTGGAGAAGGTACCCAGGAGGCCCTTCAGCAGTGCCAGCCAGTGGTTAGTTATTTGGGGGGTGGGGAGGTTGGGAGGAGGTGGCACTGAACAGGGGTGGGGTGGACCAGGCCTACGCAAGAGATGGGACCAGCAGTGGCCAGAGACTATGCCCCATTTCAAACCAGGCAGCCCGACACGGAATAGCCAACACAGTAGGCCCATTGCAAGTTCTGGGATAAACCAGTGGTGTCATCTAAATGATTTAAGAACAGGTACTCACTTTTGATTGGCACGTGTCAGGACCCGCCCACCAGAAGTGATGTCATAAGCTGGAAGTGATGTCGTGGCAGGAAGTGACATGAAAAAAGCCCTTTTTGAGGCCTCAGACCATTTTAAACTGACCCAACAGTTGCAACAGTATTCCACAGCACACCCAGAACATGTGAAGGAGGCCTGGCATCATGTTAAAGTGACCCAACAGTCCCAAAACCCCAGAGCAGCTCATTTTTCAGTGGCAAGGCAAGGCAAGGCTCTGCTCGCTGCCTGCCTGCCTGCCTGGCTCTGAGAACATGCAGGCAACTCAAATGTGCAGGAAATTCAAACGTTGCAGAGGGCGGAGTCGACAAGTAGGCGGGCGAATGGGCGGGGCCAGCCATAATCCTAGAAACTGGTACTCACGTACCCCCGCGTACCCCCTGCATGACATCACTGGGATAAACCCATTGTAAGGGAAACTCCAAGGAGACTCCAGCGGCAGAGGTGGCACCCATAAGATGCCACGGCAGCCATTTTGGTACCGCTGCTCCTCTAGGTGCTGGGCAGCTCAGGATTGCCGGGCAGCCTAGGAGAGTTACAGCTCTGCTTTTGGGGGGATGATTCAACAGTGTTCAGGGCTAAAATGAAACACCCATTTGAAAATTCTGTATTGACATTTATTTTGGGAGCAGTATTAGCTACAGATTGAAACATCTTGGTTAGAAAATGAAAAGTAATTTTACTCAGCCTGTAAAATTAATATAGTCTGGGGATTGTATGTCAGCCCTCCCCATCTATCTTGGTAAATGCTTTGTTTTAGCCATTATGCATTTACCTGATGATGGATTTTAACCACATCGGTTCTACTGCAAAATCACAATTTTCTATTTCAGGACTAGAGTTGCAATTTTCTGCTATTATGCCCTGGTTCAATTCCTTGCTACATGTAATGACTCTCTGTGCAAAGCAAAGAAGCACCAGGGAAAATGAAGTATAAATGCCTATCCTTCAGATTTGCTTCTCAATTTGCTGATTTGTTGAGCAGCATATAGTTGAGTACTTAACTTTTTGGAATTAGACATGGCAAGTGAGGGGATGCAGATCTTGGAGGAGAAGCAATCAGAGGCATTTTAATGTTTCATAGACGGAATACCGCCATCAATTTTCAGAGAATATTTGTAGCATATCTTGGTGCCTGAGAGTGTGATCTACAATGCCAGGAATGTGATGCATTAGGAGTAGCACTGCCTAAGGGCCCAATCCTATCCAATGTTGACATGCCAATGGGGCATGCACTGTACCCTGTGGTGAGGAGGCAGTCATGGAGGCCTTCTTAAAGTAATGCAGGTAAGGTAAGGATCAGTAAGGTAAGGGAATATTTATTCCCTCAGGTCTGCATTGCAGCTGCATCAGTGCTGGATTGGGCCCTAAGGCTGCAATCCTATTGACACCTGGAAGTAAGCGCCACTGAGTGCTGCATTTACACCGTGCTAAAATGCCACAGTGAGTCTTAGGTCTGAGAAATCATACATAGGATTATGATTTAAGGCGCAATCCTAAACTGAGTTAGGCCGGCATAAGCTAAGACAGCAAAGTTTGGCCAGCACAAGGGACACCGTAAAGTATGTTTGGACCACTCTCAGAGTCAGAGAGGCCAGCACACTGATGTGCGCCATCCTCCCTGACTCCGAGAGTGGTTCAAACACCACTTCCCTTGTATTTGGCGTTCTGAGGTAAAATTCTGAGGTAAACATGAGATAAATAAAGCAAAGTTTGGCCAGCACAAGGGACACCATAAAGTATGTTTGGACCACTCTCGGAGTCAGAGAGGCCAGCCCACAGACGTGCACCACCCTCCCTGACTCCAAGAGTGGTCCAAACACACTTTACAGTGGCCCTTATGCTGGACAAGCTTTGCTGACTTAGTTTATGCCGACCTAACGCCAGTTTAGGATTGCGCTCTGAGTCCCTGCTATTTTGGTAAACCCTAGGTTTTCCAGGATCATAAGTTATAACTCTAGCAAATAAGAAGAACTGGCCCTATAAGATTCTGAACTATGGACATGCCTTTTCATTTCAAATTTTGTATCAGGAAACGTCGAGCGGGAACTCAAAGTAAGTCTTCAGAGTCACAAAGCTCCACGGATGGGACAAACGCATAAGAATTCTAGAAGGAGACAGTTCTGTACTTCTGAATTGCTGGTGACAGTAGATAAGAAATGGAAAAATGTTCAGCTCGGATGATCTGCAACACAAGGATATGCATGTCTACTTAGAATTAATTCCCATTAAGTCAATGGGACTTCCTTCCAAGTAAGTGTGTATAGGATCGTAGACTTAATTCTTTTTCTCGTCAAGAACATGTTATATGAGAATGGAGTGCGTCTGAATTTCCACCTATAAATATGGACTATTTCTTACTTCTTAAAAAGCAAAGAAGGCAGCCAAATTCTGGTGGGTCTTGAAGGAAGAAAGAACAGACAAGATGTCAGCCATCACAAAGCAGAGCTGGGCTCCGTATCGAAGGAGCAGCTGTCATGCACAGTATAAAGGGGATATTTTTAGGTGAGGCAGCACAAGCTATGATCCCAAGGTGTGTGTGTTTTTTTTTATGAACTTCAAGTTTATTGTTTGATGCATCCCACAGTATGTTTATTGTTTGATGAATCCCACAGTGTGTTTCCTGTCTATATATACCTAAGCCATTTTAAAGATGTAAGAAGACTGGTTTATGTGGATATTATATACAGGCCAGAGAGCTTTGTTTTTTTCTATAAGGAATAAAAGCAGAGGAAAAAGCTTTTCTGCTCTGTCTTTGGAAGACAGTCTGGGTGTATACGTGAACACGTTAAAAGGAAATGTTCTGCCTTGGGTGAAAGTGACAATGTCGACAGGTTATCTTCTCCATAAATATTGTTGTGAGTTTGTCCCTGTAATTATTAAGAATGGACCTGCCACTATGATTTTGCTTCAGGTGTTGCCTGAATAGAGCCCAGACTTTGACAAAAGACTCTTGGCTGTGAATTTTACTTAACTGAGAGCGCAATCCTAACTTGGAGTTAGGCCAGCACAGTTAGGCCAGCAATGTTTGGCTGGCACAAGGGCCACCGTAAAACATTGCTTGGACCACTCTCAGAGTCAGGGAGGATGGCGCATGTCTGTGTGCTGGCCTCTCTGACTCCGACAGTGGTCCAAACATACTTTATGGTGTCCCTTGTGCTGGCCGAACTTTGCTGGCTTAACTGTGCCGGCCTAACTCCAAGGCAGGATTGCACCCTGGGTAATTTAGGGAGCTGTCCTGTTCAACTTTCCAGCACCAGTATAAGGGCAATGCAGCTCCAAGGTAAGGGAACAAACATTCCCTGATCTTGCGGAGGCCTCCCTGTCTGCCCCCCCAACTGCAGGATGCAGCACATGCCCCACTAGAAACACCTCACTAGAAACACCCCACAGGATGCAGCACATGGTCCATGCTAGAAAATTGATCAGGATTTGGGCCTCAATAGCACTATGGAGACAGAACTGTGAATTAGGGAACTCCTAACATGAGTGCCAGGGATGTGGTGGCGCAGCGGGTTAATTTGCTGCTGCTGGGCTTTCCAACCAGAAGGTTGGGAGTTCAAGACTGCACAACAGAGTGAACTCCTGCTGCTGGTCCCAGCTCCTGCCAACCTAGCAGTTCGAAAGCACCTCAATGCAAATAGATAATTAGGGGCCACTTCGGTGGGAAGGGAATAGCGTTCCCTGCGCTACGGCGTAGAGTCATGCCGGCCACATGACCACGGAAGCTTGTCCTCAGACAAAACGCCGGCTCTACAGGCTTAGAAACGGAGATGAGCCCACTACAGTCGTCATGACTAGACCATTCGTTCATGGGGAAACCTTTACCTTTTTAACATGAGTGCCAGAGAGGGGAGCAATCAGGACATGACACCCCCCCGCCAGGCATTGGGCCCAAGATCTGGCCCAAGTCCACCTGCTCCCCCCCAGTGATAGAGAAATCATGAAAATGCTGACCCCCATCTCCCCTGCAGTCACCCCACTGCACTTGTCCATACCCTCTCCCCTATATCTTACCTACTAAGAAAAACGCACAGTTGCTGCATCCATTCACCCACCCTCTCTCAGTCGCATGCACCCACAGTCATGCTGCTGCCACCACCTCTCTTCTCCCACAGCAATTGCCAGTTACCTTCCCTGGTCCTCACCTCTCATTCCTTCTCTCCCCAACCCTGCCTCAATATTCTAGTAGCAGCAGTGCCTCCACTATCACAGTAGCTTCAATCTCAATTTCCGGAACCTTTATTGGCATATTACAACAACAGCAACAAAATAAGCAAAAACACATAACAAAAAAACTAAGGTATAGGAACAGACATAACATCAGCAAGAAATCTGGCTACAGAGTCTGTATACAGAAAACAGCAATCGCTCAGGATTAAAGGTAATGGGTTAGGAAAAGACAAAGAAAGAGAAGAGATCCAAGGTTCAAGAAATTTTGATCGGGAGGCACTATGGGCCGGACACTTCAAAATCATATGTTCTAAAGAGTCAGGAGAAAATTGACAAAAATAACAAGCACGTTGAGACGAAGGAATGTGAGAAAAACGACCAAAATGCATAGAGGAGGGGAAAATGTTAAACCTAGCTAACATAAAGGCTCTTCTATAGCGGGGATTAACTAGGGAAGAAAGATAACTTAAAGGCTGGTTAGGAACGTAAGATAAACCAAAGAATTTTGGAGAACATGTAGGATTGGCATTACAAGTAAGATAATCAAATTCATTTTGAAATAGTTTAGATTTGATGAATTGAAGTCACAGTAGCTTTGTTAGAGGTGGGGAAAATGATAAGTATTGCAGGCACCACAATGCTCCCTCTATGCCGCCCCTCCCCATCTCCATCAGATTCCAGGCAGCTATAGCAGTACACAGGAGATGTCATTTGGTTAGGCCAGCACCTGCACATTGCTGTTGCTGTTGCTGCCCAGAATGGGCTGTTTGCATGGCACATTGCAGCGCCTGCAGGACTTACTGTTTTGTCAGCAGCATGGCTATGACGGGAAATTTCAGCATTCTCCTGACACACATCGTTGGCGGTGTGCACTGGAGGGGTGAGTGCTCTGTATGTGTACTCTGCTCAGATGAATGGTGCAATTTGGGTGCCAGCAACATTGGAAAGTGGTTTCTGGCAGCATTCCCCCCCAAACTGCCCCAGCTTGACCCAATTCTGTGTATCCGACATAAGGGGATTCTCTGCAAATCTGGTTGATCTCCTTCATTGATTCCTCCTGCTGCGAACACCTCCTATGGTGCACCATCTAAATCCAATGTTCAGAACAGAACCCCCTAACAAATGGGCTCAAATCCTAAGAGGGAGCATCATGGCAATGGCAAGGAAATTAGCTCTTGCCAAATCAAAGCAGTGGCAAGCACTTAAGGGAGGACATAAAATACAATTCAGCAGAGCTAAACAGAATTTTAAATAGATTTTTTCAATCTTGTTTTTCACTTACCTTCCTGAAAGCCCCATTGGGATATGCAAAAGATGTGGCTCCCCCAACAATTATCGTTCCCATTTTTTATTGACAGCTGGCAAGATTTTTGGAGATGAAGACTGGAAAAGTGCTACCAGCCTTTTCTTTCACTCTGCTTTGGTGCAGTACTGGAACGTGGGTGGAGCCTGAGGGGCACCTGCTCCAGGCGCTGGGATAATGGGGGTGCAGGATTGGCCCCAGGCTCCACCCTCATTACAGAGGTGACTGCCTCCACACCACAAACAGCCAAAAGGCAGCCACCTTCGAGTTGTCCCCAATGGAGGAGGCACTGGCGATCGCGTGTGCCCCCACCTCCAGGAGATGCCTGGGGAGACTGCGTTCATGCTTGGAGCACGGAAGCAGCCTTCCTGTTCCTGAAGGAGGAGGTGCTGGCGATTGTGCGTGCCCTCCCCTCCGGGAGATGCAAAAGTTGGGAAAAGGGTGGGCGCAAAATATTTCCTTGCCCCAGGCGCAATTTTCCTTTGTTACGGCTCTGCCTTGATGTGTACACATGCGGCAAACCAAGGCAGGGATGTGGCCATCAGACCAGGAATGTGGTCTGACATAGTCAAATTGACTGTACTACTTCAGGCTGCAGGTGGTGGAATTGCAAGTTTGAATGCATTTGGATCACTCTCAGAGTCAGGAAGGATGGAGCAGGTCTGTGTGCTGGCCTCTCTGACTCCTAGAGTGGTTCAAACATACGTTACGGTGTCCCTTGTGCTGGCCAAACTTCGTTGGCCTAACCTGTGCTGGCCTAACTCCAGGTTAGGATTGCACTCTGGGCTCTTAACCTGGATACTGCATTGCATATTTGTATGGATGTTCCTCCACTCTCCTGGAATGTGAGGTACTATTTGGGAAAAGAATCTGCCTTCTTTTGACTGGTTCAAAATGCCTCACAAAATGCTTTTGCGGATGCTCTTTCATGTCACTCGGCAGGTCTTTGAGGTCCCTCCAGCTTTTGTATCACTTATTATTTATGACATATTTGTTCTTGGGTTTAGGTTGGCTTTGTTTCTGCAGATACAGCCTGCCAGAAACTCCATACAGCAATAGAAACGTTTCTTCCGTACTGCGTTCATATTTGTTTGGCAAACTTCCCTTTGCAAAATGTCAGGGGCAACCAGGAACCACTTCCTCCCAACTCAAATATGGCATATTTTGCTTCAGCAACACCAAGCCCTCAAGAGCTTTAGCTCAACGAAGAAATAGCACACCTCTCTCTAACCCAGTTGTAGGCCTGGCTCTGTGATTATTTGGAGAAGCAATGCAATCACAGGCATCCATTCATTGCCTGCTTGACATAGTGACTGCCATTTTGAAAAGGGCAAAATTCCATTTTGGGTGTCAGCAAAGCCAGGTTGTCTTACTTGAGATTTGTGTTCCCTCGTCTGTCACCTAGGCAACTAAACCTTAGCTCTCCCCTTTCTACTGTTGTCCATGCACTTGTAGTCACTCTTAAGTATTCGTAATTCCTAGTCAGACTCACCTGGGAACAGAAATCTGAAAAGATCTTTTCTCTGCAACCACCAATTTGAAAAAGAATATATCTAGTGTTTCTTTAGTGGGTTTCCTTTACTCATACTGGTTTCTACTGGCTTTTCAACAAACCACTTGCTGGGTCTACAGTTTCCAAGATACTGATGACTGGTCTATGTCCCAAGGGATGAGTGGTCACCCGTTCCCAATCTAAAGGTTTTTTTCTGCTAAAGAGCAGTACCAATAACTCAGATTCCATTTTTATTTAGCTTCTTTTTTGAGAGCGTTCCTGCTTTTTTTGTTCTTTGTCAATATGTTCTTGAGGGACAATGGGAGCTGGCCTATGGCCCTTGGTTTCTGGGATGCATCTTTGGAAAATAGACTTTGATTATAAACCTCAGAAGTCATTTGCCCTCTAAAACCTAAATCACTGGTTGCCAGTAACAAGTTGCGCAAAAGTGGTGAAGTGTGTAGATCAGCAATTTTCAAACTTTTTCATCTCATGGCACACTGATAAGGCACTAAAATTGTCAAGGCACACCATCAGCTTTCGGACAATTGACAAGACCCACCATGCTGGTGGTAGGAAGCTCACATACCCCAATAACTATAATAAATTCCCCTACCCCAAACTCCCACAGCACACCTGTGGTTCATTCATGGCACACCAATGTGCGCTGGCGTACTCATTGAAGATCACTGATGTAGACAAACTAGATTTGACAATTTCATCTAACCAAACAATGATCCCAATTATTATTAGGAAACCAGATCATTTATAATTCAAAAAAAAGAAAAAGGCACATATACCTCTTATCTATTCCATATGTGGCAAGTTTACAAACTTATTTGTGTCCTCTTATATTTAGCAGGGGAAGAGCAATTGTCCCTCTTCACCCCAGCACAGTGTCTTTCTCATGGCTGTTGCTGGTGGTGTTCTCCATTCTTTTAGATTGTGAGCCCTTTTGGGACAGGGAGCCATTTAACTTTAATGTTATTATTTGCCTGTAAACCGCTTTGTGAACTTTGTGTTGAAAAGCGGTATATAAATACTAGTGATTGATTGATTTGAGTTGCAAAACTTTGTACAATATATGGCAATACAAATGTTCACATGTGCACACATACACTGGGTAGAAAGCATGTGACAAGCTTTATTTTTAAAGTTTTGAATGCCAAGTGATCTGAATTTGAACTTTCTGAATTTTTCTGCATGGTTGGATGCTCTTTTGTGTGAATAACCCGATATTCGGATTTCAAAGGAGAAATTGAAAATTTGGATTTCTTTTCCCCTAGAAGTCTGGAGGCTAAAAGGAAAGTTTTCAGATTTTGTCATAGGTGGCAGCAGTGATTTATTTTTATTAATTTTGTGTACATTTTGACAGGGAATGCTCCAAGGTTCTGGGCAGAGGCATAGCTAATGAAAGTGTAGCCCAGTGCAGAGGGCAAAATGTTGCCCAGAAGTGACATCATGACAGGAAGTGATGTCACAGTTGTATTTTCATGTTCTCTGGTTTTTTGGCCATAACCTTTGATAAAGTAAAGATATTACACTCTGGTTTGTTTCATTGCCTTCTACATTAAATTACCTTTCCAATGATACATAACATGATGGTATTATTCATACATACCAAGGTTTTCACAGTTTTGGCCACTAATGTCAAGCTCAGCTTGCTGCCCCCCTAAAGCTTGTTGCCCGGTGCAATTGCATTCCCTGAACATCTTTACCTATGCCCCTGGGTCTGGATCCCCCCCCACATATCGCTGATAGTGCTGTAATCAACAAAAGAGTGGTGAAAAATCCAGAAGGTTGAAGCCACTATGATGCTCAAATATCAGCATATTACCCCGCACCCCACAATAATGACGCAAGACCAAGGCTTGGACTAACTGGGCCATTTATTAAACATTTTAACATTAAACAGCAGTAAACAACTTGCAGCAGAGCTAAACCCCAGCGTGCGGGACTATGGGGAAACGGCACTAGCCGTCTACCTCCCCAGGTGATCTGGATGATCAACGGGCGTGCATCCTGGCTCCAGACACTAGCTCGTGTTGACAAGCAGTGTCCCTCATCGCCGGCCAGAAGGCCGAGGCAACGCGCCTGCGCCGAACTCACCGTAGCCCGAGCCAATAGGCAGCCTTTGCAGGTCCGGTCAGGGTATGGCCAGCCATTCGCGAGCCAGATAGGCAACTTATGAGCGGCCCGACCGATCCCCCACCGTGTTGACCACAGAATGCACACCAATTCAAAGACCTACCTGTCTACCCCCAGCACGCAACCTGCCTGTAAAAGTGACCAATGCTATTTAAACCGCCCATGTTAACGCCCGCCTCAGGCTGGGGTAGGCGAAAAAACCTCCAGCTACTGGCCAATTTAAGCTTAAAGGTAAAAAATTCCTACCCGGCCCCTAAGCGACCAGCTACTCTCAGCCTGAGTAACGGGAGGGCGGGAGGGAGATCGCCGGCCACGCTCGAACTGAGCTGGGGGCAGGGAAAGCGTGCAATTCAGCCGCTCCCTGCCCCCTGGCCGGTGACCAAATAGACCACCAAGCCCTGCCCTTGCGTGTGTGGGGGGCGGGGGCAAACATGGCGACGTGCGAGGCGCACGCCACCAACCTTACTTTAGAAGCAGCTATTTGTTCTGTGTGTTTTTTAAGAACTGAGCAGATCTATTCACTTGAATTGGAACAGAAGCAGAAAGCCCTAGTTAGATTGAAAGAGCTCTCTTCAAAGTCACAACCACCCTGAAGAAACTCATTACACTGGCAGCAGTGGATACCGGAGCACCACAAGACTTGTGAATCTTTGGTCGTCATATCAGGATGACAGAACACTTGTTGTTGTTGTTGTTCAATCACTAAGTCGTGTCCGACTCTTCGCGACCCCATGGACCACAGCACGCCAGGCCTCCCTGTCCTCCACTAGCTTCCAGAGCTCACCCAATTTCATGTTCATCGCTTCGGTGACACTCTCTAACCATCTCATCCTCTGCCGCCCCCTTCTCCTTTTGCCTTCCATCTTTCCCAGCATGAGGGTCTTTTCTAAAGAGTCCTCTCTTCTTATGAGGTGGCCAAAGTATTGGAGCTTCAGCTTCAGGATTTGTCCTTCCAGGGAGCAATCAGGCTTGATTTCCTGTAGGATTGACCAATTGGATCTCCTTGCCGTCCAGGGGACTCTCAAGAGTCTTCTCCAACACCATGATTCAAAAGCATCTATTCTTCAGCGCTCTGCCTTTCTTATGGTCCAGCTCTCACAGCCATACATTGCTACTGGGAAAACCATAGCTTTGACTATGCGAACCTTTGTTGGCAGGGTGATGTCTCGGCTTTTGATTAAGTTGTCTAGGTTCGCCATAGCTTTCCTCCCAAGAAGTAAACATCTTTTAATTTCATGGCTGCAGTCACCATCTGCGGTGATCTTGGAGCCCAGGAAAATCAACTCTGTCACTGCTTCCATTTCTTCCCCTTCTATTTGCCAGGAAGTGATGAGAACACTTCTAGTGAGTATCTATTTCTGCCCTGACAGAAGCCCTTCATGCTGACTTACATTGCACAATTTAACAAACACATGTGGGGGAAGGGCCCCTGAGAGGGGGGTTGCAAGGGGTCAATTGTATCTGGGCCCAAGGTAAAAAAAGGCAGCTCAAATATTTCCTGGGATCTTCCTTTTTTTTTTATTTAACTGGGGCCCATGAGAGTGGAATGCAGGGGATATGTTGTACCTGGGGTTGGGATTCAAATGGAGGCCCAGGAACCAAAAAAGGGGATCTGTAAATTTCCTGGGGTCTCAGAAAATGTTTGAATATATTGTGTGAAAATTACTACTTTTATTTTGTGTAAGCCTACATAGCTTTATAGATCAGATCAGATCCTTTATTGGCATATAAATATTAACAAACCATAAGCACGTTTCACAAAACCCCTATCTCCACTTATGGCATTGTAATAAGTACACATTCTAAGGCAAGGCAGTATGACTTCCCCAGATACACTGCTTAAGAAAGTCAGCCACCTGTCTTGTTTGCGACTCATCAAGTACCGTCATAACCAGTGGTGGGATTCAGGAGGTTCGCCCAGGTTCTATAGAACCGGTTGTTAAATGGCCGGGCCCCGCCCACTCGCTTACCTCGGCTGGCTTCGGGGGTTTTTTTGGCTCCAGCTATGACATCATAGAACCAGTCGTTAATTTATTTGAATACCACCACTGGTCATAACATGTCATCCTTTTGGCCCAGATTGCCAGTAATAAAGATGTAAGAAAGCTCCTGTTTCCTCGTACAGTGTAGCAATATATGGGGAAGAGGGTCTATATCCCCTGGCAAAACAGGTACAACTCCGCTCTTTGGTTGGAATTCATAGGAATTATGCATCCATGGTCATATGAATTTATGATGCAATGGAGAAGGGAAGGGAAGGGGCTCAAAAGAAATGTTGCACTCCCAAAAGGTTCCCCCCCCCAAAAAAAAGAAATGTTGTACCCCCTGTTAAAATTCATCTCAGAGGCCCTGTGTGGAGGGTGGCTGTCTCTGACGAGATTTGGAATGTGGGGGGGGGGTCCCCCTTTCGCCTAGGGGTAGCAGGCAGCACACAGCAGGGGAGCCGTCTCACTCCATTCAGCCCTGGCAAAACAGGGCTCTGGCACAGTTCCAAGGAGTGGTGGAAGCAGCCCGGGAAGCGGACTCCAGGACACAGATCCCTCAGACCGCAAAGTCCTTCACCGAAGTGTATTTACAGGAAGGCAGAGGGATAATACAGCAGCAGCATAGGTCCCATGCGGGGGACCACTGGAACTCACTGCACTAACAAATTCTTCTCCAGACTGACAGAGCGCTCCGCAGCACTCCGACTTTCCCACCAACCGGCCTGGGAGCGAATGCTCTGGATATATACGTGGCTTGGCCTATCAGTGCCTGTTGCTGGGCAGGCTTTGGGGCAATCAGCCACACCCTTTTGCACCTAGCTCTGGAGTCACTCAGCGGGTAACCAGAGCTGGCAAGCCTCCTGCTGTCTCAGCTAGGGCCAAACGTTTACCCAGGCCTGGCTGTGGCCTGATTGTGGCATCCTCCAGCAACTCTACTCAACTGATTTGGGGCACAAACCTTGACAGTCTCCATCCCTCCCCCATGCATGTTCATGCCTGGTTGGCACCCCCAGGTGTAGTGTGTATTTCGCATCGACAGTACCATCTGTGTGAAAAGCTGTACATGGGGGGCACCCTTCAGGAATTTGGCGAACTTGAGAACTGGGAGAGGCAAAATCTTCCACTTTATGCACATCCATTGAAAGCGCGCACAGAATGTGTGAAGGGAGCTAAAGCAAAGCAGATATTTTAATCTCAGCTGATTGAACTATTTTGTAATTGCAGTGAGCTCCATTATTAGCACGCTATGCTTAGAAAGAAGGGGTGGAAAATGCATTTGATAGTAATAGTCAAATAAAATCTATGTGCATTAACAGGATTAGGAAGAGCTCTGAGGAAGAGCATCGTGGGAGAATTAGGCAGGGCATAGTATGCAAATGGAATTTCTGGGGGGGGGAGAAAGAATGGCAGAGAACTGTAGGATTCTTCTTGCTGGAGAAGTGGGTGGATAGTATTCGAGTAAAACACACCTGCTAGATGCATAGCGGTAGGGAGCGCACACACACTTTCAAGCGACAACACGTAAAGGTGAACTAAAGCTTATTAGCATGGAGAGCCATTTAAGTGAAACTTCCAGTTTTCCTGGAAATGGCCATTCTGAGGCCACACAGCTCTGGTCACACTTAGAGGCTTCAAGCTGAGCTGAGTTTGGCTCAGTGCGGGCCCAGTAGAGCCATTTAAAAATGTATAAAGGAATCCTACCCTTGCAGGTTTGTTCCTTGCTGGTTTCACCCTCTTTCGTAGGGACTGAGTTACAAAGAAACCATTACGAGGAATGCACTTTTGAAGTTCATCGTACCGACATTGTGTGAACTTTTGGCATCCTGCACAAACCCTGAAAAAGGCAGATTGTTGGGCCAGAACAAGCATCCACAACATATCCCAGCAATTTCATCTGCCATTGCAGGATAATGAGGGTGGTAAGCGTTTTCTTTTTTTCTTCTTTTTACTATATCTTTTTTCTCTTTGCTTTGCTTTGTTCACTTTTCCTGCTATTGGCATCTACAAAAGTACTAATTTATGAAGGAGCCAGCCCGGCGATAAAGGGGCATGGGCGTGTGGTAAGAATCACATGTTTGTAGACAATATTGAAACCGCAACACACTGAAAATAGAAAATCTCCTTCTTTTGTGAACTGGATAATAACACATTCAGGCTAGTTAATATCTTGCTGCCAAAGAGCATTGCCGTTCAATCCAAAAAGAAAAGAACAATAGATCTGCTCAGTTCTTAAAAACTATGTCAACAATGACAAAGATTAGACACAACGTGAAAACTGTGAGGAAAATAAAAGGGGGAAAAGCTCTCTCAATATAAAATTTAGGGCATAGTCCTAACCTGGAGTTCAGCTGGCACAATTAGGCCTGCAAAGTTTGGCTGGCACAAGAGACACCGTAAAGTATGTTTGGGCCACTCTCAGAATCAGGAAGCACATCTGTGTGCTGGTCTCTTTGACTCAAAGAGTGGTTGAAACATGCTTTACAGTGTCCCTTGTGCTGGCCAAACTGTGCTGGCCTAATTCAAGGTTAGGATTTTGCCCTTAGTCTGATTTTAAATGCGTTGGTCTAAGGGCCCAATCCTATCCAATTTTCCAGTGCCAGTGCAGCCATAATGAAGCCCTGAGGAAAGGGAACAAATGTTCTCTTACCTGGAGGAGGTCTTACCTGGACGACTGCCTTCCTACTGCAGGATGCTGTGCATGCCCTGTTAGCACAGCTGCACTAGTCCTGGAAAGCTGGGTAAGATTTGGCCTTCAGAAAGCAATTTCTAACCTGTTTCATCTCACGGCACCCTGAAAATGAGCTAAAATTGCCAAGGCACATCATCAGTTTTTCAACAATTGATGTCCCTGTGCCTTTTTCTGTACCTGTGGTCAGCCAGCTGCAGCACTGTGTGACAGTGGCCAATCCTGGAAGTTCTCTTGTGCCTGAAAGCAAGTTCCAGAAAAAAATTTTTTGCCAGCATTTACCTCTTTTTGGAGGTCTCCTGAAACTGGCACAAAAATGCACCACTGCTTGTGTTGTAGAAACACACCCTTCATCAAATATAGGTAAGTCCACACCTGGCACTCCCCTTCAAGTTGCACCCAGAGCAGATGCCCCTGCTTGCCACACTCTAGATATGCCACTGCTTCCATTCTGTTCATTTTTTGTGAGCCTTTACATTACTTGGTATGAGCCAGGGATCGCACCCTACCAGGTGCTCCTCCATTCCTCCTCATGGCTTTCAGGACAGCCTAAAAGTCTGTTTTTAAAATCTAGAGTCACACACAAACAAGTGCAATTAGTTTGCAGCAATTCCTGCAGAGCTCCTAGATGGAAGGCATGGCAGAGTGGGAAGGGAAGAACTACCCCAAACTACCAAAGGTCAACAACCACTCAGAGCGCAATCCTAAACCAGAGTTAGGCAGGCATAAAATAAGCCAGCAAAGTTTGGCCAGCACAAGGGCCACTATAAAGCATGTTTGGACTACTCTCGGAGTCAGGGAGGATGGTGTATGTCTGTGTGCTGGCCTGTCTGACTCCAAGGGTGGTCCAAGCATACTTTACGGTGTCCCTTGTGCCAGCCAAACTTTGCTGGTTTAGTTTATGCTGGCCAGGATTTGCACCCTCAGTCCCCAGGTAAGGTGGATTACTTATGAGGTTACCCAAGTACAGGGTGAGGTGAGTCACAGATTGAGGAGAGGTGAACAGGATTGGGATGAGTAAGAGGAATGCACAAACACAGATACAAGGCCCCAGAACTGAGCCATGCCCAGACCCTAACAGACCCTGGTGTCAGCCTTGCTAGTTTTCAAATGGCATAGGATGACATCTCCTGGAGTTAGGGCAGCAAAGTTTGGCTGGCACAAGGGCCACCATTAAACGCGTTTGGTCCACTCTTGGAGTCAGGGGGGATGACGCACATATGTGTGCTGGCCTCTCTTACTCCAAGGGTGGTCCAAACATACTTTACGGTGGCCCTTGTGCTGACCAAATTTTGCTGGCCTAACTGTGCCAGCCTAACTCCATGTTAGGATTGCGTTCTTACACTACTTATGGCTCTTTCAGAAGGGAGGTGTGGTAGAGCGCCTGCCTCCTTATCAGCTGATTTGGGACCTGTGGATTTGACCCACAAGAAGTCCCAACCAGGAGGCCAACCATGTCCTCCTGGACATGACTAGAAGAGATTTCTGGATGTACCCAAGAGGTTTTGAGAACCTCGGAAGGCCTTCAAAGTATACTTCCGGGGGCCTTTCTAAACACACTCTTCTGGTTCTCTGCCATCTGGGATGATTATCCCAGATGGCAGAATTAATTATCATTATCCCCCCCACCCGCCCCTAGAATTCATTTTCCATGGTTTTCAGCATCCATGGGGATTCCAGGAACAGAACCGCCACAGATGCCAAGATCAGACCTGTATATTGGGGAAAAAAATAGAACTGGAACTACAATAATATCTGCTAGAATAATTCTCAGAAATGCTTGTGTCTGCCTTTTGGCAAAACGGAAACAGGCTTGTAGCCTGACAAATAGTCGCCTGGCCTGTGGGTATAAGCAAACATCAGATGGCAAATAGAACTTATAGCTTTCCAACCTTCATATAAAAGAAGGTAATACTGTAAATAACAGAAGCAATAGATTCAGCGTCACCCTCTGTACGCGCTGTTCCCCCTCCCCCCATTATTCCTCTGGACCTTTATACATAGCCTGCGAGAAAAGGACTGTCAGGTTATGAAATTACCTTTTGAAGTGTGCTTTGCAATGAGCCATTTGCCAGACTCGATGTTAAGAGGTTATGGCCTTGCGTGGTTTGGGGACTCACAAAATTGACAGAACACTTTTTTTTTTAAAAGGCACCTGAAGTGGCACCAGACATTACAGCCAACATCTGACCTCTGAAAAAATGGATGCGGAAGTTCGACATGAAAGGCAATTAAAATGAATGCGGCGGTCAAATCTACTCCCTTGCACACTCCTGCACATCCTAATAATAAAACCACCAGTGTGCAGTGTTCTTTAGAAGCACACGCTGAGGCTGACGGGGCCAGAGGTACATTTGCAGAACTGTTCTAGAGAGTCCTGAGCAGTAGTTGTGAGTTCTGAGGCCAAGCCGGACTATCATTTCAAAGCTTGCAATGAATGCAATCCTATTTGTTTTACAGAACTACAGTGCAAGAATTAGTTGGGGCAACAAGCCTTCAATTCAACTGTTTGGTGTGTGCTTTTTTAAAAAGTCATTCTAAGCATCAGGTTTACAATAATAATCAGTGGCATAGCTAAGGCAGGGCCGAGGGTGCATTGCCCCTGGTTCTTTGCCTTCAGGGGGTGTCAGAAGACCTCCATGAGGCTTTCTGACGGCTTGGGGGAATGGGAGAACGGAGGAATGGGAGGTGTTTTCCCCAGCTGCCAGATGCCCTAGCTATACCACTGTAATAATTACCTTTTCTATGATTGCATTTCAGGTGGGTCAAAGCATTTTTTCCTTGGAACCTCTCTATTTCTAAAGTCCCTACTCTTGACCCCAGAGCAATGTAGCCAAAACAGTACTACCCACATAGCTACAGGCAGTGGTGTCATCTACTCTCTCGCAAGCCGGAACGCTGGGCAGGACTTGAGTGATTGACAGCCCGTCGACTCACTTCCGGTTTCTTCGCGCGCCCCGCACGGCTTTCCCTCGCCTCGGAGGGGGCGCCTGCTCGCCCAGGCACCCGGCGCGCCCCCCACCCATCCCCCCTGGCGAGCAGGCGCTCCCTCCGAGGCGAGGAAAAGCCGTGCGGGGCGCGCGAAGAAACCGGAAGTGAGTCGACGGGCT
>JAJKFI010000099.1:1282323-1311365 GCA_029204185.1 Lerista edwardsae | reverse complement strand
GCGCCTGCTCGCCAGGGGGGATGGGTGGGGGGCGCGCCGGGTGCCTGGGCGAGCAGGCGCCCCCTCCGAGGCGAGGGAAAGCCGTGCGGGGCGCGCGAAGAAACCGGAAGTGAGTCGACGGGCTGTCGATCACTCAAGTCCCGCCCAGCATTCCGGCTTGCGAGAGAGTAGATGACACCACTGGCTACAGGAAAGTAGATGAAAAACTGTCTTCCTCTTTTTCTCTTGTTTCATAGATTGGTTCTTGTATCACTTGCTCTGGGAATCACTAAGGACTCTAGTAAACAGACGCAACTTCTCACTCCAGAAATACTCAAACATCAACAACAAGGACTCCTGAGGATTTTTCCAGGAACAAAATGTTGACAAGATTGGAGGACTACTGGCGCGACTAATTATCCATCTGCCTAATCAAGAAGGCATCAAAACCTCGCCATTTTCAGCAGGAAACCGTTTTCCTGCCACCAACTTTCATTTCCCAGTGAACATCATTCCTTGGTGGTGTGGGGAGGGGGGGTTTAATTCCTAAGCCTCAGATCTGTTCCACTGCATCAAAATGAAACCAGAATGCATCAAATCATTTAATCCCTCTCCTCAATGGTGTTTTTAGCACAAAAATAAATAAAGCTCAGAAGAGAGGGAGCATTTTTCTAAATAAAAAAAAAAAGGAAGCAACACATAGGTCGCTGAAAGCTTTCTCTGAGGGAGCAATCATTCTTTCACACGGCAGAAAACATCTTTGAAGGATTAGAGACACTTGCTAATGAAATTTTCCAGTTCAATGTCTCTGTCCTATACATAAAATAGACAGCTAATGCGATTACGTGCATCGCACATTCTAGAAATCAAGCATAGCTACAGGAACCACTTTTATAAAGCTGCAGATAAAAAAATTAAAGACAGCTGTAATATGAATGGGTTGAGATTAAGGTTCACCATCATGGAGAGATGTTTCCATTCATTGTTCAAGCTCACAGGCCACAATTCGTTATGAAATCAATACAGTTGTCGGGGTGGGGGGGGGAGAAACATGTTAGAGCTGTTTAGGTCTCTGCCCACCCCAAAAGTCAATTTGGGTATTTCTCAATGTGAAAAGGACTCCTTATACCCTTCATTTCAAATACACCTTTGATTCCTCAATGATGGGAGAAGAGAGAAAGCTAAATACCATCGTTATCCATTAGGGTTAGGTTCCTGGAAATCTTCTCAGAGAATAAACAGGTACTGAACCATTGATCCTATGGGATCCTTATCTGCCATCAGAAGAATCTAGCAGAGACCCTCAGGAAGCCAGCAGAGTGCAGCAGGAAGTGCCCAAAGATTTCTCAATGCTGCAGAGACCTTCCAGAGGCTGCAGGGACCTTCAAATGGCACCTGCAACCAGCATGGACCCTTTAAACATGGCTGGCGGATGCTCCTGCCAGCCACTTTAAAGGGGACAGCACTGGTCACAGGTGCCATTCTGAAGGTCTCTGCTGCCTTTGGAAGGTCTCTGCAGAGTGGATAACAAGGACAGAGGCACAGATAACGAGGTAAGTTGCAATTCTGCCCCTTGCAGATAAGCGAATACACACAGAGCAAGTTCACATACAAAGAACTGTGTATTCATAAGCATCTAAACTCTAATAATTCATGAAGCCACAATGAAATCTGAAACAGACCTTATACTCGAGAGAATGGTGAGGAACAAAGATAGAGAGAGCTCTGTCCAGTGATGTCATGCAGGGGGAACGCGGGGGAACTCAGTTCCACTAGTTAAAATTAGGGCTGACTCCGCCCACTTCACTCTCCCTCCTCCCCTCTCCCAATTCCTCTGCAAAGAGCTTTTCTTCTTGGTTGGCCGGCACTTAGAGGGTTAAAGGGAGCGACTCCGGATTCCTAGGGGGGCGAAGGCAGTGATGTCATTCAGGGGGAACGGACCAAAATGGGCGTTCCAGATCCTAACGGGCTCCATGGCTGGTTCCGGGTTCCCAACAAGTGCCAATCAAAAGTGAGTTCCTGTTCCTAAATCATTTGAATGACACCACTGGCTCTGTCCTCTTCCCTCTCCTCATCAATGATTTTTTCCCCCTGGTTTTATCAGCACTCTTTTGGTTTTCTTCAGAAGTGGAACAAAGAAAACCAATTCTGGTTTACCAGAATCGATGTAACCCTCAGGAGACTGTCAGGGAAGAAGTGCTGAATATTCCATCAGGCGCTTCAGATGATTTGCCACCTGTAATTAAACAAAAGGAAACTTTTCTACAATAATGTTGACTGTAAAGTGATTGTTGACTGATTTGCATGTCTTTCTTTATTTGGGGTCCCCTAGTTAGTATGAAGCTTGAAAAGAACGAAATCCTAACCTGGAGTTAGGCCGGCACAGTTAGGCCAGCAAAGTTTGGCCGGCACAAGGGACACCGTAAAGTATGTTTGGCCACTCTCGGAGTCAGAGAAGCCAGCACACAGATGTGAGCCATCTTCCCTGACTCTGAGTGGTCCAAATTTGGCCACCCCTCGTGCCAGCCAAACTTTGCTGGCCTAACTGTGCCGGCCTAACTCCAGGATAGGATTGCGCCCTGAGTTGCTTGCCTAAACCTAGACAGGATAACTTCAGGAGGTACTGAAAGGCAGCTGCTACTTCTCCCAAACATGCCCCACTATCCCATTCACTTTCCAAGTCTTCAGTCACTGTACAATCATCATCCCTCTTTATGCGTGGGGGACACATTCCTGCTGCTACAGGGGATGCCCGAAACCACAGATAGCAGTGAACCTTATCCGTACTGTTGCTCCAAACTGCATGCTCATCGCACTTGGAGGGCAAGTGCTAACAAAGAGATTGCTCTGTGCAAAGAGGAAGCAGTTTGGAGGGCTGCGAATGGGCAAACAAAAGCAAAGAGCACGATGGAGAGGGGAATTTGTGGATCTCTGAATGCAGAAAAGGGCTCTACGGTTATGGAGGCAACTACATACGAAGGTCTTCATATGACGGATACGACAATACTTCCCTAATCGTTGTCTTTGCCACCTCTTCCCTCCTCTGAACTAATGTTTCTTCCACACCACTATGCATACTGTGCCCATTTTCATTTATCAATTACCTTTCAAAGATCTACGGACGTATTTTGTAGGTTATCTTTTGTTTTAATCCCGGAAAATGAGCTGACACACAATGGCTCAAACATCCTCATCTCTCCTCCATTGTGTGTCAGTACATTTCCCCTTATCACATTGTCATATTATTGCATCTGTGCCGGGCGGGGTAATAATAGGGCGTGTTGTTATAATGTGAAAAAGAACGTTCCCGACTCTATTTAAAAATCTCGCCGCATTGAACATTTTGCTTTAATATCAAGATAATATTGAACGAAGCTTCAAAAGATGTCAGCATTCCTTTATATAGGATTTTTTTTTCTGGATCTGGGGAAACTGGAAGGCAAAAGACCAGAGACTCATCTTCTGTTGTTTCATTTCTTTTGAATTCTCCCTGTTAGGACCCACATTTGAATTCAGTGTGATAGTCGAGTAAATAAAAGCCTGAGCAAGACCAGACTTCTAATAATAGATCAGCTATCAAGTCATTGTTGTAACAAACAAAAAGATTCTACAATACAAATGTGTTCGCCAATCTAGCGCTTGACCTCAATTTTGGATCCTGACCCGGCCACTTCAGTCATGTCACCGACTCGTTGGCGGGGAGTCCCGGTTGGATAGACTCCTCCACAAGGCAGCAAATAGAAGTGGAATTTATAAAGAGACAGAGACATGGCAGGGGCCTAAAGAAGACTGAAAGGGAGATGAGGAAGAAATTAAGGAGTCAATAGAATGCGGATTTGTGGGACAAATGGTCTGATGGTGCCTTCATTCTCCAGGGTTTACAGGCCTGGTAATCCAACTGATCTTGAGTGCACACAAGAAAAAAAGACCCTTCCCATTTTCTAAAAAGTGAGATAAGGGTCAATGCAAGTGATTGAGGGTGCAATCTTAAACTGGGTTAGGCTGGCATAAACTAAGCCAGCAAAGTTTGGCAAGCACAAGGGATACCGTAAAGTATGTTTGGACCACTCTTATCTCAGAATCAGGGAGGATGGCACACAGATGCTTTACGGTGGCCCTTGTGCTGGCCAAACCTGGCTGACTTAGTTTATGCCGGCCTAACTCCAGTTTAGGATTGCGCTCTAAAAGGTATACAACTGCACATTCACTTAAATGCGCACAGGAATCACATTCATGTTGCCCCACATTTTAATTGCCAGCACCTGTGACTACTGTGAAACAGAGAATGGCTTAAATAAGTCCAGTAGTGCTCATATAGGGAGGCAATCCCTTAAAATTTGCAGGATCCTGAGCTCCTGTGTAATGTGGCCACTCCCCTTTGGCTCCTGAGTCATTCGCGGCTTGGAGAGCAAAGCCTCTGAGGCAGCTCTCCAAGCTGCGAATGGCTCTGGAGGCGAGAGAGAGAGAGACTGCATTACACCGGAGCTCAGGCATTTTGCCCCCCCCCTCTAGGAATACCACTGAACAAGTCATCATTTTTCAAATGAAATGTCCCATCAACAAACAGGGAATCCTAATAAGAAGCCAACAGCAACAGACAGCATGGAGAATATCTGTGTTCTTGGCTTCACCCAGCAAGCATTTGTTACGCTGCAAGCAGATTAGGTTTTTTCAAATGTGTCTATGATCCCCCACTGCCATTTCTAATTAACCACTATTGCCTCTGAATAACTCCATCAGTACATCACCTGTGTGGTGGCTCATTCACACAGGTAAGTCGCCATCTCACACTGCGGTTAATAGACAGTGAGCATGCCTGTGAAACCAGACCCTAGGGCTGCAATCCTATACATTCTTCCCTGGGAGTAAGTCCCACTGAACTCATTGGTGCTTGCGTCCGAGTAGACATGCCTAAGGCTGTGCTGTACAACTGGGGAATTGTTCAGGGTGCAATCCTGGCACATAACTCCCTGTCTGCGAGAGGATTGCAAACATGCTTTACAGTGCATTTGTGATGCTCCTGGGCTGGCACAAGTGACCTGTGCTGGCCTAACTCCAGGTTAGGATTGCACCCTCAGAAGCATTGACCTCTCTAAAAGAAAAGAGAAAGCATCATCCTGCCCACATCAATACATGCACTTGGCAACTGTTCTGCAGTGTTCTGCCTGAGCTCTCAGCCCTGATGGTGCCCAATGGCCACGTTGCTACAAGCCACAACTAGGAAGAAGGCACAGGGGGAGCTGTGTGACACACACACACACACTATTCAGATATATAACTGGAAGATATTGGTGAGCCAAGAGTATTGCTTTCTACCTGTTTAACCAAAATTTGTACCCGTAGCAATTAATTCAGGCAACTTAACTCTTTCACTTCTCTGTCAAGCTGAGTTAATTGCCACCAAAGCTATCAAAGCGAGTTTCATAAACTCATTAAGAATATGATATGAACACATTGGGGTGCAGAGAGGGCGGCCGAGGGGGATGGTCCTGGGTGCCATGCCACAGGGGGGGTCCGAGAGGGTGGTAGAGACCCTGGGTGCAGCCGCGATTTGGCTAGCACTGGCTGCAGCCACCCAAAAGAGAGGCACGCTTTTTGGTATACAAAGTTGCAAAGTCATATATAGATATACATATACAAATGTATAAAGTTAGCATATATATTTTATTTATATAAAGTTCAATAAAAGAAAATATCAATGTCTGCACCTCATCTCTAGCTGCTATTTTATTATTATTATTATTATTATTATTATTATTATTATTTCATGACATGACTACTACTGAAATTAATTATGAGCCCAATCCTATACTGCACTGGAATGGTGAGGCTAGCCAGCCAACGCCATATCCTAATGCAGTATAGTGGAGGCTGGAGCCTCCCTGCGGCAAGGGAACATGAGCTCCCTTACTGTAGGGGAGGCTCCAGTCACCCCTATGCGCTCCTCGGATCTGCTGCTGCTAAACCAGGGCCACGCAGGGCCACGCAGCCTCCCAATCAGGCTTAGGATGTGGCCTTACAAGCTGCATCCCAACCCTACCCACACCCCGCTCTCAGTGGTGTCATTCAAATGATTTAGGAACAGGAACTCACTTTTGATTGGCACTTGTCGGGAACCCGGAACCAGCCACGGAGCCCATTAGGATCCGGAACGCCCGTTCTGGTCCGTTCCCCCTGAATGACATCACTGCCCGCTCTCCCCCCAAAACTCCCTCCTACTCCTAATCCAGCACAGAGCCTCCCTCGCGCCTGCCTTCAGCTGACACGAAAGAGGCTCGCCGTTGACGCTGTCAGACCAACACTACACATAGCGTCAGCCTGACAGCTCAAGCGTTGACGTAGCGTCGGCGCGACAGGCGGTGTAGGATTGTGCTGCCCGTCATGGGAGGCTGCCAAAAGTTTGTGGATCCTGGATAAGCCTTGGCAAGCCACTGCATGGACAAAAAAAGAGAGAAATTATGAGAGTTGCCAGCTTTTTCTGTGGCAGGGCTTCTTTCCATTTTGCAAGTGTTTGACATGCCAAAATTCAGCAGGCGTCATTTTCCTTAGCACAGAGTTACATCAAGAAGAAATGTTTCATTTTCTGAAGGTCTGCCTCTCACCCAGTGACAAGGGAGAGTTTCTGTGTCTAGAAACTGGAAACGGCTCCAAGTAAATGTGTTGAATAAATGCTCAAAACTGTGGACAAAGAAACGAAAAGCATTGTTGATTAATGGATTCCTCTACCTATAACTCCTACACACATGCTGGCACACACAGACATGTGCATTTATGAAATGCACCACTGGGAAACATTGGGGGAAAAGATTATAAATGACATTTGGATGGCATTTGAAAAACTGATAAATCCAGAAGTAATTCCTGAATCGGTTGTTTTAACACAATTTTCCAAAGTTATATTTTTTCATGCTTTAACCTTTTGAGATAGTTAGCACTGTGAGATAGCACAGTAGTTAAAGAATTTTAGACGTTTAATATGACTATTTCTGCATTGTGTTCTCTTTCCTTTTTCTCTCAAGCAGGGCTATAGTGTTTTCCAGCAGATTTCTGCAAACGGAGACAGCATTTGCCGGGCAAAAGGTCCGTAAACGGAGGCGTCCACAGGAGTTACGTCCAATGCAGGGGAGGGGGGCTTGAACGGGACAGGGGAGAACGGAACAGGGCAGCAACGGGGTAGAGTGAGCGGATCGGGGCCAGGAGAGGGGTGGGATCTACAGCACTGGTGTGTGCTGTAGCCAAACTCCCTTCCCAGTCCTGATCCACCTGCACAAAACAGTGCAGAATTGTTGCTGTGCCAATGCTGCTGGCACAGGTTCGAGTCGATATGTTGGCACTATGAGGGCTGCAGTGGCAAATGTCCCCTTTTCCATCAGCCAGTGGTAGGCAGGTTATAGCGTAGTCTGCACTGGTGCTACCGCACAGTGGTGTCATCTAAACAATTTAACAACAGGTACTCACTTTTGATTGGCACGTGTCGGGACCCGCCCACTGGAAGTGATGTCATAAGCCGGAAGTGATGTTGTGGCAGGAAGTGACATGAAAAAAGCCCTTTTTGAGGCCTCAGACCATTTTAAACTGACCCAACAGTTGCAACAGTATTCCACAGCACCCCCAGAACATGTTAAGGAGGCCTGGCGTCATGTTAAAGTGACCCAACAGTTCCAAAACCCCAGAGCAGCTCATTTTTCAGTGGCAAGGCAAGGCAAGGCTCCGCACGCTGCCTGCCTGCCTCTGAGAACGTGCAGGCAACTCAAACGTGCAGGAAATTCAAATGTTGCAGGGGCGGAGTCAATGAGTGGGCGGGGCCAGCCATAATCCTAGAAACCGGTACTCGCGTACCCCCACGTACCCCCTGCATGACATCACTGGCTGTTAGTCTAACCTCGTACTCTGCTCATATTCTTTAATTCATGTGTGTGTTTTAAAAATTTCTATCTCATTTTTCCAGGACTGCTCAATGCAGATTATAGTAATTAAAAATTTTTAAAAAAGGAAACTTCTAAAGCATAAGCAAACATTTTTTTAAAAAATTACAGTACAACGGAGCAAGCTTTAAAAAAACGCGGAAGTAAAATGAACAATGACTCTGGGGTTTGTTTGTTTGTTGACTGGGATCCCCTTTGGGGACCAAGAACCATCTTTTCATCCATTTCGCTGCATAAACCGCTTCGCGCACTTTTCAATTGAAAATCTGTATATAAATATTCTTAATCACGGCACATAAATATTCTTCCCCGGCGCACCCAGCTCCCTCGCCGGCACCCACGGCAGGTGCTACACCGAGCCCTATGGGCGCAACGTCTCTGCTTCCAGGCCACAAAGAAAGCCCACTCCAACACTTGCATGCCTGCCAACAACACTTCAGATGGTGGTGGAACAGTCAGAAGAGCCTCCCCAGATGACCAGTAGTGGGATCTGCAAATGAAGAAGTAGAACGCTGGGCGGGACTTACATGGGACTTACGCGTGATTGGCTGCCCGTCTGCTCCGTTCCGACGCCCCCCCCGCCCACCGCACAGGCTGCTCTGGCCTCGGAGGGGGTGCCTGCTCGCCCGGGGGGGAAGGGTGGCCAATCAAACGGCAGTCCCACCTAAGTCCCGCCCAGCGTTCCACTTCTTCATTTGCAGATCCCACTCCTGCAGATGACCCTACAGAGCTGTGCAGAGCCAGCAGGTTTTTGTATGGTGAGACAGCTGGGATGGGCAGCACAATCCTGCCCTGTGTGTGACATCGCCATCACCACTCCGCTCTTAGCGCCAATGTAGGAGCACCAAGTGGCACCCCCATTGCACCTGCGCCGTGCCTCCCTTGTGCCAGCCAAGGTGGGACCTTGTGAATGTTAGCAGGCTGCGATGTCTGGAGGGTCGTCTGAACACTCTCCCAGGTTTTGCTGGAGGCTGTGTCACCACAAGTACTTGTGCCTGGAGACACCTCTGGAGTTAGGAGGTGCTCTTGTGTCTTATGACTGTTAGTGTTTGTAGCTGTCTGCAATAAAGTTTTGGGGTTTCGTGTGTAAATCAGCCTTGAACCTCATTGACTCCTTCCCCCAAGCCAAGAGAGCCTTCAGCCTCTGGCAGGAGCCATGGCCAGGATGCAGTGCATTACTAGGGCCTGTTTTGGCCCTGGCTCTCCAGGGGGAGGAAGGGCTGTTGCTCCCCAACAAGCCTCGGGGGACTTGGGGTTGTATAAGCCCTCTACCCACCCACCATTCAGTACCTTTATTTTCTTACCCCTGATGGTGTGGTCCACCATCATCTGGTGTGGTCCACCATCACCTGGTGTGGTCCAAGCTCTCCCCCCCACACACACCTTCTAGTCAGTGGTGTCATCCAAATGATTTAGGAACAGGTACTCACTTTTGATTGGCACTTGTTGGGGTCCGCCCACTGGAAGTGATGTCATAAGCCAGAAGTGATGTCATGATTGTTGCCATGGATGTGATCATGTTTGTAATAACTTCAGCTTGTGGTTAGTGTTGATTTAACTTCTATTGCTTTGCTTTCCAGAGATGTGTATATACATATTTTGCTTCAACTGTTCCCTGGTTAAATAGCAGGGGCCAGCTTCAAGTGGGCGGGGCCAGCTCAACTTCTAGGAACCGGGACTCGCGTAGTGGTGCGTAGTGGGTGCATGATATCACTGCTCCTAGTGACTCCACCGCCTTCCACTGTGGTCTATTGCCATGGAGGAGACAAATCTCCTTCCTATTTTCAACAAGTAGAAAAGTCACCTGCCATAAAGCTATCATTTTCCAAGCGAACGCACACCTCTTAGCCCTCTTTACCTGTGCTTTCTGCATACGAAACATTTCACCGGACAAACGCATACATTTCTCTCTCTCGTGTCACGCCGTTGATTTCCCGGCAGTGTACCTAGTATTATAATGGCATGCTGTGACATACACTGGAAGGCAGTAAATCATATTCACTTTCCATGTGTGTTTGTGTCAATCATCCGCGAGGGTGATACGTATTATCTACCGACCTCCGCCAACTAAGCGAGGTGCTTTCTTGCCTGTCATGATGTTTCAAGATAAAAAGAAATCTTCCTTCGCTGTTGGTGAATAGTCTGTCTATTTATAATGCAGGTATTAATGTTTGCCATTATCACCTTTTCCTTGTCTTCAGTTAGCTGGAGTCTTTCATTATTATTATTACTGTTGTTACTATGTGCCCGCTGCCTCCCACCATTTCTCCTCTAGTCATGCATTTGTCCTTCAAAAGCCTCTCACATTATATCCAAAAGATGCTGGCCTTTGCCCAGATTCAGCTGGACTATGTTCTGGAAGAGGTCTTTATTTCTTGCACCACCCATACGGCCCATACTGGACTCATGCCATGAGTCAAAGCATTTATTATGCAATCCTGTATGCACCTGCTAGGAATAATAACCCAATCATATCCAACTCCTCCCCCCAAGCCAGTGGTGTTGCCTGGGGGGGGGTACAAAATGCGAGAATTGCAGGAATCTGACCTCCTGTGTAACGTGACACCCTCCCCCTATCCTTCAGAGCCATTTGTGGCTTGGAGACCTGGCCCAGAGGCTTTGTTTTCCAAGCCACAAATGGCTATGGAGGCAAGGGGGAGGGGCCATGCTACACAGATGCTCAGGCTCCTGCAACAGTGTTTTGCCCCTCTCCCTCCCCAGGAACACCGCTTGCTCACGCCAATCCATTGGGATCAGCATGACATCCTAAAGGGGAAGTTGGAATGCTGGCAGGAAAGGGAATATAATTGGGGCAGGGGAGCCCGGGGTCTTTAAGATTTGTCCCTACTGCAATTCCACTCCCTTTGGTGCCCCCACCAGTCACCCATTTTAAAAAGTAGTTTACCACTGAGTTGGCCACTGGGCTGCATTACAGGGTTAGGGTCAGTGGCGTTATTCACCCGGTACGCTGGGCGGGACTTACCTTTGAGCGGCAGTCCGCCCTTAGCATCACGCCGCATTCCGCCGCTTTCGCGGCGTGACGCTACGGGCAGACTGCCGCTCAAAGGTAAGTCCCGCCCAGCATACCGGGTGAATAACGCCACTGGTTAGGGTGACGTGATTTGACCATCGAACACCAATCTTTCTTCCTAGCAATAGACGAAGGAGCTGAACACTGAGGGTTTTATATGTGGAAAGATTGTTCTCTCGCATTAGAAACAGCTTTTGCACCCAATTTCACTGCCACTTTTTAAAAAATTTCCAGGCCACTCAGGGGCTTTTGCTAAATTGCCAAGTTTCACTCTTGTTGCCGTCATTTACTCCTAAAAGAATGAACGGTCCCATAGCCTGGCATAAAGAAGAGTCATGACAGAAACATTTCTGACTTTTCTTTTAAAAAATGGTTACTTAGATTTTAAAACTGTACTGTAATCTGCCTTTGGTGCAGAAAAGAGGGGTAAATGTTCTCGCATTCATAATGAAATATTGTTTTTTATTGTATTTATACACATTTTTTCAAAAAAAAAAGTCATATAACAATGTTCTCATGGGTAAAGGAATGAGAAGACTGAGAAGATGGTTCCCTGCCCCCAAAGGATTACAATCTTTTTTTTTTTAAAGGCACGCAGAGACACACCTGCAAACAGCCCCCAGGGGAGCCACTATGGGATGAATAAGGAAAGTGGTTTTCTCCTTGAGAAATATAAGAGGACCATGATTTTAATGTTGGGTCCTTTGGAAGAAATCATGTTCATAAGAAAATGCCTGGAAAGCAACTTTTTAAATAATTTCGGAAATTTCCCAGGCTTCCAACTTTTACAGGAAAAGATGAAAATGAGAGCGCAATCCTACACTGGATTTAGGCCAGCACAAACTAAGCCAGCAAAGTTTGGCCAGCACAAAGGCCACTATAAAGTGTTTTTGGACCACTCTCGGAGTCAGGGAGGATGGCTCACGTCAGTGTGCTGGCCTCTCTGACTCCAAAAGTGGTCCAAACATACATTATGGTGTCCCTTGTGCTGGCCAAACTTTGCTGGTTTAGCTAAACTCAGTTTAGGATTGCACCCTGAGAGTGGAATTGGATGGTATTTGGATATTTCTGGAGATGGGGTCAGAATTGTGGTCAGAACATTCTTATCTCTCTCCATGATTCTCCTAACGTCCTTATGTTATCAGTAAGCGTCAACTTTCCCTGAATTTCTGGCATACAGTCCATCATGCCCCACGCAGGCCTATATTTTTTCTGGACCCAGCAATTTTCAATTTTTGTCTGTGTCATATAACGGACGGGGTTTATTTCTGCCCTGCGTTTCTTCTCAGAGTTTATGAGTACTTGATGGATAGCTGTAAAAAGTCTTTTCAATCTTTATCAGCCCGATATTCACAAATGGTTCTTCCAGTTGACCTTTAGACACGATTTGGATAAGCACTTTGGTTTCTGGCCAGTTCTGTACTTCTGTGAAGTGCTCAGTCCCTCATTACAGTGTTTCTTACTGCTGAATTGTGCATATTCCTGCTGAGTTCGTCCATGGATGTTCTATGCTGTGCAATTTTCCCTTCTCCTTTGGTTTTTCATCTGCTCGTTTTGTTTTCAGTGGTCAAGAGTCTGGGGCCATGAATCAGGACTTCCCCGGTGCGAACCTCGCTACTGCTCTGAAGTCAGTAGGGACTGGTTTGGGGGACACACCTCCACCAGAATTGGTCCCATGCAATTTAGATGTGTGCTGGGGGGCACACAGGACTTGGACAACCCTTTGCATTCAGGAGGATTGCTGACAGTGGCGTTTCTACAGGGATGGCAAAGCTCTAAGTTTTGCAAGAAGCCTCACCTTGCAGTGGAAATCACTCCTCTCCTGCACCGTTTTAGCCAATCCTCACAGGGAACAGCAACATCTTGGCGTTGCTTACTGGCTACAGCAGCAAGGGAGAGGAGGGATTTACATGACAGGGTAAGGCTTCTTGCAACACTTAGAGCTTTGCCCTCCCTGTAGAAACGCCTCTGATTGCTGAATATTGGGTGGTAGTGAGGTGATGGGTGATGGTTCCTGCAAGCTATCCCTGTACATCCGCCACAAACATTGCTCTACAACAGGGGTCTTCAAACCCCGGCCTGGGGCCAGGTGTGCACCTCGGATAACCTGTTACTGGTCCACAGCAAGCCTATGGTCCCCTATGAGATTCTGGCCCTCCTGATCTTGTTGACATGGACTGTACCCTCCAAGCTGTGCTCTGGTTGTATGCGGAGAATATTCTGATGACTAGAGAGGCTGTTCCCAGCCTCCCCCAGACCTCAGAATGCCTTTGGAAGACTGAAAACCATCACTTTCTGATTTTCCTAAAGACCTAGAAGTGATGTTTTTAGGCCTTTTGAAAGACAGCTTTCTGTGAGTCAGAGAGTCCCCCCCCCACGGCCCTTGGAACATGCTCTGGGTGTTTCCTTTCCTGTGATCTGCTGGTTCTGAGATATTTACTTCACACATTTAAGAGCTCAATCCTAACCTAGAGTTAGGCCGGCACAGTTAGGCCAGCAAAGCTTGGCCGGCGCAAGGGCCATCATAAAGTGTGTTTGGACCACTCTCTGAGTCAGGGAGGATGGCTCACATCTGTGTGATGGCCTCTCTGACTCCAAGGGTGGTCCAAACATACTTTACAGTATGCCAGCCAAACTTTGCTAGCCTAACTGTGCCGGCCTAGCTCCAGGTAAGGACTGCGCTCTCTCAGAGAATGTGACCCCTCCCGCCTCCTGGTCCTCCCCCTCCCTGCCCAGAAATGCTCCATTCCTCCCACTCACTTCCTCACCTATCCCACCCCCTACCACTGTCTTGCCCTGCACCAGCAGACAGTATCTTCACCACTGGCAAGCATGCATAGACTCCAGCAACTTCACCGGTGGCCTCTTTGTGCTCATTGGTGGCATTGGCAAGCATGAAGATAATGTGCATGATGACATCGCTGAACGTGCAACAGATCCAGGCACATCCGTTTTGACTTCCACGTTTTCTGCAAAGTAGAAAGAATCAAGTTTCAACAGTATTGCATATCCTGTGGAATGATCGGACAACATTGGGTATTTTTTTCTCCTTGAGACAGAGCTTGCCTTAATCTTTTGTCCCCAAGGCTGTAGAAAATACCATAGATAATACAGCTTTTGATACAATATCTTATCCAAAGTACACAAAATTGGAACGCAAAACCTAATTTAAATGGGCCTTGAAGAAGGAACATTTCCTTTTCTATGAGATAAAGAAATCGATGCTTTGATATATTTTTGGCGCTGAGCTGCAAAATTTGAGAGCAAAAGGCCTTGTCACTTCGGAAGCAAAGCCACACCAAAGCAGTATTAAACAAATAGGTGGCTGCACAGAAATGAATCAAAGTCACAATTCATAAAGAAAGCAAGTCCAAGGGGCTTTAAGTGTAAAATGAAATTTTATATTGCTCCTGACACAATGGAAAAGCCAACAGGATCACAGTTTAACTGGAATATAATGTGCATAATTAACTTAGTGTGAGGTCGGGGCTGCCCCCATACAGTTACTCTGGTGGAAGAGTCAACATAGCCATTCCAAGTCTAGGTGTACACCTGAGGGCCAAATTCTATCCAACTTCCCAGTGCTGATGTAGACACAATTCAGCCCTAAGGTAAGGGAACCAGCATCACCTTGAGGTCTCAGTGACTGTTGACCCACTGCAGGCTGCAGTGCGTGCCCCATTGGCACAGCTGCATCAGCACTGAAAAGTTGGATGGCATTGGGCCCCGAACCTTCTAAAACAGGGGTGTCAAACCCACTTCATACAGGCAGCCGAATACCATTCGTGATGCCTGCTGGGGGCCAAGAGCGATGTCATTCAGCAGGAAGTGGTGTCATTCAGCAGGAAGTGGTGTCATTCAGCAGGAAGTGGTGTCATTCAGCAGGTCGTGGCCAGAAAGAAGCACTGTTTTTCCTCACTTGGGAACTCATTAGCTGCAAGTGATAGAGAAAAATACACAAATCTTGATAGTGTTTACTGGAAAGCCCAATTATCAAGTTGACTGTCCATTTAGCAACGACACCTCAGTGCAGCGCAGCAGTTCATTGTAACGCTGGATAGAGCTCAACAGCCAGATAAAGAGCTTCTTTCTGGCCCGTGAGCCTGATGTTTGACACCCCTGTACTAAAACAATGGCCAAAACTCAGAACTATGTGGTGCTCCCAACATGGGTGTCTCAGTCAACAAAAGCAAGGGACGCCTTATTGTCATTCATCAGTGATGAGGATGCTCCAATCATGTCTTGGATACTTGCAGGCCATGCGCATCTGGGTGTCCCCAGTGATGGGATCAGCTAATGACTCGGGGGAATGCTGGGCGGGCAGGCGGTGGACCCATCAGAAAAAGCTGACACATGTGCCTTAGAAGTTCCTGCATCTTCTCAAATTCCCAAAGCAAAGTATTTGTATTGGTGGAAGGGAAACAGGCAGGAGTGGCAGATCAGCTTGCCCAGGTATCATTGAAGCCAGACAAGAGAGGAAGAGGAAGACCTGTGTTGCTTTTCTGGTCACCACATCTCAAACAGGACATAGTGGAGCTGGAAAAGGTGCAGAAGAGAGCGACAAAAATGATTATGGGGCTGGGGCACCTCCCTTATGAAGAAAGACTGCAGCGTTTGGGGCTCTTCAGCCTGGAAAAAAGGCGCCTGAGGGGGGACATGATTGAGACATGCAAAATTATGCACAGAAGGGATAGAGTCGATAGAGAGATATTCTTTTTCCTCTCTCACAATACCAGAACCAGGGGACGTCCATTGAAGGATAAAAGGAAATACTTTTTTACCCAGCGGGTAATTAAGCTGTGGAACTCCTCACCATAGGAAGTGGTGATGGCATCTGGCCTAGATGCCTTTAAAAGGGGACTGGACAGATTTCTGGAGGAAAAATCCATCGTGGGCTATAGGCCATGATGGGTTGGGCAACCTCCTTACATTAATAGTAGGCTACTTCAGAATGCCAGGTGCAAGGGCGTGGCAACAGGATGCAGGCATCTTGTTGTCTACCGAGCTCCAGAGGTACCTGGTGGGTCACCGTGAGATTCAGAAAGCTGGACTAGATGGGCCCTTGGCCTGATCCAGCAGGGCTCTTCTTATGTTTTGAACAGTATGCCAGAGCTCTCCCCTCTTGATTTGCCCCAATAGAAGCCCAGCACAGCCTTCCCTTCCTTACAGGTTTGTTGTGAGGACCAAAGGACAGAAGGAACCATGTGCACCATCCTGAAAGGTGAAGGAACAGAGGAAGGAAGGTATAAAAATGTCAAAAATAAATAATGTGTCCCAGGTGGAAGCCATGCGGCAATCAATCAGTTAAGTTTTTAACGATATTTATATTTAGCTTTGTAACTTCGTACATATAAACATACCAATAAACACACACTAAATGTATAAATTTGCATATTTATATTTATATATAGTTTTGTAACTTCATATATATAAACAAACCAATAAACGTGCATTCTCTTACAGGCTCTAGCCAAATCGTGGCTGCAGCAGGGGCATACCTGGTGCTGCCAGCATCTCAGAGCACGATCCTAACCTGGAGTTAGGTTCAGTGGTGTCATCTAAATGATTTAAGAACAGGAACTCACTTTTGATTGGCACGTGTCAGGACCCGCCCACCGGAAGTGACATAATAAGCCGGAGGCTGGCGGAGCGCAGGTCTACCCACAGCTGGTTCCTAGCCAGCGATGACGTCAGCGACAAGTGGGAGGAGCCAGCTGGTTCTGTACAGCGCCTGGCACCTACAGAACAGAAAGCGAAGAATTCCCCCCACCCCAATTGCAGCTCCAATAGCGATGGGGACAGTCTCCCAAAGAAGCCTCACACCCAGAGCGCCAGTGAAACGCTCTGGACTGGAGAGACAGCGGCGAAAGCCTTTCCTTGGTCTTCGCGGCTAGGCGAGGTGGAGTTATTCAAAATTGCCAGGGAAGTTGAAAATTGGCACGGGGGCAGCAGCCTTGAAGCTGAGGCTGGCTGAGCAGAATGAGGTAGGAACCTGTGGAAGGGGCTGAGGGGCGGCACCACTCCGGATGGCACCCTTGGGCGCTTCCCCACACCAAAGCCCGCTTACGCCTGGCACATCAGGAGGGCAGCTTCAAAAAGTCCCGGCTCCCCTCCGTCCCCTTCGGGGGCCCCCTCGATTTGCCACTGCACCCCCAGGACACCCCTTCTCCCCAGTGGGCTGCAGATTCACCAGAGCGGCTGCTGACTCCACGTGTGTGGCTGGAGGGAGCGAGGAAGGGGGCTGTGCAGGACGGGACTTCCCCACTGCAGCCCTTCCCCCTTCGCCCCCCTAGGAATCCGGAGTCACTCCCTTTAACCCTCTGAGTGCCAGCCAACCAAGAAGAAAAGCTCTTTGCAGAGGAATTGGGAGGGGGAGGGGGAAGCCACGGAGTGAAGTGGGTGGAGTCAGCCCTAATTTTAACAAATGGAACTGAGTTTCCCCGCATTCCCCCTGCATGACATCACTGGTTAGGCTGGCACAGTTAGGCCAGCAAAGTTTGCCCAGCACAAGGGCCACCACAAAGCATGTGTGTACACTCTTGGAGTCAGGATGGCTCATGTCTCTGTGCCAGCCTCTTTGATTCCAGGAGTGGTCCAAACATACTTTATGGTGTCCCTTGGGCTGGCCAAACTTTGCTGGCTTAGCTTAGTCCTAACTCTTAGGACTGCACCCTAAGGGCAGCTTCTTGGACTTCCCCCAGCAGGAGTTGCCCCTGCCCCTTCTTCATATGCCAAAGCATACTTGGACCCAGATGTGAGCTGCTTTGATCTCCTCAGATTAGCAGCAGCCTACAAATATGATATATAGTGTAGAAATTTCATCTTCTAGAGTGACTCTTAGACTCCAATTGTCTTAAGTGCACTTAAATTAGCTTTTGTCAATTTGTAGAAGACTATACCAACAAACTGCTACTGTACAGGGTATTGAGCTGATAAGAGTGGGATGGTCATGATTAAAGGATATAGATGACAAAAGAAAAAGGTGCACCTAAATTTTAGTGAAGTTCCAGCAAGTGTGACTCAGTGTTAGTTCATAAAATGAACACTTGGAGCATTCAGTCAGTGATGGTGACAAACCTGACTGTAGTCATCCACATAATGGGCAGTTCCCACTAGCAATTTTAAATGGCATAACTTCAAATTGTTTCACTTATGTTAGTGACAGGGAAGCTTATACTCTGAATTAGAAATCGTATAGCTATAATTTAACTATGGAATGTGATTAGACCGTGGACAGTTCCTAATCAATAAGTTCTTTTTATCTATTTCAAAATCACTGACTAGATATGCAATTTAATTTTGTATATTCATATGGCATAATTTTATTCATTCATATAACATTATATATATTAATATTTATATAAAGTACCTGTTGATTGATTGATATAACATAATTATACACTCAAATACATGTTATAGAGATTATCCCATTTTATCAGATTTTCGTTATATTATCAAATTCTAAAGTCTCTGATTGAGGATTATACCATATTTTGTCCTTTCAGAAAATAAATCCAATGACGCGATTAATACGTCATCACACTTTGACCCATTCAAAACACAGGGCAGATGACAAATGTAACAAATGAAAAATGCAAATGTACAAAATTATGCATGGGATGGATTGAGTGGATACAGGGATGTTCTCTTCCCTTTCTCACAATACCAGAACCAGGGGACATCCACTGAAATTGAGTGTCGGGGGAGTTAAAACAGATAAAAGGAAATATTGTTTGACTCAGCAGGTAATTAATCTGTGGAACTCCTTGCCACAGGAGGTGGTGATGACATCTGGCTTAGGTGCCTTTAAAAGGGCATTGGACAGATTTCTGCAGGAAACGTTTATCGCAAGCTACAGGCGCAACCTCCTTACTTTAGAAGTAGGCTGCCTCACAATGCCAGATGCAGTGGAGTGGCAACAGGATGCAGACATCTTGTTGTCTTGTGTGCTCCCTGAGGCATCTGGTGGGCCACTGTGAGATATCAGAAGCTGGCCTAGATGGGCCTTTGGCCTGATCCAGTGGGGCTCTTCCAATGTAACCAGCTAATCGGCTGGTTTGCTTGGTTTTGATGCAAATTGGGTTTACACAGCATCAATAGACCCACCCACCCAGGCCTGGTCTAGCAGTGGTGGGGCCCAATAAGGGGCATTCCTGCTGGGTCCCCCATCCTCCCTGCAGGGCCCCCCCTCCCTAAGAAGAGATGTGGCACACAAAGCATGGCACATGGAAATAGGTGGAATGACAACCTCACCGCCAACTGCTTCCAGGTGGCCTATTTTTGGCTGTTCAAAGGCAGGGGCAGGTGGGAGGGCCCAAAATGATGATGCTCTGCTCACCCCAGTGAATTACACCCCATAGAGAAGCCAGCTGCAGAAGCTGGCGATATGCTCATCCTGCTGGCGCAGGGCCCAATGTAACAATTTTGGTCACATTGGCTTAATGCGGGCATCCACCTTCCCATTCATCAGTTAGAGGGTAGCTGGTCACTTATTAGGGCCGGTAGGAATATTTTACTGCCAGTAAGATTGGCATGGCAGCTCACAGATTTTTCGCCTACCCCCAACTGTTGTTGGTGAGTTGCGGTTTATAGTAATGGACAGGTCTCCAAGGAATTCGTCATGTTTTGGTTACTTTCCGCAGAGGTGTGTGGTTTGGAACAGGCAGGTAAAATCCACGGTGTCCATTTGCAAGGTTGGTGGGGGGGGGGAGTCAGATGTGCACCTTCACTCTAGCCACCTTGGCTCTTCGGGGTTGACAAGGGTCTTTGACCAAGCCTAACCATGAGTAAAATGGCTATGGCCCTCATGGTAATTCCCAGCTTAGAAGGCCGCATGCCTGCGGGGTGCAGTTAGTTGTTTACTCCACTGCAGAATCAAGTTAATGTAAAGTTTTTTTAAAAAAAAAAACCCAAGCAACTGGCCCAAGCATTTGCCTCGTGTGTTAATTGGAGGGGGGGGGGCCCCAGGTAATGAAAATACTCAATTTTTGAATAAACAATCTGTTCGCCTTTCTGCTTCAGGGCTTCAATCCTATGCGTGTCTATCTGGGAGTAAGTCCCACTGAACTTAGTGAGACTTACTTCTGAGTAGACATGCATAGCAGTGCACTGGAAGTCCCACAAAAGTGTTATCAAACCAGAGGCGTCTCTACAGGGAGGGCAGAGCTCTAGGTTTTGCAAGGAGCCTTACCCTGTCATGTAAATCCCTCCTCTCCCTTGCGCAGTGGTGTCATTCAAATGATTTAGAAACAGGAACTCATTTTTGATTGGCACTTGTCGGGAACCCGGAACCAGCCACGGAGCCCGTTAGGATCCGGAACGCCTGTTCTGCTCCATTCCCCCTGAATGACATCACTGCCCTTGCTGCTGTAGCCAGTAAGCAACGCCAAGATGTTGCTTCTCCCTGTGAGGATTGGCTAAAACGGTGCAGGAAAGGAGTGATTTCCACTGCAAGGTAAGGCTCCTTGCAAAACTTAGAGCTCTGCCCTCCCTGTAGATACGCCACTGTATCAAACACACCACCAATTTAGATTGGCTTTAATTACCAATCTAAATGCTCAGTCCCACCCTTTCACCTCCCACTGGTACAGCCGCGCCAAAAATGGTTGTGCTCAGACTTGTGCTTGCAAATTCGCTAGAAAAAAGAGCCAGAGATCCTTCTGGAACCGATAACAAGCAGGAAAGGGAACTGGGCCCCACAGAGTGCTATTGCTGCCAAGTTTCATCCCTCGGACCCCTGCTCTGCCCTTCCTCCCTTCCTCCCACCTCTCCCACTAACTTACCTGCTCCGGCAGGTGGTGGGAGAGCCAATGACATGCGCATGGTTTAGTGGGTCGCAATAGATGGTTGTTTTAAATAGTGGTTCCCCAGTGCTAAAAAGTTTGGGAAGTCCTATCCTCCCCTCTGAACATGAAATTGGGTGAACTCCGGAAGCTAGTGGAGGACAGGGAGGCCTGGCGTGCTGTGGTCCAGGGGGTCACAAAGAGTCGGACACGACTTAGCGACTGAACAACAACAACATCCTACCCTCATCCTCCATCTATTTAAAAATCAACACCTAACATGACTTGTGATAAATCCAGCCATAAAGGGATGAGTCCCAATGGAAGCCCTCGAATGGACTGAGATTAACCCTTATTGCCTGACCCCGTGAGAAAAAGGAATGCTGGAGAAAGAGGATAATTGGGGGCAAACGAGCAGCAGTAAACTTACACTTCCTCGCCCAATAATGGGACAAAATCGGAGGTGGGAGAATACAGAAAATCCTCACGTATCTTACTACAGAATAAATAAACGGTGCAGCACGCATGCAAACATATTCATTATGAATGGTCTGTTAGGGAACGCGGCAAATGTGTGCTTTAGCAAAGAGTGCGCACAGATCTCCGATGCTCGTGCTGCCAACTTCAGTGCCATGGGAAGTCATCAGCATCAAATATTCAGGAGTTCGCTCTACTGTGCTACTGGGTCAGTTCCGGCATTGTTTGCCTTGCTCATTAAATCTCATCTGCAAGGGATGGTAAACACTAGTGCATGAATGAGTAATGCTTAGAACTAGGCTGGGTCTGTGAGAATCAACTAGTGTATCAGTGGCAAGTCAGAGCGATTCCTTCCAGCAGATCTCTGCAGTTCCCTCTATATCAGTGGTTCTCCATCATTTTAGCACTGGGACCCAGAGGCATAGCTAGGTCATTTGACACCCAGGGCCCATAAATTGTTGGTGTACCCCCATATGACAAAACTATTTATTTATTTAATATTTTTCACCTTTTATGCCACCTTCCTCCAAAGGAGCGCAGGGTGGTGTGCATGGTTCTTCCCCTTCTTTTGTCCTCAAAACAACCTCGTGAGGTATAGTAGGTCAGGCTGCGGGATAGTTAAAAGCTATGATGCGAAATGAATAATAGTCATGGCCAGCCAATAAATGCAGTGAATATTTCCGCACAAGCAATGGATGAACCTCAGTGCCCTCCCCTGATATTGCTCCCCTGTAGGCGGCCTTAAGACAACATGGCCAATGACATCACATTGGGTCCTGCGCTTTGGGGGGCCCCTCCCCCGCACAGCAAGCACATCACCTGCTGCAGCAGCTGGATCTCTATGCGCTGTAAGTCACTGGGCAAGCAGAACAGCTTTACCTTGGGCACTCCCAGCTGACTCTTCCTCCAAACGCCCCAAAATGGGCATCCTGGAAGCAGTTATGTCCAGTGATGTCATCCGGGCGCGCCAGGAACCAGAACGCCCGGATGATTGACAGCCCTCCGCCCCTATGGCGGAGGGCTGCCACGCCTCCCTGCGCTTCACAGCGCCCAAATCGCTCCATTTCAGAGTGATTCGGGATGCAAGGGAGGGCGGGTGGGCCCAGGAGCAGCTCGCCCGTTCTCAGGAGAGGCAGCGCGGCCCAGGCCCGTCTGCAGAACTGGAGGAACGGCGTACCGGGCCGTTCCGCCAGGATGACGCCACTGGTTATGTCATGTCACCACCAACTATTCTTTTCTACCAGGTTCTACACTTTGACAGCCTTTTTGTTCTGTAATCCATGGGGTTTTCTTGGCAAAAGTACTGGAGTGGGTTGCCATTTCCTTCTCCAGATCATGGCAACCACTCCCATCACTTCCTGGCAAATAGAAGGGGAAGAAATGGAAGCAGTGATAGACTTTATTTTCCTGGGCTCCAAGATCACCACAGATGGTGACTGCAGCCATGAAAGTAAAAGACTTTCACCCCTGCGCAGTGTCTTTCTAGTGGCTGTTGCTGGTGGTGTTCTACATTTTTTTCAGATTGTAAGCCCTTTTGGGACAGGGAGCCATTTAACTATTATTATTTGCTGTAAGCCGCTATGTGAACTTTGTGTTGGAAAGCAGTATATAAATACTGTTGGTTGATTGATTGATTGAAATGATATCAGAAAAAAGGATGCTCAAACATTTATCTCTCTATACTGTATTTACAGAAGCTTGCAAACTGCAGGAGCTCACCTCTTTGCAGGGCACTTAGCAGCTATCTGATTTTTGGATAGCCTCAGGGCTTGAGACAATTTGTTATCCGATCTTTCCATCATCCTATTTTCAGTGGTGCTTCTGTGGGACCCACTAGAAAAGGAGTTATAACCCCACTAAGTGGGTCCCGACCCACAGTTTAAGAAATGCTGCTCTATATTATGTCCTTTATTCCTGAATAGGTAACTAAAGTAGCCAAGATAATTGTGATTCTGCCCCCCTTCCAAGTGTGTGTTTCCACATTGCAACTGCGGGGTTCAACCCATTTGGTCAAGACAGTTTGGCACCAGGCATGTACTGACGTCAGTGAATAAAATATTGAAAGCCTAGGTAAGGTAAAGGTAAATGTTTCCCCATGACCAAATGGCCTAGTCGTGACCAACTGTAGGGACGGTGCTCATCTCCGTTTTTAAGCCAAAGAGCCGGCATTTGACCTGAGGACAAGTTTCCGTGGTCATGTGGCTGGCATGACTATACGCCAGTAGTGCATGGAAGGCTGGAACCTTCCCACTGAAGTGGTACCTATTTCTCTACTGGCACTTTTAGGTGCTTTCGAACTGCTAGGTTGGCAGGAGCTGGGACAAGTGATAGGAGCTCACTCCGTCGCACGGTCTTGAACTGCCAACCTTCCAGTCAGCAAGCTCAGCTCAGCGGTTTAACCTGCAGTGCCATCACATCCCTATAAGCCTAGGTAGAGGCACACAAAGGACATTTGCTGTATCTGAATAGACAAGGAAGGAAACCATTGCTACAAAAAAAATAACTAAATATGTAACAGCTCGACCTTAGCCCCTGCTATAGCATGCAGCCACAACAAAAAGGGGTGTGCTGCATGCTATGGTGGTGGAAGTGGTGGGGAGCGTCCTGAAGGCAAATGGGAAGTACTGTAAATAAAACATATTTGTATTTGCCTCCACGTAAGCCCTCAAGCTGCCTATGGGTCCATATGAGGTGCCACTCATTTTGGTAGTGTATGTCCAAGGAGAGAACAGGGGTGAGAAGGTACCAGAAATTAATTAATTAATTAATTAATTAATTAATACCCCACCTTTCCCATGCTGAAGCAACTGCCCAAGGAGGCTTACATGAGCAGGCGAGTCTAAACCATCTTTTTCCAATGGTTTGTTGTTGTTTTTTACAAATCTACAGTATTCTTGTGATCCGCCAAAACCTCAGTCCCAGATGTAGCCTTCACAGTGTGGTTCTCTCCTCTGGCTGCATGCTAAGCCTCAGCAGGCAATCGCAAGTCAAGCCTGGACATGTCCTAAGGTCGTATTCCATTCTTTTGACGGCTGGCCTTCTCACACACTCCCCTGCAACTCTCGCTTGCAGTAATCAACTCCACAGCGACTCCATCCTGTGCCACCACAGGCACTGCAGCTTGTCACAGCCTGGCATCTGTCTCCCATCCAGAAACAAACCACAAATTATCCTGCTTAGCTTCAGGCAGTGCCAGCAGCTGAACCATCAATCCACACACATTCTGGTGTGTGTGACTACCACCAGATACATCCCTCTGCCCCTGGTGCCTCTCCAGAAATACAGGTGGGCCCTCTTTATTTGTGGGTTCAGAACCTGCAGATTTATTTATTTTTATTTATTTATTTGATGTATTTTTATACTGCCTTTCTCCAGATTTCACTGGACTCAAGGCAGTTCACATGGGCAGGCTGTTCATAAACCCCATTTTTCAATTGGGGTTTTTACAATTGTTGTTCTATGTACCGTTCACAGAACCCTTATTTTCTTCAGACGTTTCCCTTTCAATGTGTGGTCATGATCCTGGCTGCACTCTTGCACCTTCTGAGCCTTCACAGTACACCACAGATCACACCTTGGCCAGTTCTTTTGTCAGCTGACTCCTCCACACTCTTCCCATTCCTCCACAAGCTCTGTCAGTGACTTCCGGTCTCCCATCCAAGGCCAATCCAAGGCTGATCCTGCTTAGCATCTTCAGGCAAAGGCAACAGCTCAACCTCCAGACCACACTTCCTGCCCTTAAATCCTGTTAAGATTTAACTTAATGTGGGTCCCTGACCTGCATCTGGAGGGCCTGACCTGATCTCCTGGTTGCGACTGGGTATACCTATTAGATCCAAGCCATGGATTTAATTGTTCACAGATTTCAGTGTCCACGGGGGGGGGTCTGGGAACAGATCCCTCCTGGATACCGAGGTTGAACTGTACCCCATTCCTTCCCTTCCCTACCCACGGCGGGTGCTGGCGGATCCAAGAAGGCAACCACCACTCAGACAGCACCACTCACCACTGGCATTGCTAATGAAAGTGTAGCCCAGTGCAGATGCCAAAATGACATCACAACAGGACATGACATCACAGTTGTATCTTCATTTTCTTGGGGTTTTTGGCCATAATGTTTGGTAGAATAAAGATATTCCAACACGTTTGTTTCATTGCATTCTGCATTAAATTCCACATCAAATGTTACATAACATGATGGCAATATTCGTACTTACCAAGATTTTCGCCACTTTGGCTACTAGTGTCAAGCTCAGCTTGTTGGCCCCCTAAACCTTGTTGCCCACTGCAATGGAACCCCCCTGCACTTCTTTAGCTACGCCGCTGCCACTCACCATTTCCGACAGTGACTGGGTAAATCACAACAGAGCGTCTCATTTTGTGATGCCAGAAGTCAGGCTGCACTGCCAGAACACAAGTTCTTGATCTGATGTGGGATACTTGAAATGCATGGTAGAAATACACCAATTGCCTTGTTAAGAGCAGAAGGAGCAGCCAGGAAGGTGAAGATTCTCCATCCCCAGCTCTCACAATGGCCGCTGAAGCCCCAACAGTGCTGGGAGGAGGGGAAGAAAGCAGTGGTGTCATCCTGGCAGAACGGCCCGGTACGCGGTTCCGCCAGTTCCGCGGACAGGCCCGGGCCGCGCCGCCTCTCCTGAGGACGGGCGAGCTGCTCCTGGGCCCGCCCGCCCTCCCGCGCATCTGAATTGCTCTGAAATGGAGCAATTCGAGGCACAGGGAGGCGCAGGGAGGCGTGGCTGCCCTCCGCCATAGGGGCGGAGGGCTGCCAATCATCCGGGTGTTCCGGTTCCTGGCGCGCCCGGATGACGTCTCTGGAAGAAAGGCATATTCTACAGTTTTATGTTGTTATCATTGTGTCTGAATACATCACTTGACGTGAGCCAGCTGGCACACGGGAAGTGTGGCACAAAGTGCAGTGAAAGTCTCCAGCATAAATACATACTGCTTAGCCACAATTAACAGCACAATCTGATACATCTCTGCTCGAAAGCGTTTCTCACGGAGTTCAATGAGCTCCTCCCCTCCAGTCACCAGAGGAGTCTCAGCAGTGGCACCAACCTTACCGAGCCCCCTCCGTCTCGCCTTACAAACTGCTCCCTCCTTTGAGGTTTTCCGGCAGGCCTAACGCTGTTGCTTTTCAAATTGGCCTTCTGAGTTCATGGTTACAATAAAAAAATTCTGGACATCTGGGCTTTATGTAAATTATTTCCCGGCCTACTAGATGTTTCGGGCTGTGCTCTTTATTAAGAGGTGACTGCTGTTGGTTTTTGCGTTTTTATTGTGATACTTTAAAGGTTGTTTTAACCGTTTAAGGCAGTGTTATTCAAACTGTGGGCCAGGACCCACTTGGTGGGTTGTAAAATGTTGTCCGGTGGGTCACGGAAAGCTGGGAGCAGCCATCTTGGAAACGACAGACCTTACTCTTGCTATATTCCTTTTATGAGTATTGACAGTTCGGATTTTCAGTTTGCCAGTTTTGCACACTGATGGGACCTCCTGTTTGATGATGTCACAGCTATGACATCACTCGCAGGTTAATGGCATCACTTCTGGTGGTCCCAACATGCGTACCATTCTAAAAAGTGGGCCCCGGTCTAAAAAGTTTGAGAACCACTAATTTAAGGACATTTTAATGCTTATATTGTAAATATAATGCTTATATTGTAAATTAGTGTTCTTCAAGCTCTGGGTCGGGACCCCAATGAGGTAGTGTAGCCTCATTTTGGGGGTCGCAGCAAACTTTCAAAGTCTGTGCAAGAGAGGGCTGGAATCCAATCCAACAATGGCACTGCTTCATCAAAACGTCCTGATATAATCGAGCACAGCGCCTTCTTGCCATCCTGCCCTCCAGCTTCTAATGCAAGCCCTGTTGAGGCTGCTACTTCACAGAGTGGTTGTGAAGACACAAGAGATAGGGGGAAATGGGGCAGTTGGGGGCAAGGGGTGGGTGGAGGTGGGGCAGATCAGATCCTGAGAGGCGACTGACTGACAGTGGGTTCCCATCTCATATTTCAGTAATTTATTTATTGGGGTCGCAGCATGAAAAAGGTTGAAGACCCCAGCTGTAAATCACTGTATTTAATGTGGCTTTGTAAGCTGCTTTTAGGGATGTGGTGGAACTGTGGATTAAACCACTGCTGCTGGGCTTCCTGACCAGAAGGTTGGGAGTTCAAGACCACGCAACGTAGTGAGCTCCCGTTGCTTGTCCCAGCTCCTGCCAACCTAGCAGTTCGAACGCACCTAAAAATGCCAGTAGATAAATAGGGACCACTTTGGTGGGAAGGGAATGGCGTTCTGTGCGCTATGGCGTAGAGTCATGCCAGCCACATGACCACGGAAGCTTGTCCTTGGACAAAACGCCAGCTCTTCGGCTTAGAAACGGAGATGAGCACCGCCCCCTACAGTTGGTCACAACTAGACCATTCGGTCGTGGGGAAACCTCTACCTTTTTAAGCTGCTTTTGGGTGCCCTTTGAGATTACAAATTGAATGAATGAATGAATGAATGAATGAATGAATGAATGAATGAATGAATGAACTTGCTCCTGGAAAGTGGGCACAGGATTGCAGCCTAAGATTCTTGGACTGTAGGCTAGTGCTGGTGCATGCAGTCACATAGCTGGGCTGGGAAGCCAGGGCTAGGTGACATCTCCCCATGCCATCCCATCATTCCCCTGCACCTGTGCAGGCACACACTTCCACCTCACATGCACAACTCTGGCCATGGAGACAAGTCCATTTGGAGCTGCACGGAATACTGGGTGGGCAGGAGGGCCAATTTCACGGCACTCCTGCCTGCCACAATGTAGAACTTGTCAACACACACACCCAGTGGAGATGGTGGAAAACCACGACTCCACTGAGAGGTGTCCTTGGCCCCCAGCTTGCTATGCGACTGGATGCATGTTGCTGAAGTCCTTGGGAAAGCCCTCCTTGGGAAAGCCCCTTGGTGCCTTCTGCTCCTACTGATAATGGGGGGGGGCCCTCTGGTGATGGACTAGCCAGGTGAGCCGTTTGACCACGTGGGTCAAACGGAGACATCATCTCCATTGTTGGAGGTTTTCTTCTCCATGGAACTCAGTACAAATCTCAGTGCCGTCCCTCAACCTGAACTATCACACTCCTTCCTTCAGGCCACGTCTGTTGTGACCAGGCCCTGAGAATGGAGTCCACAGACAAGTCACCCACAATAAAACTGAAATATATCAGATATATACGAAAATGTATTCTAACTACACTACAATTAAATATAGAAAGAGCAGGAAACAAACATCAATCATTCAGATAAAAACTATAGGTCAGCTTAAAACTCTCATTTTGGGAGCTAAAGGAATAAAACACAATATTCTCCTGTGTACTTTGTTCATAACTGATTTTACAAAGCATAAATAAAGTCACCAACTGGCTCTACAAAACTGCAGTGAGTAAAAGAATCTGTTTAGCCAAACGTATTTCAGCTGATGATTGCCTTCAGTGGCTAAAATATACAGGGTGATGATCTTACCTCTCTAATCTGAGATGTACATATATTCAAATGAATCACCCTAGTCCAGCATTTTTAAAAAAGAAAAGAAAGTTATGAAGCCTCTTACAGTGATTCTTTTGTTTCTTGAACCTATTGTGGACTGGATATAATGGGTCTCCTTGCATGTGGTTTTATACAACCTTTCAGGATATGCACTTAGTCTTAGATGAACCTGGTCTTAGATATATGGTCTTACTGCAATGTGTCTGTGAGCACAATCCTTTGGGCAGAAAGGCGGGATATAAATCCAATTAATAATAAGAATAAGAATAAGAATAAGAATAAGAATAAGAATAAGAATAA